>CAMAPF010001000.1:1500000-1933268 GCA_945859915.1 Cuscuta epithymum
ACAAATAATCTCATTGGTATCAAAATCCCAAAGGTCTCCCTCTGATGAAATGGGAACCCTCTTCTCATTTTCGTAGACATGACCAAGGAATTCATCACCTGAAAGTGTAGAGTACGATCCTCCAAAATCTCCAAAAGCTCCATCATTATCAAAAGTCGCATAAAGATTATTTGTAGAACCCCGATTTTCATAATCCAACCCAGAATCCGTGCGATCACCCATAATACCTATAACACTTGACTCTAAAGATCCTATCATGTTTTGATTAGCTTTACCCGAATTATTTTTTTCCTTCTTCAGTGGATGTCATAGTCAAAGTCTTATAAGTTCCCAAAGCAGAGTAAGAATTCTCTCAAATTCATACACCAAAAAACGAGAAAGTGAGTCCACCCCATTTGTCAAAGTGACTTGAAAGAATTCCTTAAGATTTGCAAATGCATCAGAAATGCTTTCACTGCCATGAACTTCATCAATAGATACCAAATCCAGAGAACTATTGAAGGAATTGAAATTTTCAATATCGACTTGTAGCAATGTGCCCGAGATGGAAGTTCCCGTTTCACAAAGATTATTCCCATTAAAAGGCAAAAAATCCAAGTCAAAGTTATTGGAAACCACCTCATCAGTAATATCTTTATCTGAAGTCTGTTCAATAGCCAATGTTTTAGCAGCAATTTCTTTCATCAGTGTAATTGCTCTTGCAATACCTGCAAGAAAAAGATTTACCCCCTCTCCATTCCGTCCCTCGGGAATAAATAGAGAATTGCTTCCTTTTTCAATGATTCTGATAAAACCACCAAAATAGTTTTCATCATATAGAACAAAAAACGATCTATTCAACTCCAACCTAGGAGACCTTTTATTAGAACAAATCTTGAAAATGGAGTCTCTTAACCAAGTAACCCTAGCAAAATCAAAGTCCATAAAAGATGTAAGTCCTTGCTTTGTTTCAGAAATGCAAACAAAATTGCAGTAAAAAACTTTAAATCCAAAGAATTTGCTTTCAATGAGAAGCTCATCTGTAAAAATGGGAGCATATAGTAAATCACCCGGAGCTTTTGCCAAATTCCTTTGTTTCCCACCTTCTAAGTGAACTGACTTCCCATGTCTCAAGTGCAAGGACTTATGTAGCTTCCGATTTGAAGGCTATGGGTTCTGGCTACGACCATCAATCAGAGTTGCCCAGAAATTCCGACCAGCAGATTCGACCAGGGCCTGTTCTGTTCGCGTCTCTGTAGCCGTCGCGCATGGTTACCAGAAGCTCTGCACTGCACTGTGTTCTGGGAGAGACGTCGTGAACACTCCCCTGGCTCATTCCAGAAGGGGACATGCGGAGAAAGCTTTGTCCATGGATAACTGTAGCAGCGATGAAGATCCCATCGCGAGCCCCTGAAACTAGATCGACGAATTGACCCCGTACACTTCCTATCGCGAGGATGATGATCCCAAAAGGGGGTGTCGATTCGGCAGTAATCGATCGGTAGCCGCCTTGCCCTCATTGACCTCAGCGTCCTGATTCAATCTCAAGCTGTTTGACCAGAACATTGTAGTTATGTTCTAGTCTCCCTTCAAGCTCCTTAATTATATGGTTAGGATCAGATTTAGAGCAAGGTGAATCAGAGGAATTAGAAGTACTTACAACGTGTTCGAGTCCTCATTTTCAGCAGCAAGGGCAGTCACATTTTCATTCTCAGCTTCCTCCTTTTCTTCTTCTACCATGGCCATCAGCACCAGGTTATCTTCTTCATCGGATGAGTCATCCATCCAGTGGTCTTTTTCAGCCATCAAAGCACTTTTACTCCCGTCCTAGCCCTCTTCCATAGCCATCAACATTTTCTTCTTGTTCTGATTGATCTTCTGCTTGTAGTAATCAGCGTCCTTCCTCCTTTTCGGCAGCCTGCAGTCCTTAATGAGATGCCCTGGCTTCCCATAGTTGAACCATTTAGGGGCATCCTCTGCATCCACAACTTCAGATGTATCAAACGGGCGTTCCTTCCGCTTGGTGCTGGTTGAGGACGTGTGAAGCCGGTTAGAGGAGGAGTTCTTCTTCTTATAAATCTGATTATTGAACCTTGAAGTCAGGAGCGACAATTGCTATTGGAAGTCGAGGAGTTCATCATCCGATTCATCATCAAACTCAATTTTGCATTCTTCACTTTCAGGAGCGACAACCTTCATCTTTTCTTTCTGGGTCTTCAAAGCAGATTTGAAGGGTCTCTCAAGCATAAGAGCCAGGGTGTCAGCCAGCTTGTCTACTGACGCTTTACCCTTCTCGTTAATAGTACTCACTGAACCAGAAAAGTCATCTGCATACTGATCAAGAGTGTTATAGACAACATGAACATCCATCTCCTCCAAATCTTTTGTGTGTCTGATATGAGAGCACAACTTCCTCCACTCTGGAGCAAGTGATGATAGGAATCTCACGTTCAATTCCATATTGGACTTGTGAACGTTGATCTTCCTCATCCCATTGATCAACCGCAGAAATATGATATAGGTGTCCTCTGGTTACTCTCCAAGTTTGGCTTTGAATGAATCATACATAGTAAAAGTGTTTGCTTTCTTCGTTTCACACCAATCTTTGTTCCTTGCATGAATTTAAAGATCTAATCCCACATCTCCTTAGCAGTTGACATGTTGTCAATCTGCATGTAGATGTCGTTCGGGATGGTCTGCAACAGGTTTGTCTTGGCCAAGAGATCTGCTCGGATTATGATTCTATCTTCATCATCATACTCTTCTTCAGTCTTCAGTCTGTGGGTTTCACCGACAGGGGGGTTGTTTTTCAACATTTTTGTTAACATAAATCAGCAGTTGTGCAGGACCATTTGTGATAAGAGTCCAGTACACCGGGCAAGTGGTCATTGCTTTCGAGAAAGTTCAAGAATCTGTTCTTCCAAATTGTATACTCACCTCTTCTGAGTATTGGTGGCCTTGTGTCGTTACCAATCGATAGAGCGTCCATATCTGAGTTGATCAGGCTGAGCAGTTGATTGACTAAGTGTTTCTGTTTTTGCAAAGTACAACGTCGCGCACTAGCATTTCGGGCACAAATAGGTTCGCGCACTACAGCTTCGCGCACGAGGGCGGATCACGCACTGGCTTTTGCGCACGAATGTACACGCACATAAGTTTTCTAGCACAGATGCTTTCGCGCATGATAATTTTTGCGCACGGGGAGCTTCACGCACGGACGAGTTCCCACACCTATGTGTTCGCGCACAGTGGAGTTTGCGCACAAAGCTTTGCGCACAACTTCTTTCGCACAGGAGAGAAGTTTGCGCACAAAGCTTGATGCGTGAAATGCTGTTTCACGCACACAGAGATGCGCCAACCTCTAACTTTGCGCTCCTCCTACTTAACCTGTATGGCTGTTCGCTACCTAAAGATGTGCGGACGATGCAGAAAATGATCTAGAGTAATCAGTGAAACATTTCCTGCATTCACTTTTGGCTTTTTAATCTGCAAAAATATCAAACAGAAGCAATAAAAATGCCGTGCACGAAGCAGAGAGGTTTGCGCACGAGTGAAATCTTGAGCGTCAATCTGTCGTTCAGCTCTAGCTCTGATACCAGATGTTGGGTCCCTGTTTCTACACTAGAAGTATATGGAAATGGAGCTCAAAATGGGTGAATGAAGCCTTCCATTGATGAAAAAGAAGTTTACAGAATGATAGAACACTTGAGTGTAAAACTTCCGTGGGTGTGGAATATTTATGGAAAGGCTTACCTACTCCATTCCCATAAAGGCATATTAATAGCCTTGGGAATGGGTAGGGCACAAATGATTGGGCCCTTAAATCAAGGGAGCCCATATTCCACTTTTGCACACAAGCTATTTTTGTTTATTCTACCCATTATTAAATACAACAAGAGGGCCTAATAATAAACATTGATCACAATATAAAATATCTCTAACAGGGTGCTTAAGGTAAGGTACTTTCCAAACACAGATTTTCTGAGAGTCAATCTTGGATGTAACCCATTATTCATATGGAGAAGCATTTTTTAAACCCAAGAGATTCTAAAAATAATACCATAAGAAGAGTGGGGAATGGGAGAGATGTGCAGGTTTGGGTGGATGCATGGCTACCGATAGACCTGTCAACGGGTCGGATTCAAGCCGGAACATAGTATCCCGGACCTGTTAGCCTCTATAGGGTTCCAGACCCGACCCATACACCCGGCGGGTCTAGAACTAATGTTCAAGACCCATACCCATTGGGTCTTGGAACCGGGTCGGGTAGACCCGACCCGTCTCACAAAAATCCAATTCTAATTTCTTAAATAAAAAAAGAGGACCTCTTACTATCGAGTACTTTTCTGGCAACAATATGGTACATGAACTGTAATTACTCAACCAAAAGCAACACTTAAAACATGAAAAGTTCCAGATCTACACATTCAAAATGTAACACATATGGTGCACTAGTTTTGCCACAGGGGAATAAACGTAAGTTCTTCAAAAACACAAGTTTAATGTAACAAATAAGGTGCACTGGGCAACTGCAAACATAAGTTTTATCAAAAAGCCTCTTTGAATCTGTGATAATAAAAACAACAAAAACCAAACCCATAAATCTGGGCAACTGGATTTATTAAACTAAATCATAATGTGCGCGGCAGCTAATCTAATATGTATATTAGACTAATGTGTGTGTGTGTGTATTAACGGGTCGGGTCCTAAACGGGTCGGAACTACATATACCATACCTGACCCATTAAATAACGGTCCGGATCCGGGTAACAGAATTAAATGCAGACCCATACCCATTAAAAAAAGACGGATCCAAGTCGGGTTCGGGTCTAGACCCGACCCATTGGCAGGCCTAGCTACCGAGACAAAGGTCGGGGTGAATTCAGTCGGCTAGACCCACGGGTATCCATGACATGAACGTGGTGGCTCTAAGAGATTATACAGGCATGTCATGGAACCGGGAGAAAAATTTATCTATTTTTCATGATGAAGATAGAGAAGAAGATAAATATTACAAGACTGTATGAGAAGATTATACAGGCATGGAACGGAACCGCGAGAAATGTTTATCTATTTTACAAGACTGAAAATGTTATCTAGATTACACAAGGCTCCGGTTGTTGTCTAGTCTCAACTGAAAATGTTTATATATATATATATATATATACATATACATATAGAGAATAAGTGTTGCATTGGATAATAAATCTAACATTTTTTATGTATTTCGCTGAAGTGTTACATTTTGCCAAGTAAAAAGTTGTTACATTGGTACTCGATCTTTGGTAATGGTTGTGATAACACTTTTGGTTTACTTACGGAAGCATTGGACGCAATTCAATTGATTTTAAAAATTGTTACATACCACGCATTATGATAGAGTGAATTATGTAATGCGAGCGAATGTAACAAACAAAGTTGTTACGTATAATTAAAAGCTAGAATGGGAAGGAATTTTTCAATTTTTGGATGAAAGGTAACAAATTTGATTATTACAAAAGGCTCGGGCAGGTATATAATTTTGGAAGATATAAAAGGGGGCGGGTGGGGCGGGCAAGGTACTCCGATCCATCTGAACCATTATTGATAGTAGTGGTAGAAAAAGAAAGCAAAGGATTAATACCATCCATATATATATATATATATATATATATATATTGATGAGAGGCGATGGGGGTGTTGGAATGAAGATCTGAATGAATTAAATGACGAACGCATGCATGCATGGGAATATATGCAAGAAGGTAGAATTGAAGATGGGAAAGAGGGTTGAAGAAATGCGATTGATAGGAGGGTTGATAGGGGTGCAATTTCTGTATGCAGGGAACTCGGTGGTGCTGAGCTACCTCATGCTTTTAGGCTTCCAGCCCTTGTCTCTCATCATCCTCTCCACCTTTGCCACTTTTATGGTTCTTGCTCCCCTCTCCCTCATTCTTGAAAGGCGAGCATGATACCTACCCATGCCGGCAATTTTCTTTCTAACACCCACACCCTATTCTTTTTTTTTTTTTAAATATTCCCGGTAAGTAAACCACTCAACGGTGGGGCAAATAAACTCCGGGGAAAGTTTGTCAGTTTATTAAATAAAGATAAAAATACATAGAGAGAAGGGGATTAGACCAAAACCACTTCCAGAAAGGGCATACCCTTTCGAAATTCACCCACATTCTATTCTTGTAGTAAATATTATCTCTATATTGCATTGTGCCCCGTACATACTAAACCCATTTGATTGTTTTCTTCAATACTTTTCTGGCATGCAGGCACCAATGGCCTCAAAGGCTGCCTATGAAACTATGGATTCAGCTTCTCTTGATCTCTTTTGGGGGGTACGTAATATATTGTATACCTACCTACATCATATAAATATATCATTAATAAAGATGTTTTAAATTAGTTCACACCGGATGTAAACAAACAAACTCAAATTTTATCAGATAATTTCAATTCAATTAAATCATACTATACTACCTTCTTCCCCATTTAAGCTTCTCATTGAAAAATGACACAATTATTTTGATACTAATTAATTTTTTATACTAATTATATAAGGTTAATTATTTGAATATTTTTAGAAGCAACTTATATGAGTATATAATATAATGAGGTCATTGATGATAATAACTCTGATGTTATAAGTGTATTATTTTTAATATTTGATGATTAAGTTGTCATTTAAAAGAAGATGACTAACTATTTCTCAAATTCTTTGGGACATCCAAAAGAATCAAATGATAATCAAAATTATCATGCAAAATAAATTAACACTGTATTCGCCAAATAAATATGTACTATGTAGTATATTAACATTGCATTTTTTATTTATATTTTGCCGCGGTGTTTTTTAATAATTTATTAAACTGATTTCTTGATTGAATTTTAAGCTAAACTTTTTGTGGTAATAATATACACTTCATGAAGAACGTGCTCACAAAAGTTCATCAAAAAATCAACCCGGAAGCACGTCAAATAGACAAGTTCAGACGACGGTACCGTCAGAACTACCTCACAAGATCTTTTTTGTTATTTTATTTATTTATTTATTTATTTTCTGTGTGTGTACACAGACACACACACACAGACACACACACACACACACACACACACATGACAAATCTTCATGCCTAGCTGGCCTGCGGGAACCACCGTCCGACCGCTGCTGTTTCAGGCCCTTCCCGATGGATTTTTTTGATGAATTTTTTTGAGCATGTTCTTCATCAAGTCTAGTTTAGTAACACCAAATTTAATCTAAAAGTTCAATCGGGAAGTCAGTCAAATAATTTTTTGAGAACCGCCGCGCAGTTTATACATATTTAACAGCGCAGTTTTCTTAAATAATTTATTTAACTGCCTTTTCGATTTAATTTTTAGCTGAAATTTGGTGGATATAAATTGACTTGATGAAGAACAATGTCAAAAAAAATTTAAAAAAAAATTCTATGATGTAAGTTTTCTCGCACTTAAAATAGATAGTAGTATAGGGTGTCGTAAGTACGAGTATATCGTCTCCACAGGGACAGGAAAAAGGAATAAAAAATTAATTAAATTCAGCGATTAAACTAAATAAAATAAAAGCGCCGTGCGAGATTGATTGATTGGAAAATTAAATTAAAAAGCAAGCAACGAATAAAAATAAATTGGTTTCTTCTTAATTAACGACGAAGGGACATTGATTTATTTTGGGGTAACCAAATTTCTGGCAGATCAGGCTTAATTACATGAACTTAATTTAATTGAGCCTAGCTAATCATTACTGAGTTCTTACCGATATCGCGGCATAGAGTACAATAATTTAGGGAACCAGACTGATCTCTCATGCGACAAGATCCTAAATTATTGTCAAGACGAGCGACCTTACGGCCCCTAAATCGCTACTAATCTCTTAGCGAGCGATTAAGTGCGTGTGAATGTGTCCTAGAATAAACTAGATCTCTCTTAATTTATTCTACAATCAATTTATAATGAAGTCATCTATCCAACACAACTTGCAAAACTGGATTTGAATCATCCAATCAAAAGATATGAATAAAATGGTGGAAGGTCGCATTCTGATATCGCAACAGCGATCATCTGACTTCTTCGTCTGTTTTTACCTTGCTCCTATCAGATTCTCAGAATGGTGTCTTCACATGATTTGTATTCCTTGAAGTTGGCTTTCATATGGAACTTGAATCGTGTCATTTGGATGTTTCTACAAAGAGATATGTGTAAAAGACTGACAGAAGGTCATCCTGATCGCCGTTTTCAAGCTCTATTCGTATTCTTTTGATCACATAGCCAATCCTAGAGCTCTTTTGTCTTCTAATCTTCATCATGAACTTCCCAGTGACCTCCAAAGCTCTCAATTCACCCTCGAATGCTTCTCAACTCGTCCCGAATGCTCCTCAAGCGCCGGTGCTGGGCTCAAATTCCCTGATTTTGACCCAAAACAATACAAAACTCGAACCAACACCCGGTAACTACGACTTGAGCTAAAAATGAGACTTGTGACACAAAATAATTAGGAAAACCATCAAAATCCAATCTCAACACGCATCAAATACGTGTCTAAATACAGACTTATCATTCTACCGGGAAGGGCCTGAAACACCCTCGGACGGACGGTGGTTCTCTATCAGGCCGAAGAAGTTATAAGATACATTAGAAGACTCCTATCATGATTAAGACCTATTAAATGTATCGATTATGTCTCCTTAAGCTACTGTAGCTTGATATATATAAATATTTCATGTACTTACCCTAAAAGGGATAAGCTCTCTAGACAATAATACCGTTTCACGCTACCAAAAACTTAATTCTCGTATATTAGTTCTTGCAATTGGAATTAAACTCCACAGTTTCAATTGACAATGTTATTCAGATTTACTGCCAAAAAATTTAAAATTATATATATGCGGTGGCCGGAATTATATTGTATAAAGTCCACTTCACCTTACTTGTGTCCATGTCATCAGTGAAGGATGAACTCGAATTTTGATCGTCATGTAGGTTTTTGGCCGCAAATTTAAATAATATTATCAATTGAAACCTTTATGTATAGTAATGATACTGATTTGATTATTTAAGAGTTAACATAACAAAATGTAAAAAACTAATTATTAAGTTACCATTTATGAATTTCAGGGTGACATTGTTTCAATCTCTGCAAATGAAGGGGATCCATCTCACCTCACCAGCAATTGCCACGGCCATGCCTAATCTCGCCCCGGGTCTTATCTTTTTCATCGCATGGGCTTTCAGGTGTGAATTCATACATGCATGTAAAAATGTAAAATATAAATAATACTCCCTCCGTCCCAGGGAGAAGTTCCCGGGTTGACTTTCACACATATTTAGGAAATAAAGTTACTGAGGGGTAAATTTTACTGTTTGGCACTGTTTCGACACTGTTTGGCACTGTTTTGCACTGTTTGACACTGTTTTGATGTAGGATAACTTTCCATTTAGGGAAATGGGAACTTTTTGTTGGGACTACCAAAAAAGGAAAGTGGGAACTTCTCCCTAGGACGGAGGGAGTAGTAAAATATAGCATAGTTTCTCAAGGAGAGTCATTATTTCTTCTCAAAATAAACTGCTCATGTTTGTAGAATTGTTATTCTTTAATACTGAGTCAGACTTAAAAAGAAAACAAATTTAGTCCCATTTAAAAACTTTGTTCATCTTTTACTTATATTTCAGGCAATTTCTTTTACTTCAAAATTAATTCGTTACCCGCCCCGCCGGACCTTAATTACCATAGCTTTTGAATAAACGAAAGAGAAATTGCTATGACTTTTAGGTAGTGTTTGCAAAAAATTAAGAAAAGTGTTTTTCAAATTTTGACGGCTTAAAAAAGGTGAAATGAATATTTTCAAGTGACAGTTTCTACTGAAATTGATCACCTAAAAGCTAAAGTCTATCAAATAGGCAGTTGTACCCATCCGAAATGCTCAACTTGAACGCTAAACTAAAAAAACTTAAACTGTCACACTAAACTCGATAAAAAGATTCAAATTTCACTTTTTGCAGGTAACAGTCCGATCACCTTCATGTCACCCGATAAGGTGCCACTTGTGCAACTGACAAGACAACTTAAAGGGTCAAATAAACCATGAACCCAACCAAATTGTTCAATTGACCCCCTCAACCGTTTAAAGTGTCAAAATTACAATAAATAAAAAAATAAAAACAAAAAACAAAAAATCCAAATATTAAATATAACTAAAGTCAAAATATATAAAATATAAATATGAAATATTTATATTTTTCAGTAAATTCAAAACAAAAAAATCGAAATATAAATTAATGAAATTCATTCAGTTTATTTCAATATTTTATATTTAGATATATAAGAAAATAAACAATATATTCTCACCAATTACGTTAAAATTTGTATTTTATGTGTTATATCTGATATTTTGTAATATAAAACATATTTTAGTTTTTTGGTTTGATAATTTATATTAATTTTATATTTTCCATTTGTATTTTTTTCATTTCATATTTTTTAATTTATTTAAAAAATATATTAAAAATATATTATTTTGATATAATTATATATTAAAAGTATTTTATTTTGATGTGATTATATATTTTTCAAAGCATACTAATTATTGAACCGCGCTCGAGGTAAAAATGAATGATCCTGGACAGCCCCAATCATATGACCACGATCGATTCACTTCTCAGTCCCCATCCATTTTCAAGTCTAAGCCCCTTGATATAATTTTTCCTTCTCCGGTGTTTTACTGCATAATGGAAGAATTTTGTATTTGTGTCACCTTCCTTCCTTGAGCTAGAATTTGTTGTGTTTATACAACCGGTCCACTAACTAGCGCAACTTTTGTTGTACTGTATAAAAGTTGACCCAACTTAACTGATATTTACACATGCACCTCTATATATCCGGGTCAGAAACCCCATTGATCTGTTTTTGCCCCACATAACTAGCTAGGTCCCAATCTCTGCCACAATGATCGATATCATTGAATGTCAAGCCATGGCTTATCATTGAATTGACATCCGCAGTGGGGCCCAAGATTCCCTTTGTCTTGGTCTCTCAGGATAGTAGTTGGCTGTAAATCTACAGACAGGGCCATCCCCAGGGTCCAGGCGAACTTCATATATAGTCTATTATGAATTTCATACATAATACTCCGGTAGATAGGTCCACGAACCAGTTCTCCCCAAAAGCCGCCGCTCATTGAATTGTCCGGCCACGACGAAACAGTTGCCAAATCCCACTTGTGATCCAAATCCATCAACACCCAACCCACGGCAGTTCCAACTTAATTACCTATCCTGTTAAACCCATGTCTCGTTGATCGAAGCAATTGCCACAGACCCCCAAATACCCTAAATTGAATACTTCCTCTTCGTCTCTTCCGCCGCATGTCTTCCTTTCTCTTCCCCTAGCTAGTCGCCAACAACTCTTGGTCGGTCGTTATTCTCCGCCTAGGGTTTCTTTCTCGGCTAGCTGCTTCAGTAACTCAACTAGCTACATATAACAAAAACAAATATGAAAATGAAATGTACCAATAGCTACTTAATTAGGACTGATGCACTTGAATTAATTAAATCTAAATTAAAAAAAATAAAATGATTTGAATTAATCAAATGCAGGGTAGGTACGGTACCCCAATTTTTAAAAGGGTACCAGAGTTGTCACCATTTTAAATTACTAAAGTAGGTGTGCTAATTACTTTTCTACCACTCTTCCATCTCCGGATCCCGAATGCCCTTCTTCCTCCCTCCTCTCTCCCTCTTATGATTTTGGAATTGAACTTCTCCCCCCTCCCCCCTTCTTCTTTGCTTCTTCCAATATCCCATTCTTCTCTCCCATGATGTTATAAGAGAGAGTACGACGGCTACATGCAACGTATTTTTATTTTCCAATATGTATCCCCTCTTCCTCCTTCACCAGCTTATAGCATTTTATTGCTGATGAAAATATAATTTCATCGCCGGTCGTCGGAGCCTGGCGATGTTCAGCAATGACAATCACCAGAAGCTAGCAACAGTCACCAGAAGCGAGATAGTTTTATTTTTCAATGGGTCGACATGAGAGACTGTCAACTTGTTGAATTGGTTTGTTTTTTCAATTTTCTATTCTAAAATTAAAATTGTACGATAGTATATAGCAACGTATTTTGGTCCACATATGCATGCATTACTCTTTTTTTTTTTTTGTGAATTAAAACATTGTACTCCTATTTTCTCAAAATTTCCATGTTTTAGTACTATTTAGTAGAATATGTCAATAAGTTTGTATTTTTATTTACTTATGTATCGAGGCGATGTGATATGGCTTAATTAATTATTTAATCAACATGAATAAATTCAAATTATATATAACAGAGAGATACAGGTTAGAAAAGGTGAAGCTGAGTAGCAAGTATAGTAGAGCCAAAATTGTGGGAACAATATTTTGTGTCATGGGTGCTACACTGATGAGCTTCATGCAAGGAACCTCCCACACCCACACATCATCATCAAGCTCATGTCACCTTGAGAAGATCACAGGTTCTGTCTATCTACTCACTGGCGTTTTCACCCTATCAAGTGTCATCGTTTTGCAGGTATGCATGCCTAAGTCCTGCAAATGCACTACATTTTTGGATTGGATACACATGTTGCTTAGATCCCACGATTTTAAGGCAAAGAAATGCCCACCTTAAAAATTCAGTAGGACTCTACTACTGCTGTAAAAGAAATGGATGTACCAAGAGGTTGGCTATAAATTTAAGGAAATGAGCCTAGCTAAAAAGGACTAAAATTGTCGAGAGTTTAGTTCCGTTGGTCAGATTTTTGCTTAGCAGCCCGGAAGTTGGTTCTATCTCTCTCGTGTGCACTCTTAGGATAAGGGAGCAACAACCATATCATACCTTACCCCATTCACTCTCTGAACCTCACAAAGAAGAAGACTTCACTAAGAAGGAGATCGAAAAGGCTTCACAGAAGCCATAATCGGCCAGGAAGAAAACCACGGGTCTGGGTTGTCTCACTAACACTCTATCTAAAGGATGTCAAGTCTCTCAATATAATAGGGTATCATTCGGCCTTCTTGGCAAAGGAAACATGACAAGCATGTAATTAATACATTGAACCTAAACTAAAGAATTATTGGACTATTCCAACAATTCTACACAAACACACACCTCCCGTACAAATAGCTTAACAATGCACCTCAATCAAGACTCAAATGGGACAACTGATGAGTATAAATAAACTAGGCTAATAAATAGAATAGAAGGTGTAGCAGGTTGCTAGATCGGGTGTTAACCGTTATTTTCTTCTCAACTTTAAAAACAACTACACAATCCTTCACAATTTTTATGATTCCCTTTCTCCATTTTCTCTTAAAACCATCATTCTCAAGAGAAGCAAATGATAGCCAATTGTAACACAAATTAGGAGCATGCCTAACATTCTTCAAAGTACACAATCAGAAGAAAATCTAATACATACATCACATATTCCTAGCACATTGCATCTTTTCTCATTTTCCATAGACAAAAAGCCACACTCAATCTGTCTATAGTTTGAAAATTAATTTTTAAACGGAAACGTATGTAAGGTACAACCAGACTCCACCAACTAATCTTATTTGCACAAAGAATCAAAATTCACAAAACTCAAATGACCAGAATTACACATATTATTTATCATGAAAACATCACCTAAATAATCTTCACATGTAGTCAAATTAATATGCTCAATATGTTTATTTTGTTGGAGGAATTCGCCGGATAAACCTGCGAAAACTCGTTAGAAAAATAATATAGCTCGAGTCGCGTAAACGCTGTCCTCAAGAAAGTATTTCCGACGAGCGAAAACTTTTCCCCAAGATAAAACGAGCTCTTCGACATAAGCCGGTAACAGAACAACGAGAGTAATAGAAATAATTAATCCAACAGGCAAAAATGTGGTGTGAGGGAGTTTTTAGTTCGTAGCTACTGACTTTTAAAATCAAGCAAGTAGCTGAATATATATAACATGTAATCACCGTACGTTGCAGCTTAGGTGAGAATTTAGCATTTAAAGCGCAAGCTGTATTGCTTAATTAAATCCCACATACGTTGAGCATGTATTATTTAAAGCTCAGGCTAAAAACGTTTTGGCTACGTTTGGCAAATGGCTTATCAGCCGTTTTTTGGCTTGTTTGACCGAATTTAACTTCTTTGACTATTCAACCAGCCAATATCAGTGTTTGGTAATCGGATGCTTCAGTTGGCTGTTTGAACTCAAAAAAACCAAAAAGCTGGAGAGGGCAGCGTTTTGCTTCGGCTGGTCCGTTAAAAACTCGCTTATGCCCTTTAATATTACTGTAGCTCGTTTTTATGTAGCGATTACATCAAAGCCAAATCACACTTCCTCACTTCAAAGCTGCTGTTTCCACCGGCCAGAGTCATTGGCACCAATTTCTAGCAAATTAAAGTTGTTGGATCCTTGCTTCTCTTTGTCGTTACCCCCAAATTTAATGAATGAAAGGAAAAATTGAAAAAAATGAAGCGGAAGACTGCCATAGGAAATAAGAGGCTGATGAAATCCTGATTTTTTTATGAGTTGCCATAGGAATGTCCGGTAAACAAGGAAGGAAAAGAAGAAAGCAGGAGATCGAGAAGGTAGAAAAGAAATAGAAAAATGCGTAGAACAAACACAAGTCCTGGATGGGGAGAGAGAATAAAATTCGAATTATTAGAAAGGGGAAAAAATTAAAATGAATTAGAAAAGAAAACAAAAGTTATTTTTTTGGCCAGTGTCACATGATTATTAAAAATTTACATATTAGTATTCAAAAAAGTAGTATGTATAACAACAAAATAATAAATAAATCCTCATGTCTATATACGTCTTTTTGCATCAAACAGCTATTTACAAACAGCTAATTTTACCAAACATTAGTTTACAATAAACTTTAATGATCAGCTATTCAAAACATCTAACACAACCAGCTAACATCTAACAGCTAACACAACCAGCTAACATCTAACAACTAACAGCTATTTGCCAAACAAGCCCTTTATACTAAGGCTTGAATAGTTGAATTTGAAGGTTAACGTTAGCAAAATTTTAAAGTGTATTAACTGTATTATAGATAGTACTTAATAATTAATAATGTTAATGGTTTTCAACCATGCAGCAACGTACGTATTCAAAACTGAAAAGGATTTAATGTTTGCAATGAAACTAAAGTTAATAAAGATACACGTTTCGTTAAATTAAAGTTTTTTTTTTTTTTGAAGGAAAATGCTTATATTAGAACCAAAAGAGACATTACATCAATCAAGACACCAAAATACTAATTCCCAGTAGACCCACAATACCAAAAGCCCATCGGGCCCCTCACGTCATGTCCAGACATAGAATAGTTCACCCCAAAAAGAGCGAGACTAATTGCTGAGACAGTGAGAGTTAAGAGGCTATTAGCGGCTGTGACAGCCTGATTGCCTCCAACACTATAAAACTTACTAAAAAACAAAACACCCAGGACACTCACTCCCTTATTGTAAATAAAAACAAAAAAGCAAACAGCAACTGAGTTCGGAAAAGTAAAAATAAAGTAGCAAAAATAAAATTACAGGTGATGGAATTTGTAGACTTCCATCCTTGTTGCACCACCCGACGCATCTTCTAGATATCTGATAGGCGGGCATTGTAGCCCGCCCCCTTCCCGTTTTTTGGTGAGCCCGTCTCCATGTCCATATCCTTTTGTGCAAACTCTTGAGTCTCGTGATCTACGCGCCTACGCTTTTGATCCACCTTGACTCCATTGTGAGTTTGGTCCAGTCCCTGCTGCTGTTCTCTATCTGCATTCGAGCTTGCCAAGCCTATTCCGCCCTCCTCCTCTTTTTCTTTACCTTTACCAATTGGGACTAGCCATTTGTTGCCTCCCACAACTTTGTTTCCTTTTGAAGCTCTCAACTCAGGTCCATAAAGAAATTCCTCACTTTTGCCTTTACCGTCAGGGTAGCACGGGCAAAAACGTTCTGCATGACCAATGACTCCACAAGCAAAACAAAAATTAGGTAGTTTTTCATACCTGAACTTAACTCAAAAACTTTCTCCTTCATCAGATTGAAGAAAAAGTTTCCTCTTCAAAGGCCTGTTCAAGTCAATACTAACCCTAATCCTCATATAGGGGTTCCATTCAACAGAGAAGTTCTGCTCATCTACCTTAACAAAATTCCCTACAAAATTCCCAATTCTAATAGCATTTTCCACAGAAAAGAAGCCCACTGGCACATCATGAACCTGTAACCAAAAGTCAGCCCTATTCAACGGTACCTTCAGCGGCAAATCACCTTGCTTTAACCTAGCAAGCACAATAAGGTTTTGATCGAAAGTCCACGGTCCTTCCTCCATAACACGGATCATATCATTTTTATTGTAAAATTGAAACATGTACCTTTGTGCACCTAACTCAGTAATGGTCACGCCTCTAACAGGCTTCCAAACATTGGCCATAGTGTCACGAAAAAAAGAGAAACGTACCGATTTTTCGGAAGTGACCGTTCCAACCAAGGCCAACCCTATTGATAACCGCTTTCGCGGCGTTGTAGTAAAACGGAGTCTAACCTTTCGGTTTTTCCCCGAGTGTCGTGTCTCTTGAGGAATGGCGGAGAAGTTTCTTAATTTAATTTTAGTCACGGGCTATCGCTAATCGTTGGAAGCTTTTTCAATATAGGAAAGTGATTTTGTTCTATATTATGCTAAATTATACTAGGAGCAAGGTGCAATTTAAAGATTAATGTATAAAGATTGAATATTCAAGGATGCAAATAAGGGCAATGAATTGAGTAATTAGAAATGGATATGTTCTTGGACCTCTTAATTAGGGAAATTAAGACTAAAGTTGGACTAATAATTTCTTTCCTCATAGACAAGAATAGAAACTATCTTCATTAATTTATCCTATTTCTAGGTATCATTAATGTGTTTAAAATGGTTGGCTTAAATTATTTTCTAAACCCATAGACAAAGTAGAAATAATTTTCCAATATTTTAATTAATAAAAATAGCCAAATTCATTAACTAGTTAAACTCTTTATTTTAGCAATTGAATTTATTTCTCATAGACAAGATGTAAATCCTTTTCATTAAATTATCCTATTTCTAGGCCTTATTAATGTGCTCAAATATGGTTGGCTCAAATTAATTTCTAATCTCATAGACAAGTTAGAATTAATTTTCCAAGAATTTAATTAATGAAAATGGCTAACTATTATTAATTACTATTTCATCATTTTAAACAACTAGTCCAATTTATTAATCTTAACCCCTAATTTTAGGTCAACAAGTCAATCCATATTCCCTTTCTCAATTCATGCCCTAACAAATTTAGCTACTCATCACCATTTTTGCAATTAACAATATAATGATTAAATTCAACATTAACAAGGAATTAAATATGTATGATAGCAAAAATTAAACAAAAATTATATTCTGGAACAATAAACTTGTAAGAACTAAAATATAACTTTCTGGAATTTTTCACAAATTTTTGAACCTAAAATCCAATTTTTAACAACTAATTGATAACCTTCCCAATTTTAACTAGAAAATGCAAAAAGCAACTAAAAATATGCTAACTTCATTATAAATTTTATTTTAACTACTGGGAGGTATATAACTGTGAATAAACTGTAATCAGGTCCGAACTAATTTTTTTTTCCTTTTTTTAGTATTTATTTTGATTTAAGCAATAATATAAGGTAATTACCGAAATTAATAAAAAAAACGCTAAGTTCGTACAAAATTTTATATTAACTACTAGTAATGATATTTAAGTTAACTAAACTGTAAATAGAGCCGAACTCATTTTTTTCCTTTTTTTTCTAGTATTTATTCTAAATTATGAACTAATATCAAATAATTACCAAAATTAATTAAAAATTACTTCTGCTTCGTGAAAAATTAATTTCTTCAGCTAAATAACTTCCTTGAGGCTAGTGAACAACTATATAATTAATTGGAATGAATTCAACAACAATAACTATTTTATTTAATTTTTGGAAGGAAATGCGAAATACTTGAAAAATAATCTGGAAATTTTCGAAGAACAGATCGAAGAAACAAAGCACAGATTCAGATTCTACACATTGAGAAGATGAAAATACATATAAAGAACTTACAATTTGGAGCTAAAATGAAGAAGATATGAAGATTTGAAGTTTCTCTCTCTCTAAACCCTTTGGAGCTCGAAAATGGAGGAAGAAAGAAGGTGTTTTGAACTGATTTAGGGTTGGAAGAGGTGTGTTTGAGTTGAGGAAAAATCGGGCAATTTATAGGAAAAATTTCCCCGAAGGCGCCCGGGAAGGCGGCCGCCTTCCGGCAGCAACTGGCCGCCTGCCGTCAGCTCGCCGGCAACGACACGTGGCCTGGTCTCCGTCAGCCGTAGGCGGCCACAGAGGGCGGCCGCCTTCCGTCACCCATCGGCCGCCTGCCGTCTTTTCACTGTCAAATCGGATCCCGGCGGATCCCGGCGGATCCCGGCCGCCGCAGGCGGTCCAGCAGGCGGCCGCCTGCCGTTCCTGTCTGGCCGCCTGCCGTCAAATCCCACCGGCCGGTGGTTGCTTCGTCGTCTTCTGCCGCAGGCGGTCACCGTAGGCGGCCGCCTTCCGTCCAGTGTCGGCGGCCTACGGTCTTTTCCGAATCCGGTCAAAGTCAAAGTTTGACTTTCCAAAAATACCGTAGGCGGCCGCGAAGGCCTTCGTTTTGGCCGCCTGTTTGGGCGCCTATGAGATTCTTTGTCCGGCTTGTTCCTTGTTTTGTGCTCTTCAATATTGTCTTCTGGACCACTTTGAAATAATGTTTCCTTCTTTTGGTATGATATCATTTGTTGTCCAAATTGGCTCATTTTGTGCTCAATTGACCCGAAATCCCGCTAAACATATTATGGATGTGATTTTTACCTGATTTCATGAAACTCGAACCAAAATATCTAAAACATGCCTTTTCTTTCTATTTTTATTCAAAAATCGCTTAAATTTGATAAGAAAAATAAGTACAAAAATGGACTTATCACCTATCTCCTCACTCCCTGGAGCTTTAGCCACCACATGCAATACTTCATCTTCCTCCTCCATCTCCAGTCTATCATAAGCTTGACCAACCTGTTAATCTCCTCCATCTCGTTGGCGTCAACCATCTTGATTGCCTACTCTCCGTTGAAAGAATAGGCTAAACGACTTATAGAGATTCGCCTAAACAGATCCTTCACGTTAGCCCTGAAAATCGATTTTTTGCTCTTCAAAACTCGACACTCGAAAACGATGCCTGAGCAGTGAATCCCTGCCGATTTCCTTCAAAATTGACGCTTAAAACAGTTGCCTGAGGAAAACCTCTGCCGATTGTCCTGCAACGTTCGCAAATAAATAGCCTAAGACAGAATCGTTACACCTGACTATTGTCGTGCTCTCGCCCGCTACAAACAAAGCGATGACCTTCGATTGCCGCAGCCAAAGGAAAAACGTCGAGCGTGTTAACGCCGACCCCAAAACTCCGCAGACCCTAGCTGCGCCCTTGGTTATGATTTTTCGTTAAATTAAAGTTATTAAAATAATTAAAATTAATAAAATTTTATTCATTTGAAATATAGAAATTACTTCAAATAGGACTAAAACTATGGCAAAAAATCAAAATAGGACTTGCTATGTTTTTATTCCAAAATAGGACCATAGTGGTCCTATTGGAAACATACCCATTTCTTCCTTCCATTCTTACCCCTCCTTTAAATATTAGTAAAAGATAGCTAAAAGTCATAATTAAATGTTTAATTCATAATAAATCCGAAAAAAATTCAATAATCTGTAGAAAAATAACAAAAAAAATTAATAAAATGTTTATAAAATAAAAAATAGGAATTTTTTTTTATTTTTTTTTGAAAATTAATAAAAAAAAAGTAAAACTCCATAAAAAAATAAAAAAAATATGGATACCTTTCCCACCGCCTGTACTACCTCCCTGAACCATCACCTCTGATCGGTGTAAAAAATGCCACTTTTTTTTAAATTCCACAAAAAATGGCATATTTCTCTATGAGAATACCAACATTTTCATTCTGCCAACTTGAATCCTTTTGACTTTTGCCAAAAATATGGCATTCATAATTTTTTTTGGCATGTTTTTACCCCGGTGATAGGAGGTGGTGGTACCGCCTCCCTGCACCACCACCTCCGACCGTTAAAAAAATGCCATATTTCCTACAAACTTCCATTTTTTTCGGAAAATGTCAAAAACATGGCATATTTCTCTTTGACAATGCCAGCATTTTTTTCTGCCATCTTAAATCATTCTGAATAATGCCAAAAATATGGAATTTATAATAAATTTGGCATTTTTTTCCCCAAATGACTAGAGGTGGTGGTGCTGGGGCGGCAGATAGGGCTGAGCAAAACCCGATCCGACCCGAAAAACCCGATATTTTTTTCGGATATTATCCGAACCGAAGTGGATATCAGACCCGAAAAACCCGAAACCGAAAATCCGATTAGTATTGGGCCTAGACCGGGTGGCGGGTAGGGTTTGTGAAATCCCAACCCGACCCGCCCGAATATCCGAAATATATGTTAGTGTGTACTTTGAATATTTAAATTAATACTTGTGTTCAATTATTTGTGTAATTATTTATGCAATTTGTATTAAATTATTTGTGTAAATTGAATGTGTAGTGAACTAGTGTGTACAACTTTTGTTAAAGTGGCATTCCAACACTTTAACTATCCAATTATAATGTGTTTTTATATAACCAAAATATCCGAAATATATTAAATTATGTAGTGTGTACTTTGAATATGTTAAATTAATACTTGTGTTCAATTATTTGTGTAATTATTTGTGCAATTTGTGTTAAATTATTTGTGTAATTTGAAAGTTTAGTGCACTAGTGTGTACAATTTTTGTCAAAGTGGCATTTAAACACTTTAATTATTATCCAATTATAATTTTTTTTAATATAACCGAAATATCCGAAACCCGACCCGATATCCGATAATATCCGACTTAAAAATATCCGAAATACCCGATTTGAAATATCAAAGGGTCGGGCCTAGTATTTGAATTAAAAAACCCGAACGGGTTTAGGGTTTGCAAACCCGACCCGCCCGAACCCGACCCGTGCACACCCCTAGCGGCAGAGGCGGCGGTGACAAAAAAAAATTTGATTTTTTTTAATTTTTTTTAATTTTTTTTAAATTTATTATTATTCAAAATATTTTTATTGATTTTTTGGTAAATTTTATGAATTTTTATTATTTTTATTATTTTATTATGAATTAAAACATTTCAATAAGTATAAGGGTATATTTGTCCAAGACACACATAATTAGTCCTATGGAAACATAGTTTATTTTTTGGTCCTATTTGTGCAAAGTGAATGACTTTTAGTCCTATTTTGATAATTAACTCTTTGAAATACTCTCAATTTTCCAAAAATCCCCCACATATTTCAAATGAATATTTTGAGAATTTGAATATTATTTGGAAAATTTCTGCTGGATTAAAGGAATGAGGCTTTAAGTTTGGTGTCCGTAGACTATAAACCAAACCGAGACGATTAAGTCTTAATAACTTGAGCTTTTGGTGAAACATATAGTTTCTATGAACCAATGAGCCACTATTTGTAAATCAGGGTCTTAACGGTCGTGTCTCACCGTTGTGCGCCGTAAGGCCATGCGCGTGCTTGGTGTTCATGAGTGCTCTAGAAGTTTTGTCATGCTTCATAGAGGCGGCCCCACCTCACACTCATATAGGTGATATCATAAAGTGTGTACCGCTTTTTCACACCACCCTAAAATTAATGGCTATGATAATCATTAAGAGCTTTTAGCTCACCCTCTCAAAGAATGCGGTTTCTAGCCTATATCTCACATCATGAAAGTGGGCAATTTTGGTTAGGTTAGCAGAACTAAATGGAAGACTTGTTATTACCCATATGAACTTGCTTCATGGGATCTCCAATCACACAAGTTGGGTTCTCATCCCCATTTGTTTCAAGTGACACTAGTCCCATTTCCTTCGATGTTTCGGTTATCATTTTTCGTCCTAGGGATTCTTCAAAGAAGTAGCTAATTCCTTCTGACTTCACAAAATTAATGGAAATAATTCCATTCTCAAACATCATAGCACCACTTTTAAGGGTGAATGGATATCCTCTATTTTATTTTATCTCATGTGAGTCGACTCATATGTCGTCGTCGTATCCCGGCAATACAACGGATAACTCTCAATAAGAAATAACATCGATGTGACCCTCTAGTACATCGGATAATTCTCGATAAAAGATATATAACATCATTGTATCATAATAGTACAATGGATAACTCTCATATACATAACATCATTGTACCGCTCTAGTACAATGAATATTTCTCAATAAAACGTTTCATCGTTGTATCCATAGATTACAACGGATAATCTCAATAAAAAAATTGCCATAATTAATGGTACCTCTCAAGTATTTCAATAACTGCCTCAATGCAATCCAATCATCCCCACTTGGGTTATGGGTATATCGGCTCAATCTTCCGACAACATAAGCTATGTCGGGCCTCGTATAATTCATCAAGTGTAATAAACATCCAATAATTTGGGAATACTCATATTGAGCCTCGGAATCACCTCCATGCTTTTCAAGTGTATATGAGAGTCATAAGGGGTACTCTTTAAAACCTATTTAAAGATATTATAGTATCATAATCCTTCCTTATGACTCTCATACCCAAAATCACTTTTGCTTCCCCCAAGTCTACGCCAATATCGTTTGGGACTTAGGCTTGGATGTTGTTGTTTTGTAATAAAACTTTATTCATTTGAAATACTCTCAATTTTTCCAACATATTTTTCCTAGATTTAGGACAATCTTTTATGAAATGATCAAATTCGTGGCAATTATAACAACGCTCCGTGTTACACCTAGACTTAGATCTGCATCTTCTATGATTATTTCTATCCATCGCATGCATAACCTCCTCCGACTCTTTACCCCCCACCTATGTGTTTCAAATCTAATTGCTTACTCTTACGACCGTTAACCATAATGTCAAGGGTCACATTGTTTTCACCATACTTTATACCATATTTCACATCTATAGGAATCATAAATATCATTTAAAAGATTAATATGTGTATAATGATATGTTTATCACCACACAACTTAATATTTGAAATAAGTTTGGTAAAAACATCTAGATTTGCATCAATGTCCCTAGGCATATATCAAGTTTAAATTTGAAAAACTTTTCAAGTAAATGTTAGGATCAAGCACTTACCATTACGCTAAAAGTCAAAGTTGGTACTGAAGGCACAACTTTATTTCCTCATACTTGCGTAGCACTTAAACACCAAGTTTCGATTCCACTAGAACGCTGGAGGAGTGCTTACACCGCATCTCCACAGCATAACAATCTCCCTCAGCACCTGCCAGCGTACAACTGCGCGACACGCTGTTGTCGGAGGTCGAACCCGTGACATGCTTTGATACCAATTGTCAGGATCAAGCGATTGCCACTATGCCAAAAGCTATAACTGGTAGCAAAGACGTGACGTTATTTCCTTATACGTGTGTAGCAGTCAAGCACCGCATTTTAAATGCACCGACAGACTCGCAGATTGCTGACACCGCATTCTCATGGCCCAACAGTAAAAACATCCGACTAGGCAAAGTAGTTTCGGTGTACACTTCATCTAATTTATTCCACAATATTTTAGTACTTTCAAAAATTTCAACTTTTCTAATCACACAATTAGACAAGTTAATTGAATTACAAAACAAACGTTTTCAACTTTTAGCCCTTTTATCTTCCGTGCACATTTATATTTGTGCTTCCAAATGGTAAAATCAGATTTTCCGTTAAATGGAGCCATACCATACCAATTAATAGACATTTTCACAAAGAAAACAAGCAACTAAAAATGTAAGTTTAGGTGACAAACAATTTAAATACTTATAAGGCTAGGAAATATACGAAGCAACTAGCATGAACAAATGGGGAATAGCAATGAGCAAAAAACTCGGGTTCAAACGCCTTGTTCTTTTGTATAAGCAGAAATATAATATAAATTTTAAGAACAAATCAGCACAAAACTCACAATACCAGAGTCACTGGATTTTCAATATTAAAGCAGTAATAAACGTAAATTGGAGTCACCGGATTTCTGTACACAACTCAGAGGATGTTTGGAACCGCTTGTACAAGCCAATTCTGTTGTCCCAAGGAGCACTTTGAAGTAGAATCAGTTTTGTAGGTGTTTGGATATGATTGTAAAAGTTCTGTTAAAATGGGTGTAGAATCAGTTTGGTAGAAGCTGGGTAGTACCAGCTTCTAAAAAAAGGGGTAATTTGAGTTTGCACCCCATTTTATTGTCCAAATTAGACTTTGCACCCAATTTTTAAAAAAAATTGTTTTTGCACCCCCAACCCCATATGAAAATACAAAAATGCCCGCGATCAAGAATATGTTAAAGGCCAACAAAATTGTTAATGGAGGGGCATTTTGTCTTTTTATATGGGATTGGGATGCAAAAACAAAGCTTTTTTAGAAACAGGGTGCAAAGTCCAATTTGCACAGTAAAATGAGGTACCAACTCAAATTACCCCTTCTAAAAACTAGCTTCTGATTCTAAGAAAATAACCCCTCTAATTTTCGCATTTCTTAAGCAAAGCAAATCACCCATCGAGGCATCCAACTCTCCCTTCAGAGCTTCTCTTCTCCAACCATCATCTCAATCTGGGCGACGCAACACTTCAGGTGGGTGCTTGGCTTCTCCAGCAAGGCCCATCATCTCCCGTCGGCGATTGGCTTCTCCGATCCATCATCTCCAGTCGGGGCTTGGCTTCTCTGACCCATATTCTCCAGCGGTCGACACTTCTCTTCCCCATCGGACGCTTTCCGTGAACTTAAGTTTGTTGATTTCCACTTTTTATGTGATTAATATTCCAATTATTGTGTTGGTCTTCCAATTTTTTCAAATAATTGCTTTGGGTTAGTCATAAGCATGTGTTTAAAACGAGCAGCAGCGAACAACTATTAGCCACGAGCTACGAGCAATGAACCTCTCTGCGGCAGCGTAGCTCCAGAAATGGCGGCTCACGTTCCAGACAACAAAATCAATGACGACGGTAACCCTAGCTCTACTTGAACTATTGAGAGTTCATTTCTATTGGTCGGATTTTGGCTCAGCAACCCGGAAGTCAGTTTTCGTCTCTCTCGTATGTACTCCTAGGTTAAGGAAGCAACAATTCTATGCTCCTCCTCCTCCTCGTCAACCTTTCTTTCCTCCTCTTTGGTCTCTTTCTCCCCCCCCCCTCCCCCCCCCCCCCCTCTCCTTTTCCTCCTTCCTCTTCCACCTCCACTCATTCCTCTTCCCCTTCCTCGTCTTGTTCTTTTTCCTCCCCTTCCCCTTATGTTTTGTTCTTATAAAAAACGAGTAATGAAAACTCAATTGAAATGTACATTTCACCATTAAGTGAAATTCAAATGTGCAGAATAAAAGGCACAAAAGTGTCACCTCATCATAGCTTTTATTATGCATATTTCAGTTTCACATAATGCACATTTCAGTTTCACATCGTGCACAATTCAGGTCACATAATGCCACTGCCATAACTTTGGCGCTGCACATTTCGATTTCACCTAATGTACATCAATTTCACAGAACACAATCTAATGTTCTAGATTCATTCTATTTTCTATCCTAAGATCATTTTCTTATTTGAACCTAATTCTATGTGCGCGCGCGCATACATGTATAACTACCATGAAAACAATGAATAATAATTGATATCCTATATTTTTTGAGAGTCATTAATGCATTCAAGACATTTTATTTCTAATTAACTATTAATTTATCAAATGTGACTTATAAAACCAAATATATAATTGTTACAACATTTAAATTACTTCACAGTTTTCAACCGAATACACGCTTATTCTCACCTCATTCGCTCCCTATATATATAATGTGTTACAGGCTGCAACATTGGGAGATTTTCCTTCACCGATCACTATATCTGCAATAACATCATTGATGGGTATGTTTTTCACAATAATAGTCCAGCTGATTCAAGATCACAAATTAGAGATCGGTTTGTCAAACACAAACATCCAAAATCTCCTGGGTTACTCTTTACTGGTATGCATGCATGCATATGTTGTTTAGTACGTGATGAATATATCTCGATCACATGCACTATTATGTACTACGCGTACGTGGAGGTGGAGTATATAATAGTTTGTTTCGATCTTTATTAATTCGAATAATATTTATAATATTTTTAAAAATCGAACGGAGCTTCACGTACTGATGAGTGAAAATTTTGGGGTATGAATGTATACAGGCAGGGTGCATAAGTGGGGCCTCTACAAGCTTCAATGCATGGGCAATGAAGAAAAGAGGGCCAGTAATGGTGGCTGTTTTCGGTCCGGTTGGAACTGTCATTTCCATTATACTCTCTGTGATCACTTTAGGAGACTCCATTACTCTAGGAAGGTACATACATTCACTAAAATAAAGACATTGCTTCTAAATATCACGAGCATACTGCATGTCTCCATGTACAAAAGACATTGCTTCTAAAATAAAACTTATTTACATAAATATGACTATTCATTACTACAACGTAGTGTTGTGGTAACTTAAGTTCAAAACTTGAACATGAATTATTATGATTTCATTACTACTCGAGTAGCTAGTCATACTTTTGTAAACCATCTTTATTTTGGTCTTATTTATGTAATTATAAAAATTAGATTCTTTTTAGAGTGAATGAGCATATTTAAAAATAATAATGACGATCTTTAAAAAAAATACATTAGTTCTATTTAGAGAATATATCATATTTACATGAGATATCACTATATCTATTCACTTATATTTATATATGACCTTAATGTTTTGTGGGTTTTCCTAAAATATTATTAAAAAAGAATATGTGATATATGACAAAAGTAATTATGCATGAGTACACTATTATAGTCATTTTGATGTAAATTTTTAACGTACACTACAAAAAACAGTATTGGCATGGAATTGGCACGGATTGATCGAGTTTGACACGAATCATATATAATATATTTTTGGCTCGTGACAAAACGGCGTTGGCACGAATGTGGCACATATTTGATGTATGTGTGTCAACTATATGCAAAATACCCTATGAATTTTGGCGAATCCCTTCCAATGATTCGTGTCTAATCCGTGCCAATTCTGTTATTTTTTGGTAGTAGTAATAAGGGAAAGTTCCCGAAATATGACTAAAACAGTTTGAAAATTCCAAAACAGGACTGCCATATTTTTTATTCCCAAAATAGGAGTAATTATTGCCAAGTTTGGAAAATACTGTCATGTTTGAAGTCGGGTACTGCCAAACCATGACAGTAATTAGTCTTATTTTGGGAATAAAAACATGTAAGTCCTATTTTGGAATTTTCAAACCTTTTTAGTCCTATTTAGGGTAATATTTCTAGTAATTATAGCCACTAAAGGCCGGGTTACTAAGTCACATTTTTATCCTTATCCTTATTTTTGTCATATATTTATTTCTAATGTTTTTCATAACATAATACTATGTGGCTATATAGTTTTAGATGAAGAAGTTCATTAATGTTTTACTTAATTAAATATTGTTTATATATAGAATAAATTATCCTGGCGCAATTAGCCTAAATCACATTATCCATCACATTTCCTAATTCCGTTAAGCCGTCTTTCACACATAAATTAATAATATGGCATCAACATTAACCCCGTTGATGAAAAATCTATCAACATTAACCACATTGATGAAAAATCTATCCATCAAAG
Organism: Cuscuta epithymum; assembly: GCA_945859915.1. NCBI lineage: Eukaryota > Viridiplantae > Streptophyta > Magnoliopsida > Solanales > Convolvulaceae > Cuscuta > Cuscuta epithymum. The sequence goes on from CAMAPF010001000.1 coordinate 1,527,763, forward strand.
TAAATGGACCACATAATTCACACAATCTAGATATAACAACATTATTATTAGTAGCATTATCAAAATCTCTAGCAAACACATTATCAATCAAATGTGATTAATACCAAAATGTAACAAATATAAAGATGTGACTAAAATAAAAGGGTGGCTCATATTAAAATGTTACTAAATATGAAGATGTGATTGACAGCACTAATGTCGCTTGTGACTCAAAATAAATTCACCACTAAGCACTAATAGAGTGATACTAATAATATATTATAACATAGTAGACTTTGTATCCATGGATAAATGTGCTTTTTGCGTGTACGTAAGTGTAAGAAATCAAAGTAAAAGGAAATATCAAACACTAAGATGAAAGAATTAAAATATTAAAGGTAAGCAGTCTTGGTTTTGCTATTTTACACTTAGTGAAGTGCACATTGGTCACATTTACTACTTTAACTATCTTCTCTTGAATACTTAATCATCAAGATTAAATCGTCCAATTCATCAAGGGTAGTCATTAATAACGAGACGTGTTCCTTAATAACCTTTATTATTAGTCAATATAGAACAAATGTCATATATTCATCTAAATAATAGCATTTAGCCGATTTAGTGAAATCAATTAAGAACGGTAACTTGTAACCCGATTGTCAACTGTCACAACGAGAATCTCAGATCCAGTTATTCTATCTAATTCATCCATTGGCCATCTAATGAAATCAATTAAAATTGATAATATCTACACAAACCGTGATTAGAAACCTATCTAGCATTTATCTGTTGTACGTGTAATATATGCAATAATAATTGTGGGAATAATGGCTCACTCTAATAGGGTGTCATGATGATAATACTATAATAAACAGAGAATAAGGATATTACAAAATATGTCCCAATACTATAGATTATTAAACCCCTCAATCTGTGCAGGGGAAACAAAGCACAGATTGGTAAGTAAGAACTCAAAACGCAGACTAGATAAATTTTTAGTAAAAATGTCAACCAACTGCAACTGAGTAGGAACATATTTGACCACAAGATCACCATGTGCTACACGTTCTCGGGCAAAACGGTTATCGATCTTGATATGATTGTTGCGCTCATGCTGAATAGGATTCACAGCCAAGTAGGAAGCAGATCCATTATCACAATGAAGCTGAGCAGGACTAGAAATACCGATACCCATCTCGCAAGCAAGAAACAAATAAAAGGTTTCCTGGACAGTATAAGCAATTGCACGGTACTCAACTTCTGTAGAGGATTTAGAAATTGTGGGTTGCTTTTTGGACTTCCACGAAATCAGATTTGAACCCAGAAAGATAGCATAACTAGTGGTGGAGAGACGGTAATCTGTACAACCAGCCCAAACAGCGTCAGAGTAGGCAACAATGAGAGAGATATCACGATTGGACTGGATCCATAAACCATGTTCTTGAGTACCCTGCAAATATCTAAAAGTACGCTTCACAACTAAAAGATGAGTAGTATGTGCGCATGCATAAACTGTGAAACCAAATATATAGCATAAGTAATTTCAGATCTAGCCAAGATCAAATATTGTAATGCATCTTCCATACTGCGGTACTCAGTATCATCAATGAGAAGTTCTCCTTTTGTAAGAGAGAGAATAGTACACAAAGGCAAAGGAGTACAAACAAGATTAACAATGTGGATGTGGAATCGACACAATAAATCAAAAATATATTTATGTTGAGAGATAAATAATCCCTAAGATGCATGCCAACTCTGAAGACCCAAGAAAAAATGAATGTCCCCCAAATCCTTCATGGCAAACTGAGTAGATAAAGAATTAATGATGGATCGAACAAAAGACAAGGAAGAACCTGTGATTAAAATGTCATCTACATAGAGAAGAATATATACAACCTGAGACTGATGACGAAAAATAAACATAGATGAATCAGACTTACTCTGAGAAAAACCATGGGATAAAAGGAAACCGCTAAATATGTGAAACTAAGCCATAGGAGTCTATTTCAGACCATATAGGGCTTTCTTCAAACGGCACACATGATAAGGGAAACATGGATGAATTAAACCTGAGGGTTGACGCAAATATACCTCCTCTGTAAAGTGACCATGAAGAAAGGCATTTTTGACATCTAATTGACGAATACATTAACCAAGAGAGACAACAATAGATAAAACAAGACGCACAATAGTAGTTTTAACGACAGGACTAAAGGTTTCAGTAAAATCTATACCACCTTGTTGCTTAACCCCTTGAGAAACCAAACGCGCATCGTGGCAATCAACAGACCCATCAGAATTATATTTAGTCTTGTAAACCCACTTACAACCAACTATATTTTTTGTGTCATCCTAATGTACCAAATCTCATGTCTTATTAGCAAGTAAAGCATTAAATTCATTAGCCATGGCAGCCCGCCAAATAGAATGTTTCTGAGCTTGAGAAAAACAGGCAGGATCGTATGGGGGCACGAGTGCGCATAGGATGAATGTTCAATGTAGGGGAAGGTGGCGGACTGAGAGAAGGGGGGACACTAGTGGACTGTCAGTCGGGGAGCTGCTTGGTAAAGAGGACGAGTTGGATTTTGGTTGGGACGAAGGATTGGTCACAGAGAGGTCTAGGTGAGAGGAGGGGTGGGTCGCAGGGATGGATGGGGAAGAAGAGATGTTGGCCTCAGACAGGGACGGAGGGCGGATGGGTGGGAAAGTCTGGAAGAGGCGAGAGCGGGATGGCTGGGCATTATAAAATGGAGCTCTCTGGGAGCGATGGTGGTAAGGCAAGGACTTGGGTGACAAGTTGGTAGCAACTGAGACTAGGACGTCGCCGGTAGCCATGGTAAAGGCAGTGTTATGGCAGTGGGAAGTTTTGCCGAGGAAATAAGTTGGGAATAAGGAAAATCATTTTCATGAAATTGAACATCCCGGGTAATATATACCCTACCAAATAAAGAATCTAAGCATCAACAACCCTTGTAACCCGGAGCATACCCAAGAAGAACACAATGAGTAGAGCGAGGTGAGAGCTTATTAGAAGTTTAGAACACTTGGCAATATAGTTAGGAAAACATGCACATCCAAAAATTATGTAGGCCATGTCTGTAAGAGTGGCCTACATAATTGCGCCCTGCAGTTTAAGAATGTATGTTTTCAAGATGTGCATGTTTTCAAGATGTTATTCATTCTTGTACTGCGCCCTACAGTTCAAGAATATTTATTGAAATGCTTTTCAAAAGGTGTTAAATTATTCCAGAGTGGCGTAGGTAAGCGATTAATATAAGTGGTTGTATGTAGAGCATCAATCCAAAAGCTGGAGGGAATGGAAGCTTCAATAACATAGTCCTAGTTAATTCAAAAAGATGTCTATGTTTACGCCCAGCCACACCATTTGAGCAGGAGTATATGGGTAGATTTTCAAAATAAAATACCAGATTTTAAAAAATGATTATGAAAGATAGAATTGTCAAATTCACCACCATCATCACTTTGAAAAGCTTTAATTTTTCTATCCAAAAGATTCTCAACCAGATATTGAACATTACAAAAATGAGTATAAACCTCATAATTGCACCGCATTGGATAAACCCAAGTATAACAAGAAAAATCATCAATAAAAGAAACATCATACTTATAATCCAGATTAGAATAGTAGGCGATTGCCAAACATCCAGAATGAATAAGTTCCAAGGGCGCAGTACAAGAATGAATAACATCTTGAAACGGAAGTTTGTGGGATTTACCAACATTACACGAAACACAATTGTGATTAAAACTACTTGAAACAAAAATAAAATGATTTTATTGAAGTCTTTGTAAAACTCTATCACCATAATGCTCCAAACGTTTAAGCCAAATGGGTCCAAAAACTAATGCTGCTTGAAGAGAATGAAATGTGTAGAGATGATCTTTATTGGAATCATGAAGAAGATGTGCCCCTGTTTGGTTTCCCTTAATAGAAAAATATTTTTTTATTAAAAACCACCGTACAATAATTATCTGCACACAATTTATGAATAGATAATAAATTATATTTTAAGTGTGGAACATGATAAACGATGTTTAAAGAGAGCGGGCAACCATGAGTGGTACTTTTAAGACTACCATCATGAGAAATATGTAATTTAGTACCATTAGCAACTTGCACCGAATTAGAGCTATCATAAAGAGTTTTACAAGAAATAATACCTACATTCTGGGTCATATGAGCGGAGGCACCTGAGTCAGGATACCACACAGAGCATTTGTCTTAGCCGAGGGAAGAACAACAAAAGTTGGAGTAGAGGAGCCAATAAACTAGGAACAGTTAAGAGCAGAATGACATGGCAAGGAACAAATTTGGCAAAAAACTGGAGGTGTAGGAGACTAATAATTATTATCCATAGATGGAAAACCTGCACTAACCTTATTAGTAACACCAGTATATAAATGATTTAAGTACGAATAACTAGACGAGACATTACTTAAAACTGTACCTGGAGTCCTAGTCTGAAACTGTGCACGAAGAGGCCCATGAGGGTGCTGGTCAGATGGTTGTCTGTACTGCGGCAGTGGAAGAAGGGGCGGTTGCTATCCGCCATAACCCGGATGCTGTTGGTGGAAATTACCAATATATCCACGATCACGTCCTCGCTGCCCACGGCCTCTTGTGTCACAATATCCTCGGCCACCTGAAGAACGACCCCCTATCCGCAAGTTGCACCCCCTCAGTTTGGTTCTGAAGGAGTAGCCATGAAAGCCTGATGAGCTGGCGCTTATTCTTGAGTGAGAAGAATCGGCCATAATTTGTCAATAGTAACATCACCTAGAATATATGTGACAGCCGTGATTAAAGACTCATATTCGCGACCCAAGCCAAGGATAATGTTCAATTAAATCATGGTTGCTAATAGGAGAATTAATAGTATTTAGGGAATCAACCAGCATTTTAATTTCCAGGAGATATTGATCTATAGATCGAGCAAGACCGGCAGACATAAATCGGGTCTGGAGACATTCCCAAATGCGTGCAGAAAATTTGAAATCATAAAGCTCCATCAGCATGTCACGGGACAAGGTAACAAATGGCCAAACCTATATGGTCTGATCAATCTTAAGTCAGTGGTGATGTTAAGGATTAGGAATCTCCCGCCGAGCAATACCATAAGTAAATTGTGGCGGTACCGAAACGGATCCATCTAGAATCCCAAGAAGACTATGAGAGACTAGAAAAGATTCGAATTGGATACGCCATGGGAGATAATCCTCAACCGCATTCAACTGAGTAGTAACAATATTGGTGACGTTAGGCATAGAGAACGTCAATTGAGAAGTTAGGGATGACAAATAAGAAGTTGAAGAGGAAAAACCTGGCAGCGACGTGAACGGGTGTTGCGGCAAAGGGGAGATTCCCGGCTGGTTAGAAAAGGTGGAATCCATGAACACAATCAGCGTGGAGAGCTGACTGTTGGAGGCTGATGCAATAGGCTGCGAAGAGGTATTGATGCCCATGGGAACGGATGAAATAGAAGAGACGACCAGAGACGGAGTCCATGTGAAGGGACGAGGCATGTCGAACGCTCGATAGGAATCCATGGCCGGAAACGTGGACGAGTCGGACTGTGGTGCAAACCTGCGAATAACTGGAGACAGAACGTCAAGGGAAGAAGGCTGCTCTGTGGATGTCATGGGTGCCGCCCGCCGTAATGGTGTTGATGAACGCCGAAGAAGAAGAAGTAGGCGGTGCGGAGGTTTCTGTTCCGGCGGCAGCATAGTCATGCGCCATTGGAGCGGGAAAAACGATAGGATACCTAGGCAACTGATACCATATGCAATAATAATTGTGGGAATAATGACTTGCCCTAATAGGATGTCTTGATGATAAATTTATAATAAACAGAGAATAAGGAAATTGCAAAATATTTCCCAACACTATAGATTATTATAATATATAATGCTTTGTCTAAAATATGAATCAATTGATTACCTTTCTGGTCCATATATATATATATATATATATATATATATATATATATATATATATATATATATATATATATATATATATATCAACGACATGAACCCTAGGCCGTATGACTCCCACATATGGAAAAGAATATGCTCCATCCATCATACAGCTTCCCCCCTCACCATTATGGACAGCAACCTTACTCCCATCTGGTCCCCCTCTAAAGACGGATTGTTCTCCATCAAATCTGCCTTTGAGTTCTTTAGACCCAAACGCTCCTCTACCTTCTCATTCAACCTGATTTGGCACAGAAGACAACATCTTAAGATTAAATTGTTCCTTTGGAAGCTTTTTAGCTCAATTCTTCCTGTCCCAGATTACTTATCTAAGCTCAACATCTGCATCTACCCCTCCAGATGCCCTTTTTGTAAAAACCACTCTGCATATATTGACCACATCTTTTTTCACTGCCAGGTAGTCATGCCTATATGGATTCACTTCATGAGGCTATTTTTGATTCCTATCCCCAGCTATTACTGCACCATCAGGCAAGTTTGCATCCTTTGGTAGTTATTTAGAGACAACAGTCCAAAACACAGCCTCACCAAAGTACTGCCAGGAATAATTCTTTGGCATATATGGAAAAAATATGCAGAGCTAACTTGGGATAACTCTTCTACCCCATTTTCCCTCCCAAAACCCTCTCCTACATTGACCTCTACACCCACCTATGGTCGCTCAGCCTTCCCAAATTTCAGCCCGTCCCCACCTTTTTATCCTCTAACCTTGTCCATCCTTTCATTCACCTTAAACCGTCAAAACCTCGAATCATTGGTTGGACCAGACCAGCAACCTCCTTTAAACTCAACACGGACGTTTCATTTGTCAATAACATTTCTATAGGAGGGGCAGTTTTAAGAGATTACCGTGGGAATATGATCGCAGCTTTATCCTTTGAGCAGCAAGTGTCCTCCGTACTCGACGCCGAACTCCAGGCTCTTCATACTGCTGTCAACTGGTGTATCGATCAAGGTTACTCTGATTTCCAAGTTGAATCCGACTCCATGGCGTCAATTGCAACGGTGAGAAAGGGCGCAAGACAAAACAGGTGGAGTGGCTTGACGGACCGCCTCCAATGGGCCATAGTAAATCTCGGGCTAGTTTTCTGCCACACGCATAGGGAAGCCAACTGGGTGGCTCACCAACTAGCCCATGTAGTTTTAGAAAATGGTTCTTTCAATTTCTTCCCCACATTTAATGATCTGCCCCCGGATGTTAAAAGGGCTTTTTTAGACGATTCGTCAGGGATACCTTTCATTAGACTGTAAATTTTCTCATGTCTTTTTACGGAAAAGGTTTTGGTTTTGGTCCCCCTTTTCCACTTTGTTTTCCCAAGTCTTGGAAAATTAATAATAAAAAAATTGATGTTTAATATATATATATATATATATATATATATATATATATATATATATATATATATATCATTGATTAGTTTTGCAATAATTACATTTCAATATACATTGCTACTGGAAAAATAATTGACAAAATAAATTGATTTTAGCTAGTGATCTTAAAATGTACAATGTACAATTTTGACTTGATTCTTTTTGTTACAGCCTTGCAGGCATGTTTCTCATGTTCACCGGCCTCTACTTTGTTCTTTGGGCTAAAGGAAATGAGGTTTTTGATAACCATCCTAATGAGTACGACATGGAGAAACCGCTCTTATCCTGATTCTGTGCTTCGCATATTAAGCACAAGTCATGTTACGTCCAAGAAGATACAAGTGATAAAAGCAAGCCATGCAATATAAAAGAAGCAACAACATGCAACATAAAGGTCGATGTTGTAAGTAGATACAAAAAGAGAACTCCAGAAGCTTCTAGTTAGTTGGGTAGTTAGAATTCTGTTTTGATGTAATATCTATTTATGTCTTTCTTGTCCTATACTTTACGAATGGCTTGTATAAACCTTTGCACTCTGTACACTTTTGTGAAGATGAATAAAGCTTTCTTGCTCTTCTATTTTTCATACGTAGTGTTCACCATTCCAGCTTAAAGTTTTATTATACATGGTATCAGATAATAAGCTCTAACAACCGCTGCAGATTACAAATAATCCGATTTTCGATCATATAATTTCTCCACTTTATCGAACACTTTGAAATCATGCCTCAAACTCAAGAATCAGGAACTTTCATGAACAAACGTCCAGTTGCAGAAGATGTTTCAAGTCCCTTCTATGTCAGCTCGAGAGATAATCCCAATATGGCACTTGTCAATCCTCAATTGAATGGAAACAATTTCCATTCATGAAGCAAATCAATGAGAATTGCACTTGGTGCAAAGAACAAAATGAAGCTTATCAATGGCGTTATAGCTAGACCTGATCCTGATCATGAGGACTTCAAAGCTTGGGAGAGATGCGATCTTATGGTACCGTCATGGATTGTTAACTCATGTACGAAGGAATTCGAACAATGCATAATGTATGAAGAAACAGCTGCAAAGATGTGGTCTACTCTCAATGAGTGCTTTTCTCAAGGAAATCTTCCAAGGGTCTCTGATCTGGAGAGACGGTGAAACCTGACTTAATTCAACAGGTGAAGAATGACTAGAAACAAGATGAGCGAATATCCTCACTTGTAACTCGAATTCAAGAGGGGAAGGAAAAATGTAAGGAATAAATGTAATTAGATTTTGATGATGCTAGGATTAGAATTTTAGAGTACCCCCATTCAGATTTTATGTATTAGAAATTTTCAGTTGTAAGTATTAATGTAGTCGACAATCAGAGTTGCTCCTTGTGGATCTTATCAGAACTGCTAAGAGAACTGCTCCATGAGAGTTGCTCTTCAGAGAAGCATCAGAACTGCTATGAGAATTGCTTCCAGAGTTGCTCTTGGCAATTTATGAGAGATGCTAGCTGAACTACAAGTCTGATAATCCATGAGAGCTGATCATCAGGAAAGTATCAGACCTGCTCATTAGAGAACCATCAGAGTTCGATGTAAAGTTTCATCAGAATTCAACTTCAGAGAAGTATCAGAGTTCCCTATCTAAGTTCATCAGAATCCAAGGTCAGAATGCCATCAGAGAATCTCATCAGACCTGGATGGACACTTGGAAGATTTCAAAGCTGCTTTCAACGACCGTATATCAAACGGAAAATTCTCTAACGGCTAGGAGATATCTCATCAAAGGAAAGCATTTAATGCTCATTTAATGAGCCTGATACGCTGTGGAGTAAGTGCAGATGATTGACCGAGATTCCTGGAGAATATTATACAAAAATAGAAACCTGCCAAAACTGCGGGTCCAACCGGTCAACTCCACAGTATGCGCATTCAATGCAGTTGTCTCCTCCTCCAACGGGTAGACAACTCCTAGTATGAAAGGATACTCATGAAGAACAATCGGACAACTTTTGCTCTCTTATTCATTCAAAAAGCTATCTTGAGATTCAACCTCCACAACCATCAACAAGACAAGCTTACGTTGGGAAGATTAAAACTACTCAGATCTTTCAACCCCAACAAGAGCAAAGTTCCACCAGTTCTTCAACACTTCAAGATCTTCAACAACAAATCTTTTGCAACGAAGCAAGTTGGAGAAAAACTCTGTTTTTCAGAACATCTTCTGCAAAGAAGGGCGTCCAAGTAACTGCAGCAGTGAAGTGGTGATACTTCCGGGAAGCTGAGTGAAAGGACCAGTCATCAGGAAGCAAGACTGCATCCCGGGTGACATCTAGGCTTGAAGAAGACGTGGAGAACTTCTTAAGTGCTAGGGCTAAAGCTTTGTAACTGTTTACTTCAAAGCTTAGTGGAACAGTGGACTAGAGGAACGAGTTGTTCCTTGAACCACTATAAAAACACTGGTGTCATTTACTTTACGCATTTACTTTCTGCACTTTAGAACCTAACTGCATAACTCCCTAAGAACTTGGACTCTGTGTTCAGCAGATCTTGTTCTCAGAGTTATCAGAAGGGCACCTGCCTTAGTGTCTGCTTGAGGCTACCCGGAACTCTTATCCGCTGCAAGACCCAGTTCTGATCATCAGAACTCGACCCTCTCTGATAAGTCAACTCTGACTTAGAGAAAAGTTCTAAAAGTTATAACAGTCTATTCACCCCCCCTCTAGACTGTTACCAACTTAAACGGGACCAACAAGTGGTATCAGAGCCTCCTTGTTCTTGTAATCTTTTAGGTTACTCTTTGAACAAAGATCCACTTGTTTCTAGCCTCTTTAATTATTATTATGGATAACTCTCTTGCAAAGCATCTCATGTTTTCAGATGATAGAAACCTCTAGAGAATCCGAAAGTTCATTCACAAATTATCAATCAACAGGATTCTATTCCAAGCATCAAACAGATTAGAATATCAAACAGAGTGAAGAGATCTTATTAATCCAATAAACCGTATACACAGTCCCAAAAGTGGAGATACAACTCCCACTTCCCAGTCCCAGAAAAAGTGTATAACAGCCTGCTTTCCTTCTTCAGGGACCTACTATTTATACCCCTCTACAAAAAGAAGTAATTATTAGTAAAAACAACCGAACTCATAAGACTACTTGGGCCTTCTAGTATAAACCCGCCCATAATACTTAGTCTTATCCAAGGAACCAACCGGGTTCCTATCAATACCCCCCGCTTGAACCACCAACTTGTCCCCAAGTTGGAAATCAGGAAATTGATCTTGAAGCATCTGCATATCTTCCCATGAATCTTCAAAGTCTGGGAGCTGCTTCCAGTGTACTAAGACTTCCTTCCTCCCTTCCTGATTAATCCTGATATCCCTCACTGCCTCAGGTATTACTTGCAGCTCACAACCTTCTGTAATGCAATCTGGAATATCCTGGTAACTGACAGTAGGTTTCAGCACCTTCTTCAAAAGGGAAATGTGGAAAACCGGGTGTAGTCTACTATTAACTGGCAGCTTCAGTTTGAAAGCTACAGGGCTTAGCTTTTCAATGATTTCATAAGGACCATAGAATCTCGGGCTGAGCTTTTGGTTGATTTTTCTGGCCAAACTTCTCATTTTATAGGGCTGTATCTTTAGAAATACCTGATCACCCACTTCTAGTTTCTCTTCCCTTCTATGTTTATCTGCCTGTTGTTTCATCAAATTCTGTGCTCTTGCAAGATTATCCTTCAATTCAGTCAACATCTCATTCCTCTCTGCTGTCAATTTAGCTACTTCATCCACTGCAGTCAGTCTCACATCACCTCTGATGATAGGAGGAGGTGGATGCCCAAAAAGAGCCTGAAAGGGTGTGCTCTTCAAGGAACTATGGTAATTCGTATTAAACCAATGTTCAGCCCAAGGAAGCCATTTAACCCATTGTTTAGGCTTCTGACCAGTTAGACATCTCAAATAAGTTTCAAGGCATCTATTGACCACTTCGGTTTGCCCATCACTTTGGGGATGATAAGCCGTACTATACTTGAGCTTGGTTCCCACAAGTTTGAACAATTCAGTCCAAAAAGAACTCAAAAAGAGGCTGTCTCTATCACTTACAATGGATCTGGGAAATCCATGGGTCTTCACTACTTCTTGCACAAACACCTCAGCTACTCCCTTGGCATTGAAAGGGTGTGCCAACGGAATAAAATGTGAAAACTTAGTCAGTCTGTCTACCACAACCAAGATGGTGTCCTTGCCTTGAGATTTTGGCAGCCCTCCAATGAAATCCATGCTGATGTCTGTCCACACCTGCTCGGGTATTGGTAAAGGCTGCAGCAGTCCTGCAGGTTTTAACGCTTGAAACTTGTTTCTTTGACAAACCTCACATCCCCGAATAAAATCCTTAATATCTGCCTTCATTCCTTGCCAAAAGAACATACTGGAGATCCTTTTCATCGTCCTGAAATAGCCAGAATGTCCCCCTACTGCCGAGTCATGGTACTCTCTCATAATGGTGAGTACTCTAGGAGATCCTTTTGGCAATACCAATCTGCCTTTGTAGTATATTAGCCCTCCTTTCCTTTGATACTCTGGATATTGATCAGGCTGAATCATCATCTTCTGAATTAATTCTCTGCACTTAGGATCTTTTTCCAACTCTTCTCCTAACCCTTCCCATTCATGACAGATCACAGAAGATAGTGCTGCATAAGTAGATTTCCTGGAAAGGGCATCAGCGGCCTTGTTTTCAACCCCAGGCTTGTACTTAATGGTAAAGTCATATCCCATCAGTTTAGCAATCCATTTTTGTTGGTCTTCTCCCATCACCTTTTGTTCAGTCAGATATTTTAAGCTTTTCTGGTCAGTATGGACTTCAAATTTCCTCCCTAAAAGATATGGTCTCCATTTCTGAATAGCAAAGACTATCGCCATCAACTCTTTTTCATAAATTGATTTGGTTAGGTGTCTGGTAGACAACTCTTTACTCATATAGGCTATCGGACCTCCTTGCTGCATCAGGACAGCCCCTAACCCCCTTCCAGAGGCATCAGTTTCCACCACAAACATATCCTTGAAGTCTGGAACTCTCAAGACTGGTACAGACATCATAGCAGCCTTCAGTTCCTCAAATGCTTGACTGGCTTCTTCACTCCATTTAAACCCGTCCTTCTTCAATAGGGCTGTTAAGGGAGCAGCAATGTGGCTGTAGCCCTTAACAAACCTCCTATAATACCCTGTTAATCCAAGAAACCCTCTGAGTTCGGTGACATTCTGAGGTACTTTCCATTGCTTCATTGCCTCAATCTTGCTGGGATCAGCAGACACTCCATTCTCCGAGATGATGTGACCCAAATAACTCAATTGTTTCTGACCAAAAGTGCACTTCTTTCTGTTGGCAACCAGATCATGACTCCTTAGGGCCTCCAGAACCTTCTTCAGATGTTCCTTATGATCCTTTATAGTCTTACTATAGACTAAAATGTCATCAAAAAATACCAATACAAATTTTCTCAAATAGGATCTCAGGACTTCATTCATGAGAGCTTGAAAAGTTGCAGGGGCATTGGTTAGGCCGAAAGGCATGACCACATATTCATAGTGCCCTGCGTGGGTTCTGAATGCAGTTTTATGACTATCACAGCTCTTCATTCTTATTTGATGGTAGCCAGACTTCAGATCCAATTTTGAGAATATTTTTGCACCTCCCAGTTCATCCAACAATTCTTCTATGACAGGTATGGGAAATTTATCAGGAATAGTGATTTTGTTTAATGCCCTGTAATCCCCACAGAACCTCCAGCCCCCATCTTTTTTTTTGACTAATAAAACAGGGCTGCTATATGGGCTATTACTATTCCTGATAATTCCAGCTTTCAACATTTCATCTATAATCTTCTCAATCTCATTCTTTTGATCAAAAGTATACCTGTAGGGCCTTAGATTTGGTATACTTGCTCCCTCCTTGATTCTGATAGCATGATCACAGTCCCTAGCAGGTGGAAATGACAGCTGTGCAGAAAAAACTTCTGGAAAATCTGCAACTACCTCTTCCCAATCCTCTTCCTTTTCCATAGTCTGTTCCTTGCTAGTAAATATTCCTTCATGGCACAATAAGTATCCATCTCCCATCTGATGCAGTATGTGAGCCATTGTTTTTAAGGACACCTCCAACTGGTTTAGAGCTGAATTTCCTTTTACGACATACTCCTGCTCCTTACACTTCCACTTGAGAGTTTTGAGCTTAAAATTTACTTCCATATTCCCTAGTCCTGTCAACCACTCCATCCCTAACACCATATCAGTGTCACCCAGATCCAGAATGTAGTATGTTTGTTGTATTTCTATTCCTTGCACCTTCAACTTCAAATCTCCACATCTGCCCTTGTTAGAGATGTAATCACCATTGCCAATTTGCACCTTATAACCCATAATTGGAGCATATGGAATCTGCCATTTATCAATCAGCTTCTGAGATACAAAGTTATGTGTAGCACCACAATCTATAAGGATGTGGACGTCCTGTTTACCTCCCGGCCACTGCAGCTGCCCTTTTACCTTGAAGGTGTTTATTGCAGGTATGCCCTCTTTACTCAACACTGAAAGTTGCATAGTTTTCAGCTCAATGAGAGGGTGATGATCTTCTTCAGGATCCAGGTTTTCATCTTCTGACTCTAACTCACCTTCAGTCTGTTCAACTAAAATCATCTTGTAGTTTCTCATCTTGCAAATGTGCCCTTTCCCCCAGTTCTCACCACACTTAAAACACAATCCCTTCTTACTTCTTTCCAGCAACTCTCCCTTGGATAACCTAGGCCCTTCTCTTCTGAAATTCTGATTTCTTTCATCCTCCACAATTTTGTTGCTTATTGAGGGTCTGCCAGCCTCTACAGAGGTCTGAGGTTGACTTCTCCATCTGTTAGCATCATTCCAACTTTGTCCAACCATCTGATTGTTGTTCCTACTCTGACCCTTCCTTTTCCCTTCTTCCTTATTTCTTACTGCCAGTACTTCCACATTTTTGTTCTCTATCAGAGTGGCCACATCCATAACCTCAGCCAAAGTCCTGGTTGTATAAAGCTTCAGCTCAGCTCTTATATCCCGTTTAAGCCCTTTTAGGAATACTCCTTTCAATACCTCCTCAGATAAGTGTCCATGTGATGCGATTGCAGTTTCAAACTGATCTCGGAATTCCTGTATAGTATTTTTCTGTTTTAAGCTGAACAGAGGCCCCAAAGGATCCTTAACCATGCCTGGTTGGAATCGTCTGGTCAGAGCTTGAGTAAACGAGTCCCAATTTTGATGCGTTGCTTGCCCCTCCCACCATTGAAACCAGCTCAGAGCCTGGTCTTCCATGGCGAGCACTGCAACATCAATTTTCTCCTCCTCCGCCGTTTGATTTAATCTGAAGTAGCGGTTCATCCTCAGTAGCCAACCACAAGCGTCCACACCATTGAAAAGTGGTAGATCCACCTTCCGTCCAGTGTGTATATGATACTTGTGTCTACGATGAAGTCCTCGATCTGGTTGATAGGCTGTTGGGTTAGATTGGCGATCCGATCCTTCTGAACTATCCTCATCCTTCGCTGGTCTTCGATGAGAGGAACGATGCGAAGTGCTCGATCGATGCGACTGGCTCCTTGATCGTCCCGATCGGTTGATCTGCAACCTCGCAATATCAGTTTGCATCTCCGCCATTCTATCGAGAAGCGTATTTTGCATCTCCTGCAAATGCCGCTCAGTCCTCGTCTCCATCTCTCTCTGGTTCCGCTCCATCTCGTCAATTCTGCCTTCCATTTTTGCGCGCGTAATTCTCATCCAGCGATCAACCTGTGCTCTGATACCAATTGATAGAAACCTCTAGAGAATCCGAAAGTTCATTCACAAATTATCAATCAACAGGATTCTATTCCAAGCATCAAACAGATTAGAATATCAAACAGAGTGAAGAGATCTTATTAATCCAATAAACCGTATACACAGTCCCAAAAGTGGAGATACAACTCCCACTTCCCAGTCCCAGAAAAAGTGTATAACAGCCTGCTTTCCTTCTTCAGGGACCTACTATTTATACCCCTCTACAAAAAGAAGTAATTATTAGTAAAAACAACCGAACTCATAAGACTACTTGGGCCTTCTAGTATAAACCCGCCCATAATACTTAGTCTTATCCAAGGAACCAACCGGGTTCCTATCATCAGATCAGAAGTATGATGACTGGAAGATTCGGATGAAGGCACATCTCTGTGCCCTTCATGATGAAATGTGGGAAGTCCTTGAAGAAGGACCCTTCACTAAATTCATGAAGATAAACACTGCTTATGCTGCTGATAAGACACGGCCTGAGATGATTGAAAAGGCCAGATCTGAATGGACCAAGGAAGAGAGGAGACAGTACAACCTTGACAACATAGCCAAGGACATCCTCTACAAGGCCATTGACAACAGATACTTCAACAGGATCAAGAAGTGTCAAACCGCTAAAGAAATATGGGACAAACTTGATCTCATAGGAGCTGGAGATGAACAGGAAAGAGATAACAAGTTGACCATAGCCATGAAGAAGTTTGATGACTTCAAACTTCTACCTGAGGAATGCATAGCTAAGATGTATGCCAGACTCCTAATCCTTACCGGTGAGATCTCTGAACTAGGGAAGGAACTCACAATCAAAGAAGTTAATCTGAAGATTCTCAGAGGATTGCCTCCTGTCTGGAAGATGAAAGTCATTGCTGTACAAGAAAGCAAGGATGTCAAGACCTACCCAACAGAGAAGCTGATCTCAGACCTCAAAGCTTATGAGTTCGAGATGCATGATGATGAAAAGGAAGAAGTGCCAGATGAGAGAACCACTACTGCTCTCACAGCCAGCACTTCCAAGGTAAATAACTTTGACCCTTCCACTCTTTTATCTGACGAGTATATGGTTGCCTTTGCCAGGAAATTTAGGACATTTATGAAGAAGGATGGAAGGAGTCCATCCTCTAGCAGAAGACCTCATCAGAAGACCAAGTCTTCTGAAAGCAATGGAGAGTACTTCTGCTACAATTGCAGACAGCCAGGTCACTTCAAGGCCAACTGCCCATTTCCTAGAGTGTCCAAGAAGCAAGGACAAGAAGAAGAGAAGAAACCTGAAGATCAACACAGAAGACGGAGGGCATTTGTCTCGGAGCAAGCTGAGAGAGATCCCCTATCTGAATCAGAGTCCAGTTCTGACTCTAAAACTGATGAAGCATTCTGCTGCCTAGACACAGAGACCGAGGACCTCTGCCTCATGGCACAATCTGATGATGAGGTATACTCTACAGCTGATTCTATTTCTTCGTCGGTAGGCACAGCCTTAAATGATGATCCAATGTCATCATTTTGGGAAGAGTTCAAAACTATCCAAGACACTTATTCTTTGATTAAAGAGGAGAACAGTAAGCTAAAGTTTAAAATCTCTGACTTAAGAACAGAGACTGAGTGCAAACTTAATCTCTTAATTAAGGAAAGAGACAAACTGGAAGCTGAAAATGAGTCTCTTCTAAAAAGAATAAGAGAAATTGAGAATCTTGAAATCAGATATGATAGTCTTTTGAAGATGCAATCTTCAATAAAGAGTATTGATGATACTCATAATCTCACATCTGGTCTTGGATATGTTGAACCCAAGTCTAGTGATCCTTCTGTAAGGCCTAGCACCCAAGTTGCTAAAGCCAAAAAGATCATGGTGTCACAGACTTGTAGCCCCAACTGTCATGCTAGTACTTCTGGTACTAAAGTTATTCATGAGAAAGTCCCACCAGAAAGCCAAAAACTAAAGGCCAAACCAAAACAAATTTTAAAAATTAATGAACCAGGCAGAAGATCTAACCAAAAGAAAAATTTTCAAAACAATAACAATCAAAGGCAAACCCACATCAGACATTCTCATGATAACCGTATCAGAAACTGATATCAGAAAGGCAGATATCAAGAGAAAGTTAACTTTAGGCAAAAGAGGTTGTCTGGTCAACCTCAGAAGCCCAAGGTTAAACGCCCATCTGCTCTTGATAGCATATGGGACTTCTTTCCAACTAAGAAGGCTATGCAGAAATATGCTAACAGAAAGCATGAGCCTCACAAGCATCTGCCCAAAGTGAATCATACTGCTGTTTACCATGACTACCAGGTGGACAATGGGTACCACCCACCAAGGTTTCACTTGATGAGACCAAAATGGTACCAACTACCAAGACTCCATTACCCTCCAGGACCCAACATAGCTTGGGTACCTAAATCTTCCTTTTAATTTTGTAGGAACTGTGTGCTGGAGCCATCTCAGAGCAAGAATGGTTTATTGATAGTGGATGCTCCAGGCACATGACAGGTGACAAGAGTTGCCTATCAGAGTTCCAGAGATACAATGGACCTAGAGTTACATTCGGTGGAAATGACAAAGAAGGTCAAACAAAAGGAAGGGGGGAGCTGATCAAGAACCAGGTAGCAATTGATGATGTCTCATATGTCAAAGGTCTGAAGTTCAACCTGCTGAGTGCTAGCCAATTCTGTGACAAAGGCTACACAGTTGAATTCACCAAGACCTTATGTTATGTCAAGCATGAGACAACCAAGGAAGTGGTTCTTATAGCCAAGAGAAGAAAGAACATCTATGTTGTTGACTGGCAAACAGCAAAAGATGGTACTTGCCTGATAGCTAAAGATGGTACTTGCCTGATAGCTAAAGACATCTATGAGAATTGATTGAAGTTACAGATCATCTCTCACTAAAATAGCCATGGAGGTTTCCGGCTCTCCCACCGGAGACAACCACCTCCGTCAACCTTCTACCCATAGACCCTCCCTATTACCCACACCCACACCCTTCCTTCAACAGGCAGCAACCGTCGGTAGAATTCAGACAGGAATTAAGGGACCTCCTCAAACCTATGCAACAGTTACCAAAGGGACAAGGCCAGTATACTATCGGCCAGCGGCAGAAGATCAACGAAAGAATCTCCCTCACCAAGGTCGCTCTCATCCCAGGAAACAAGGTGAGCAACTCTCATTCGCCGAGATGGTCAACAAATCAAATCAATCGCTGGTCTCATTCAAAAAACCAACTAGAGTCAATGGAATGCCATCAGTAGGATTCTCACCACAGGACGTCCAAACTCTCTCCGGTAAGCTTTCTTTTTCTTTGATTGGCTCATTCCCTCACGGCCAACCCAGACTGTCTGATGTAAGACGATCGCTCGAGAGATCTTTCAAGGGCAGGTTTTCGTTAGCCCACCTTGCCCCTAGGCACATCCTCATTCGCCTTGATGATAAGGATGACTACCAAGGCTGTTGGTTGCGCCAAACTTGGTCCATTCTTGGATCCCTAATGAGAATCACCAAATGGTCTCCCGATTTTACTCCGGGGATAGAATCGCCGGTGGTACCGGTCTGGATCTTGCATGACGCTCTCCCTGTCCACCTTCAGGATCCCAGTGCTCTACTGTCTATAGCAAACCTCATTGGCAAACCAATAAGAATAGACGAGGCCACATCTACTCTAGCAAGGCCCTCTCAAGCAAGGGTGTGTGTGGAACTCGATGTTACTGCCGAAAGGATCTATAAAATTTGGATTCAAAATGGCACAAATGGCACAATTTGAATTCCTCCCTACTGCCTAAGTTGTCACCTAATCGGGCACTCCACCTGTAATAAAGGAAAACCATCTGCCTTCTCCCTTCCTCCCCTGTCCTAGGTTCCTGGGAAAGCTCCAAACGGTAATCCTACAAACTCCTTACCTAACCCCCCAATCTCTGCCCCTCCGTCTTTGGCAGATTTTGCCTCCACCTCCAAACCCATCAACGCTGGAGTGAAGCCGCCAATTGGCGCACAATCCGACCCGGCAACTAGCCCGTTCCCAAAACTCCCCAAACCCCCTTTCACTCAACCCGACCCAGTTATTTTAAACCAAAACCTCAACCCAACCCCAACTCCAAACTATTCCCTTTCCGAACACCAGGTCATACTTGACCCAATCCCAGACCCTAATTCTTACACCCAACCTCCCTCTCCCATACCCAACCCAACACTTGCTCCAGACCATAATACCGAAATCCCATCTCCCATACCCGACCCACCTACTCCAGACCCAAATACCGAAACTCAGATTTCCTTTCCCTTACCCCACCCAGAATCTGAGGTCGTAATTAACCAATCCCATCCCTCTATCCAAACCTCTGTGGACGACCTGACAACATCTATAGGGGAACCCACGCTCATTATTATTGGACATGGAAATGTCTCCGAAGGGGACACCTCTATCTCACAGGACCCCCCTACACCTAATTTCTCAGATATCATTGCCCGAAAGCTAGAGAAATGTGCAGTGGATGACAACTATGACCTTCTCAAAACAGCATCCAAAAGAATAGCCAAACAGGTCTACCCCAACCCTTCCCCAATTTCCACTCGCTCTCAGACTCTGCGTGAAGCCAAAGGGCTTCGTCAGTCATCTTAATGATTATCCTCAATTGGAATATTTGTGGCCTAGCCTCCTCTTTGACTAGACTACAAAGCATTCTTTTACAGTGGAAAATTTCTCTAGTTACTATTATCGAACCTTTGATTTCCTTGGATCAAGCAGAGCACTACAAAAACCTTTTGGGTTTCTCCAACCTTTTTACTAAACCGAATAACAAAATTTGGCTACTTTGGAATGAGGAGGGTTTTCTAGTTGAAGATATTATGGTTTTTGATCAGTTCATTCATGCCAAAGTTACTGAGATCACCTCTGGTTTCACCTTTTGGCATTCATCTGTATATGGTAAACACACTAGGGGTGAAAGACAGATTTTATGGTCTGACTTACGCCGCTGGAAATCCTCCAACAACCACCCGTGGCTGGTTGGAGGTGATTTCAATGTTATTGCTTCTCTTAGTGAATTTATCGGTAAAAATATCCCCAAGCTATCAGACATTAACGATTTCACTGAGTGCACCGACTTCTGCAACCTGGACCATGTTCAGTTTACAGGTCCAACCTACACTTGGACTAGAGTAAGATCCACAGGGCGTCTGTGGAGACGCTTGGACAGATACCTAGCCAACAACCTTTTCTCAAATCGTTTCCAAACAATCACAGAAAGGCATCTATCCAGGACCTCTTCTGACCACACCCCAATCCTCATCACTACAACAGACTCTCTCAACAATGGCCCTAAACCGTTCCGGTTTCAAAATATGTGGACCTCTCTCATCACACCTTCCTAGAGGTAGTGAGCACTAGTTGGGCGTCGATCAAATCTGATGGAGGAATGTGTTGTTTCTACAACAAATTACAAGCCACTAAACGGGCCCTAAAGGTTTGGAATACATCGACTTTTGGGGACATATTCAAAGGGGTAAAACTGGCAGAGGAAAAGGCCCAATTGGAGGAAGACAGATATTTGGCAGATCCCTCTCCCAGCTCCAGAGCCTCTTGGTCCAGAGCCCAGGCACATTTGCTCCTAAAACTTAAGCAGGAGGAAACTTTCTGGAAACAAAGGGCCAATATTAAATGGCTTGCCGAAGGGGATGCAAACACAAGGTTCTACCATAACTACGTCAAACAAAAACAATTTAATCGCAAGATTCTTTCTATCAAGGATCCTAGCGACCATGTAGTGGACGACCCAACCCTCATTGCTAAGGCAGCAATTGAGCATTTTCAGGGACTATATACGGCAAACCCAGGTGAAGTTGAGGACATGGACTTTCTTTTGAACTACTTTAACCCCACGATCTCCCCGGCCAAAAACGTGTTCCTCACAGCCCCTCCCGAAAACAGTGAAATTAAGGATACAGTCTGGTCCCTCAACAAGGACAGCTCACCGGGTCCTGACGGATTCAATGGACATTTCTATAGGAGTTGTTGGTCCATCATTAAACAAGACCTTTGCACAGCGGTAAGAGAATTTTTTCAAGGTTCCCCAATGCCTCAGGCTCTTTCTTCGTCGCTTATTACCCTGATCCCAAAAGTCCAAAACCCCCAAACCTTCACGCAATTTCGCCCAATCACTCTTGCCAATTTTATCAACAAGGTCTGCTCTAAAATTATGGCCAACCGGTTAAAACCGCTGCTCCCTAAAATTGTTTCTAAGGAACAAATCGGTTTCATGGAAGGAGAAGACATCCATAACCATATTCTAATGGCTACGAAAGTCCTTCACCATCTAGACGCCAAGGTGAGGGGTGGAAATGTTGCCATCAAGTTGGACTTGGCCCAAGCTTTCGACAGAGTATCCTGGTCCTTCTTGGAGGCTGTTCTTAATAAATTGGGTTTTGATAAGGATTTTATCCACCTTACCGTAAACAATTTAGCCTCCAATCACATCTCCATTCTCATCAACGGGCAGCCACATGGCTACTTCAAGCCACAGAGGGGGGTCAAGCAGGGTGACCCCCTGTCACCATACCTATTCCTACTTATTATAGAAGGGTTTACAAGGGGTTTACAATACCTTATCAATACAAACCAAATTAAACCCTATCTAATTGGGGGCAACCCTTGCCCGGTGGCTCAACTAGGATTTGCTGACGACCTGCTACTGTTTGTCAATGGCACGGCTACCTCTCTTAGGCAGCTAAAGGAATTTCTTAACCTATCCAGCTCAGCTACTGGACAACTCATAAACCTGGACAAAAGCTCTTTGTTAGTCAGCAAGAAATTAACAACATCCAGAAGGAAGTCCCTAGAGGATGAAACAGAAATGAAAACAACTACCCTCCCAGTCACCTACCTTGGGGTTGTTCTGCACCAGGGAATCACCCGAATGGACCATTGCTTGAAAATCATCAAAAGTTTTGAGGCTAGACTTCTAACCTGGAAAAGAAAACTACTCAACCAAAGCGGTAGGCTAATCCTGATCAAACATGTCCTATCCTCTATCCCCCTACACCACCTCGCAATATCCAAATTCCCAATTAAAGTCATCCACATTTTACAGAAAATTATGGCTAATTTCTTTTGGGGAACTTCTGCTGACCGACCCAAATACCATTGGAAAGCTTGGAATCTTATCTGCAGACCAGGAGATGAGGGTGGAATCAATTTAAGATCCATTACCGATCAACAAAGGGCTATGCAACTTAAAACTTGGTGGTCTTACTGTCAGGGCAACTCTATTTGGGCTAAATACATGAAAGCCAGATATCATAGATCTGGGGATATGGTATCTTACCAGTATGACTCCAGCACTTGGAAACAAATTTGCCAGACCGCTTCCCTTTTCAAGGACTGTATTTCAATTACAGGTTCAAGTGATGTTTGGACTATTGAAAAAAATGGGCAGTTCTCCCTAAACAGTGCCTACAACCATTCAAGGACCAAAAACCCGTCTACATTCACCCTTACCCAAACCTGGCTACCTATGTTACTGCTGAAAATCAAACTCTTTGTATGGAAGATGCTGAACCGCTCCTTACCATTCCCAGACAACCTTAAACGATTCAATATCCAACAAGCAACCCGTTGTCCCATCTGCAAAAACAATTGTGACACTCAAAACCATATTCTCTTCAGTTGCCCTAACATCAGGCCCGTTTGGGACTACTTTGCTTCTATTTTGCAAGTACGAAAGACAAAACACGAAGATCTGAGACAGACTCTCTTCCTATGGTGGATTGGAGAAAAGTCAGGAAACACAAAGGCTACTCTGAAGCAAGCTATGCCTGGAATCATCCTATGGCATGTTTGGAAAGTCTACAACTCATGTGTGTGGAATGAAAAAACTTTTTCAAAACATCTAGTAATTTCAGACATCAAGGCATTCACCAGAAACTGGATATACTGCAATCAACACAAACCGAACATCCAATTTGACGAGGAGCTACATTCAGATGGTCTTATGCCAACCTTAACCAAGAAAGAAAATAAATATCACTGTCAAAGATGGAAATCAGATTTACCAGCAGGTCTTGTCCTCAACACGGATGCAGCGTATCAAGGAACCTCAAGCGCGGGTGGGGCAATCCTCAGAACTCCAACAGGAACACTTAAACAAGCCATGGCGTTCCCTCTGACAGCATCAGATCCCCTTCAGGCTGAGATGATGGCCTTCGAACTTCAATACAAGAAATAACGGGCGAAGGTTATAACTCTTTCACTAGGGGTGGGCATGGGTCGGGACGGTTCGGGATTAGGGTTATCCCGGTCCCGTCCCAATTAATAATAACGGGACGGTACGGTACGGGATAAGCCTTTGTCCCAGTCTTGTCCCATTTAAATCGGGACCGGGATGATTCGGAACGGTTCGGGACGGTTTGAGACATCCCAAACTAACAAAAAATAATCATTTGTAATTAATATATATTAGCATTCCTAAAGTATCATGCACTAAAATATTAACATTTTAAAAGTTAATTAATGTTCATCACAAGCTAAAAGCTACTACGTATTAGATTTTAGTTAGGTTTAGCAAAATTTGAAATTGAAATTTAAAACAAAGCAAAAATGAATTATTTTATTCAAAATCATTTGTTCTAGTTGTGAGATACTCATATATAGATATATAAAGTGAGATAAAAACCTATGTTAGTAAATATTTATTTTAGGTATTATTTTTAATTTAAAAATCGGGCATGAAAACTAAAAACATGTTATCATTTATTTTTTGAGTTGACATTACAAACTAGTTACATGCTACAAAATCTATATAGTTATTACAAACGGGACAACGGGACGGTTCGGGATAACCTTCCAATGTCCCGGTCACGTCCCGTTTGAAACCGGTACGGGACCGGTGCGGGACAAAATCAATGAGACCCAAATGGAACGGGACAACACCGGTACGGTTTCGGGATATACCGGAATGGGACAACGGGACCGGGATTCTTGCCCGCCCCTATCTTTCACAGTGATTACAGATTCCGAACTTAGTGTGAAATGCATCTTAGGTTACGAAACTGTACCTGTTTACCTTAAACCGATGGTAGCTAGCATCAACTGCCTCAAATTGAAGCACAGACTCACCATCTCTTTCCGCCATCGTGAAACAAACGCTGTAGCACACCATCTTGCACAAACGGGAATCCGATTACATAGTTTAAAACGATTCTCTACCGACAACCTGCCTTCCAAAGCTAAACAAGCATTTTTCGAGGATAAAGAGGGAGTTACCTTCTTCAGAGACTCTGGATAGCACCGGCGGATTTGAAGATGTCGACGAAGGGCTGCCTCAGAGGACCGTCTTCTTACCTACGGATGTTTGGCCTATTATGTTTGGATCGCAGGAAGAATCTTGGACTCTTGTGCGAATATAATAGAATTGGGCCACTCGGACCCACTTTCAATTGGTCTAATTCTTAGGATCCTCTTTTTCTTCTGTTTACTTTTCGCATCTCATATATCAGACATTTTATTTAATAATATCAGGTAAATGGTCCCCGACATTTACCGCACCAAAGCGGTGTTTCATTTCGGAAAAAAAAAAAAGCTAAAGACAATTCAAAGCTAAGCTGGGACTGGCACAAGAAGCATAGCCACCTGAATTTCAAAACAATCAACAAACTGGCAAGAGAACACATTGTAGATGGTCTACCAGACATTGTATACAAGAAGGAGAACCTCTGCAGTGCCTGTCAGAAGGGAAAGCAAGTGAAGACCTCATTCAAGCCCATAAATAGAGATCTTTCCACTTGTCCTCTAAATCTGATTCATATGGATTTATTTGGACCAGTTGAAACTCCCAGTGTTGGAGGAAAGAGATATACACTAGTCATGGTGGATGACTATTCAAGATACACACGGACTGTGTTCTTAACAAAGAAGAATGAAACTCTTCAGAAGTTGCCATCTCTATTAAAGCAACTTCAGACTGAGAAGAACATGAAGGTCAGGACAATCAGATCTGATAGAGGAACTGAATTCGTCAACAAGGTGATCAAGGACTTTTGTGATCAGAATGGCACCTTTCATCAACTTTCTGCTGCCAGAACACCTCAACAAAATGGTGTTGCAGAAAGAAGAAACAGAACACTGAAGGAAGCTGCAAGGACCATGATTGCTGAATCAGGGTTGCCCATCAGATACTGGGCTGAAGCAATCAACACTGCATGCTACACTTAGAATAGAAGCATGATCCACAAGAATCATCAGAAGACCCCCTATGAACTGTGGAAAGGAAGGAACCCAACATCAGCTATTTTCACATATTTGGATGCAAATGCTACATTCTCAACAATGGAAAGGAGCATCTAAAGGTATTTCAAGAGAAGGCTGATGAAGGCATCTTTATAGGCTACTCTAGTTCAAGTAAAGCATATAGAGTACTCAACAGAAGGACTCTACAAGTTGAAGAATCCATTCATGTCATGTTTGATGACAGCACCTCTGCTGAAGAAATATCAGAAACCCTGAAGAAAATCAATCTTGAAGACAAGGATTCAGAACCATCAGAAGAAGTCACAGTTAACCCTGTGTTCTCAACCCCTGCTGCTAATCCACTTCTGATAGACAAAGATGGAGATGAAGATGAAGAATCAGAAGATGAACAACCAGAGTTGCCCAGACAACAATTGTCTGAACCTGATCTAACTTGGTTAAGAGATCATCCCCCTAATCAAGTGATTGGACAAATCTCTAAAGGTGTTCAAACCAGATCATCATCCAGAAGAGAAGCCATGTTCACCTGCTGCATATCTCAAATGGAACCAATGAATGTAGATGAAGCTCTAGAAGACTCAGACTGGATCAATGCAATGCAAGAAGAGCTCACACAGTTTGAAAGGAATCAAGTGTGGGAACTTGTTCCTAGACCAAAGCATCAGAATGTCATTGGAACCAAGTGGGTATTCAAGAACAAAGCAGATGAAGAAGGCAACATTGTAAGGAATAAAGCAAGGCTTGTTGCTAAAGGATACTGCCAAGAGGAAGGCATAGATTTTGATGAGACCTTTGCACCTGTTGCAAGACTGGAAGCAATCAGAATCTTTCTAGCCTATGCTGCCTACAACAACATCAAAGTCTACCAGATGGATGTCAAGAGTGCATTTCTGAATGGAGAACTTGAAGAGGAAGTCTATGTTGAACAACCTCCAGGTTTTGTCATTCCTACTCAATCTACTTGTGTCTACAAGCTTAGAAAGACCCTTTATGGTCTTAAGCAAGCTCCCAGAGCTTGGTATGACACATTGTCCCTATTCTTAGTAAATCATGGGTTTACTAAAGGTTGACAAGACTTTATTTCAGATTTCTGTTGCTAATCATATTCTATTAGTGCAAATTTATGTTGATGATATTATATTTGGAAGCACTAATCCAGAATTATGCAAGAAGTTTTCTCAAGTTATGCAGAAAAAGTTTGAGATGAGTATGATGGGAGAATTAAGCTACTTCCTTGGATTTTGCAAGTCAAGCAAGTTCCTGAAGGAATCTTCATCAACCAAGGGAAGTACACCAGAGATCTAATCAAGAAGTTTGGCATTGATGGGAAATCCTCAGTCAAGATTCCCATGAATGCTTCTCAAGGAATTGGACCAGATGATGAAGGCAAAGATATTGATGCAACAACATATAGAGGAATTATTGGATCTCTTCTCTACCTAACTGCAAATAGACCAGACATAGCATTTGCTGTGGGAATCTGCGCCAGATACCAATCAAAGCCCAAGGAGAGCCATTGGGTTGCTGCTAAGAAAATCATCAGATATATCAAAGGAAATCCAAATGCAGGACTATGGTACCCCAAGGGAGGTAACTTTGAACTAATTGGTTACTCTGACTCAGATTTTGCAGGTTGCAGATTAGACAGGAAGAGCACCTCTGGTCACTGCCAATTGCTAGGTGGGAGACTTGTCTCCTGGTTTAGCAAGAAGCAGAACTCTATCTCAACAAGTATAGCTGAAGCTGAGTATATTGCTGCTGGAAGCTGCTGTGCTCAATTACTCTGGATGAAGCAACAACTCAAGGATTATGGAGTTCAAGCAAAGGAGATCAAGCTACTGTGTGATAATACAAGTGCAATCGCTATCACTCAGAACCCAGTGCTGCATTCAAGGACCAAGCACATTGAGATCAGACATCACTTTATCAGAGATCATGTGGAGAAGAAGCATATATCAATTGAGCATGTTCCAACAGAAGACCAGCTAGCAGATATCCTAACCAAACCTCTCTCTGAGACAAGGTTCAACAAGCTGAGAGAAGAGCTGGGAATGATGGATGATCTTCCCAGAGATGCGTAAATCAGAGTTGCTGAAAGATCAGAGGACCTCGTATCAGAATACCCCTCCTCTGATACAAGGGCTTGTATCCATCAGAGTGGCTGTGGACTTAGAAAAGTTTCTGAAATTTGGGCGAACTCATTTAAATGGATCGGAAGTTACTATTCTACCCCCGATAGTTATTTCCATAATTGGAAACGGCTTTCCGCCCACAATCCATTAAATGCGACCTCGAAACCCCAAATTATACCAAACGTCCACTAACCTGAACCCTTATATACCCTGTCTGTAAACCTAAACCGCCATTGCATTTCATCTCTCTTCGCATTTGAGCTTTCAGAACTCTCAAATCCTCAAATCTCTGAAACTCTACTTTTCTTCTCACAAAAATGAAGTTCATCAACATCACAGAGCTTTCTGAGGCCGATGCTAAAGCTCTTGTGGCTAACATAGTCACAGGAATGAAGGTGGACATGTCCTCGCTGCCATTGCTGGCCGAGAACAAGAAAATCATGAAGCAGGTTATTGAAGGGATGCATGACTCACAGTTGAGCAAGATAGTGGCTCATCCATATGAGCACTTCAGCAACATAGATGTGGCTGAGTTCTATCTCAACGCTCACGTCAGCGACAATGCTATTCACTCCCAAGTTCAGGGCAAGAACTTGAAGATCGATGCTGATGCTCTCAATGAATTCTTCAACATCCAACTCGATTCTCAGGACATAGACACTCCCACTCTGATTGACCTTGAAGATGTGGAGGTCTCTATCTCAGCATTTGTAGACACCTACTGCAGACCAGATGCAACCGGAGTAGATAAACTTTACATGAAGAAAAACATGTTGAAGAAGGACTTTGAAAGGCTTATGAGCATCATGCACAGGTGCTTGTGGTGCAAAACTGGCTCTACTGACCAGATGAACAACATCAACTCCAAAGCCGTCTATGCTGTTCACCACGGGATGAACATAAACTGGGGGAAGGTACTGTACAAATCCCTCACTGGGTCTGTTGAAAAGAAGGACAAGAAGACTGGCTTGTTTTCTACCAAGATGGGCCATGGTCTTCTAATCTCGAGACTGATCTCAAATGCTCAAATAGCACTCAGAGAAACCAAGAAGGTGGATCATGTGAAGACCATCTTCCTCACCGCCTCACCCAAAATGAATGTGGCTATCTCTGCTGAGCTGAAGAAAGTCAGCAAGCTTGAGCAGAACAGGGAGAAGCAGGTTGAAAAGCCTAAGGCTGGCCCCAAGAAGGTTCTCCAAGCAGTTTCTAAACAGCCTAAGAAGAAGAAGGCTGAAAAGACCAAGAAAAAGAAGTCTCAGAAGCAACCAGAGGTCACTCCTGAGAAGGATGCATCAGAAGACGGTGCATCAGAGGACAATGAATCTGATGTGGCTCCCAAAGTCACTCCTGTAAAAAGGGCCAATCAGAAGAGGAGAAGAAGAGCTGTCATTCAAAGTGACTCTGATAGCTCCAAATCTCCTATCAGAGTGCTGAAGAAGAAGAAGAAAGTCCACTCTCCTCCTAAGGAATCAGCACCTCAGGGGGAACCAGCACCAGAGTTGGCTGCTGCACAAGAACCAGCACCAGAGTTGGCTGCTGCACAAGAACCAGCACTAGAGAAGGCTGATGCTCAGGGGGAACCTGCATCAGAGGTACAGACCTCCTCTGCACAAGACCTGCAAGTAACCATCTCTCCACCAGAGCATCTACACACCTCTACCCAAGCCCTTGAGGAGGATCCCTTCACTGCTCTTGAGAGACAATTCCAAAGGGTACTCACCTGGAGGAAGTGGAGAATGGGACCACTGCAGCAGATACTTGCTCAAGCTGTCCAGTTTGAATCTGAGGAAGAAGAAATCCTCAAATGGGCAGGTACAGATGATGTCTCCCTTTGCTTTGACCTTCAATTCTTACAATCTATTCTTGAGAAGAAGAAGGCAAGCTACAGAGGCAAGGAGAAGGTGCCTGCAACCTCATCAGAGGAGCACGTCCAAGCTCTTGCAGATCATGAAGTTCCCATTTTTGAAGAATGGCTAATGGAACAAAAGAGGAAGGAATCTCTGAGGAAATACCCTTATCTTCCTCATTTCCATGGAGAACCATCTACTGCTAATGACCTGCCCCTAGCAATGCAGAATCTTATCAGAGAGTGGAGAGCTTCTCAGTTTGAAGAGACTACTCTTGAGGTAATTCCTAACTCTCCTACTCCTCTCACTACAGTCCAACCCACTCCATCTCCCCCGAAATCCTCTTCACCCAAACCAACCACACCTGTACCCACACCACCAAAAGCCCTCAACCACCCCCAAAGTCATCAACTCCCTCACAAAAGAAAACCCCACCTTCATCACATCAGAAATCCCCCTCACCTAAACCTCAGAACACCCCTACCCCTTCACCTCAGAAAACACCCACTCCATCACCTAAGAAGCCCTCTCCTAAACAACCCTCACCCTGCAAGCAGATAACCCCTACCAGGAACCGCTCACCATCACCTCCTCCTTCACCCCAACATCAGGAAACTCCTGCTCAGCAGACCTCTCCTCATCAGAGCTCCCCTCATCAGAAATCCAAGTCTGAATCTCAACAGCAGAAGCCATCCTCCGAACCGCCCTCTCCTCAACATTCTGCAGCATCTACTCAAAAGAGAGAACCAGCCATTAGGATTCTCTCCTCAACTGAAGACAATGATGGATTTCTTACATCCTCATTGGCTGGTGATCTCCAGTCCAACAAGAGGAAGACTCCTACTCCTCCTCTATCCCCTGCTCAACCACAGCCTCAAAGAACGGATATACCTCTGTCAGAGCCTCCAAGAGAAGAAATCTGCATTCCTTTCAATGAGTTTGTGCAATCAGCAGAAGAATTTGGAGATCAAGTCATTGCTGGGTTGAACAAGATGTTGGTACTCAATCAGAAGCACGATGCACATCTTGATCTTATTCAATACAACCTTGAATCAGACATTGCTAAGATCTCCACAAGCCTCTCCACTTTGACAACCTCTCTACTGAGCTTCATAAAGACTTCCAATGAGAAAGTAGATAATATCGCTACAGAGGTTGCAAACATTCACACTGTCCTCTTCTCTCAGTCTCAGACCCTCACTGCTCAAGATAAGGCCATTAAAGAGCTATCTGATGCTGCAGATGATCTTCAATGGTCACATGACAAGAATGCAGAGCAGCTGACTGATGTGGAGGGTCTCTGCAAGGATACCAAAGAGTTTGCACTGAAACTGATTAATAGTGGAAAGGACAGAGATCACAAGCTGACTCTCCTTGAAGCTACTACTAAGGATATCCAATCAGCTGTGGACAAGCAGAAAGAGCTGATAGAAGGGCTGGCCTCTGTGACTCAGACACTCCCAGGCGTCCTTGAAACAATCAAAGAAAACAATGCAACCGAATTCTCAAAGATCGGACTCCTGCTTGGTGATCTTGCTGATGCCAAAAAGGGGGAAGATATCAGAGAACCTGCCAGGGCTACCAGAGCTGCAGAAGCAGCAAGCAGCAGAGCTCTGACAATTGCTGATCCTGCAGAATATTTTGAGAGAGCTAAACAGAAGCAATTTGCTGCAGGAATTCAAAGACCTCCTCCTCCTCGCTCCAAGAAAGGAAAGAATAAAGCTCCCTCCTTCACTCTAAATCAATGGCTGAACAGTGGGATGTCCAAGCCTGACACAGTGCAATTTGCTGAAATGAAGAAGCACTTGACTCCCCTGCAGCGAGAGAACCTTATCCAAGATGAAAATGGCATCATAACCATTGCTCATGGAGGATCTATCCAAGAAGCTGAAGAGTGGTGGAGACTGAGAGTGATTCCTGGCAAGGATGAACGTGATGTTGTAAGGTATTATCTGGATTGCCAACTTGAGCCTATGTGGTCTGAATGCCAGAATCCCAGAAACCTTGCTGAAATCAGAGCAAAGGTAAATGCAGTATTGAAGAAGATCGATGAAGAAGGAGTACAGGTAGATGAGGAAGATCTCTAAACTCTCACTCTATCTCTTGTAACTCTTGTACTATCTCTGATTCAATGATATAACCATCTTGCCTCTAATTTGCATGGCACTATCAAATTCTGTGTTCCTTATTGCTTTATGTCTTCAATTCTTTTATGCTTTGATTGATTGTATCGTACTCTTGCTACTTTTCTATGCCAAGTGCCCACCAAGTTTTGTAATGGAAGTTTTTAACTTTAAAATTCTCTTATGGTGAAAGGCACTTCTCTGGAAATAGTTTAGGGGTTTTGGCATCATCAAAAGGGGGGAAATTGTAAGGAATAAATGTAATTAGATTTTGATGATGCTAGGATTAGAATTTTAGAGTACCCCCATTCAGATTTTATGTATTAGAAATTTTCAGTTGTAAGTATTAATGTAGTCGACAATCAGAGTTGCTCCTTGTGGATCTTATCAGAACTGCTAAGAGAACTGCTCCATGAGAGTTGCTCTTCAGAGAAGCATCAGAACTGCTATGAGAATTGCTTCCAGAGTTGCTCTTGGCAATTTATGAGAGATGCTAGCTGAACTACAAGTCTGATAATCCATGAGAGCTGATCATCAGGAAAGTATCAGAGCTGCTCATCAGAGAACCATCAGAGTTCGATGTAAAGTTTCATCAGAATTCAACTTCAGAGAAGTATCAGAGTTCCCTATCTAAGTTCATCAGAATCCAAGGTCAGAATGCCATCAGAGAATCTCATCAGACCTGGATGGACACTTAGAAGATTTCGAAGCTGCTTTCTACGGCCGTATATCAAACGGAAAATTCTCTAACGGCTAGGAGATATCTCATCAAAGGAAAGCATTTGATGCTCATTTAATGAGCCTGATACGCTGTGGAGTAATTGCAGATGATTGACCGAGATTCCTGGAGAATATTATACAAAAATAGAAACCTGCCAAAACTGCGGGTCCAACCGGTCAACTCCACAGTATGCGCATTCAATGCAGTTGTCTCCTCCTCCAACGGGTAGACAACTCCCAGTATAAAAGGATACTCATGAAGAACAACCGGACAACTTTTGCTCTCTTATTCATTCAAAAAGCTATCTTGAGATTCAACCTCCACAACCATCAACAAGACAAGCTTACGTTGGGAAGATTAAAACTACTCAGATCTTTCAACCCCAACAAGAGCAAAGTTCCACCAGTTCTTCAACACTTCAAGATCTTCAACAACAAATCTTTTGCAACGAAGCAAGTTGGAGAAAAACTCTGTTTTTCAGAACATCTTCTGCAAAGAAGGGCGTCCAAGTAACTGCAGCAGTGAAGTGGTGATACTTCCGGGAAGCTGAGTGAAAGGACCAGTCATCAGGAAGCAGGACTGCATCCCGGGTGACATCTAGGCTTGAAGAAGACGTGGAGAACTTCTTAAGTGCTAGGGCTAAAGCTTTGTAACTGTTTACTTCAAAGCTTAGTGGAACAGTGTTAGTACCCAATTTTGATAAGATTTTGATGATGCCACTATACTAAAAGTCATTATGCCCTGTGTTCTTACTAAATTAAAAATTGATCAGGTTCTCAAACTGTGACTAATTAAAATGTACAATTTTTGTACTAAATAAATTTTTACTGGAAAATTAAAATGCAATAAGGTAAACTTTTACCTTAAAAGGATATTCGGATCCCACCAGTATAAATTTATTTAGTACATAAAATTATCAAGTCACATAATCAGCTGATCAAGAAATGACAAAATAAATTCTGTACCAAATAAATTTTACTGGAAACCAAAAATTACAATAAGGTAAAATTTGTTTACCTTAGAAGGAGACTTTGATCCTACCAGTACAAATTCATTTGGTACATAATATAATAGAACACGGCACAAACACACACACATACATTGCATGTGTATGATTGAAGACAAAGACAAGAAGAGCATTAAATGCTCAACAGTACGAAAACCAAAGAAGATGGGTCGCACACACCAAATCGAGAAGATTGATCCTTGACTTGATCTTCTAGCTACTAATCAGTGAAGACAAAGGAAATTTCCATTATCAGCTCCATCACAAGAGAACAAAAGTACACCTCATTCTGCGAATAGGATTGAATCCTCTCAACCAACGGAGGAGATCAACCTACTGGAGAAGCCTATAAAAGAAGGCATAGGCATGAGTTCTAAAACCAAGTTTTTGAGTCTTCAATGCAGAGTAATCACTCTAAGTATTCACGAGCTATCAAGCAAAAGAGAAAGTGCCAATTCAACTTTACTCTCTGCTTAGACTCATGCTTCACTAAGCTCTAAGATTAGATTAACAACCGTCATATTTGAAGAGCTTAGTTCATAGTTGGAGGTTAGAACTGTCTTGTAATCACAAGTTGTTGTAAACACTTAGGAGAACGGTTGTTCAGATCCTAAAGTGAATTAGATAGATAAGAGTACCTTTTGAACCCCACTGGTTCAACAGAGAAAAGTCTGAGGACTGAGTAACCTTGAGTGGTGCTATACTCACTGTGAAAAACCTTTAATCCAGGCCTAAGTATTGTAAAGGCTGGATTGACACTAAGTGTATTGGGTTTAATACTTTAGTGAAATCCATCTGAAAGAGGGTGGGACTGGATGTAAGAGGATTACAACACCTCTGAACCAGGATACATCGTGTGTTGATTTTATGTCAGTCAACAAAGCACACAACCAACACTTCTCACAAAAAGATTGGAGTTTGCCAGCAGCATCCTAAGCAGTTGCCTTAACAGACCCAACTGCTTATCCTACTGCTTAATTACTCACTTTCTTTGAGACCTTTTTTTCACACAGGAAACGTGCACCAATATCACTCAAAGACCTATCAGATTATTTTCAAAAAAAATCCATTCTTAAGTATAGCAGGTGCCTCAGCAGTCCCCTGGTGTCCATTCAACTGCTGAGACCTCTGCTAACATACACTTATTTCCGTTGAGAATCTCAAATATCACTGGACCTTCATAACACTATCAACGAGGAGATTTACAAAACTTCTCTCTGAAATTCACCCTCCAAACCAAACAGGCACCTCAGCAGAGCCCTCATCACTACTCAACTGCTGAGACCACTGCTCCAGTAAAACTTCTGATTACATATACTAGAGCACATTTTGAAAGGCCTTCATTATTCTTAGCAACATTTCATCATCACCTTCTTCAAACACCCAACATTTTCTCAGCAGTTGACTCAGCAGTCTCCTGCATTTCAGTTAACTGTCAACTCAGCAGTTGCCTCAGCAGTCGACTACCCATCATCCAACTGCTAAGCCTACTGCCCTTCCATAATCCGTTTAAACATCACTCAGACTAAAAAGTTATCATACACTGAGTTTCTAGAGGTTAAAAGACTTCCGCTGCGCATCTATTAATCTCCCAAAAGATTATAGATCTACTCATCTAGAAGGGAAAAATTGTTAAAGACGAAAAAGTTATAAAAAGTCTATTCACCCCCCCCCCCCCCCCCTCTAGACTTTTACCTCTATCCGGGACCATCAAGTGGTATCAGAGCAGTGTGTTCATAGAAGTCAGTTTCTGACTATTTTTGAACCAAAGATCCAAAGCCAACTGCTTCCCTAAACTTTCTAAAAATGGATAACCAACTTTCCAAAAATCTCATGTTCAACCTGGACAAGTTTGATGATTGGAAAATCAGGATGAAAGCACATCTCAGTGCTTTGCATGATGAAATGCTGGAAGTGATCACTGATGGGCCTATCAAAATTATGAAAGTCATCACATCCAGAGCCACAGAAGGAACTGAAGATGTATACATTCCTAAACCAAAAATGGAATGGACAACTGAAGACAGGAAGAGGAACAATCTTGATAATGTTGCAAGAGATATTCTCTTCAAAGCAGTAGATGAGTCCATATTTCCTAGAATAAGGAAATGTGACACTGCAAAAGATGTCTGGGATGAACTAACCAAAATAGGTGCAGGAGATGAACAAGAGAAGGACAACAAGCTGACCATTGCTCACAAGAAGTTTGAAGACTTCAAAATGCTGCCAAATGAATCTATTCATGAGATGGAGTCTAGATTCTTGAAAATCATAGCAGAGGTCTCGGATCTGGGAAAAATTCTCTCCCAAAAGGAAACCTCTCTCAAAATCTTGAGAGGTCTGCCATCAAAGTGGGATATGAAGGTCACTGCTATGAGAGATAGCAGAGATCTAAGAACCTTGTCAACTGATAAACTGTTCAGTGATCTCAAAGCTTATGAATTCGAAATGAAAGAGATCAGAGAAGAGAAGGAAGATGAAATAAAGACACTAGCCTTAGTGTCTGAACCCAGCACATCAAAATCCTCTCAGAAATCACTCAATAATCTTCTCACTGATGAGCAATTTGCAATGTTCGTGAGAAAATTCAAAAGATTTATGAAGAAGGAAGGACCTGCTACAAAGAAACCATTCAGTAACTCACCTAGAAAGCAAGGGAGATTCCAATCAGGTGAGAACAATATTCTATGCTACAATTGTAGACAGCCTGGACACTACAAAAACGAGTGTCCTCTTCCATTGACACACAAGTATCAAGGACAGCATACTAATGCTCAAAAGAATGGACACAAGGACTACAAAGGCAAACGTCAAGCCTTTGTAAGTGAAAAGAAAAAGGAGGAATCCCAATCTGAAGATGAAAGCAGCTCAAGTGATGAAAGCTCTTCATCAGAAAGCTCTGAGGAAGCACTTTTATGCCTGGGATCCTGGCAGGTGACTAAAGAAAACAGCAGTTGGCTCACTGAAGAGAACAGCAGGTGGCTCAGTGAACCTTCCACCAGCTCAAGTGAAAATAATGAAAGCTGCTCTCCCAAATGCCTAATGGCCAAGGACCACTACAATGATGTTGAGGTAACTTCCTGCTCTTCCTATGGCTCTAGTGATTCTGGACCAAACAATATCACACTAGAATCTTTGCTGCAAGATTTCCAAAAGGTCCAAAATCACCATGTTCTCTTAAGATCAGAAAATGATAGACTAAAACAAGACATAAAGGTTATTCATGCTAAATTGCTAAATGCCTTAACCAAAAATAATGTCTTAGAGGAAAAGAACAAAGAGCTGAAAAATAAAATGAATAACTTTAGTATGGAAAGTAAGAATTGTAATCCTACTGCTAAAGTTATTCTAAATAGGAAGAGAAGAGGTCTCGGCTATGTATCCCCCACCAAACTCACTCAAAGTTCACCCTTCAAAAACCATCAACAAAATACAAGAAAGCTAACCTACAAAAAAATCCACTCCCCAAATGTTCCCACAAGAAGGAACCAACCTGCTCCCAAACCAAAGCTCAAACCCCTGTATAAATCAACATCGCCTAACCATCAACACACAAGAACCCGTTGGCAACCAACAAATAAGACCAACCACAGCCAAAATACCAAGCAGACCCCTCAAACCAATGATCCATTTCCCACTTCAAGAAGGAAAAGGATTAATAAATACATAGCCATTCCATATGATTACAACACCTCAAATGGCTATAGACCCATCTGCTTAGGGTTAAGTGGTTCTAGATGGGCATGGATGCCTAAACTTGGACAAGGGAAGTTGCCCACTAACTTGTGGGCTACTGCCCAATCATGATGAATACAGGAAGGTGCTGGAGCAGTGGACTCACAAACATGGTACATAGACTCAGGCTGCTCCAGGCACATGACAGGCAGCAGGAGGCTCCTGTCTAACTATATTGCAAAGGAAGGACCCAAAGTAACATTTGGGAATGTGGAAAAACAAGGAGAAACCAAAGGAGCTGGTGACCTATCAATAAATGGACTTACAATCCAAAACATATCTTATGTTAAAGGATTAAAGTTCAATCTTATAAGCACAAGCCAGCTTTGTGATAATGGATATAGTGTGACATTCTCCAAAGACATCTGCTTGATCAAAGATGTCAAAAATAACAAAATTGTGCTATCTGGGAGAAGAAAGAAAGACATGTACATTGTTGACTGGAGCTCAGCCAAGGAAGGAGTCTGCTTAATGACAAAGGCAGACTCAAATATAAGTTGGGAATGGCACAACAAATTAAGTCATCTCAACTTCAAAACCATCAACAAACTGTCCAGAAAAGACTTGGTAAAAGGACTTCCAGAAATCAACTTCAAAAAGGATCACCTATGTGATGCATGTCAAAAAGGGAAGCAAACAAAGATATCATTCAGATCCAAAGAAGTTGAGTCATCTACTAGACCATTAAACCTATTGCACCTTGACTTGTTTGGACCAGTCGATCCAACAAGCTTAAGTGGCAAAAGGTACACTCTAGTGGTTGTTGATGACTATTCAAGGTTTACATGGACCTTATTTTTAAAGAAGAAAAATGAAACCGAGAAAAAGCTTCCTGAACTGATGAAACTCATTCAGAATGAGAGGAGCATCTCAATCCAGAAGATCCGATCTGATAGAGGTACTGAATTTCTAAATGCAATAGTGATTCAGTACTGTGAAGAAAATGGAATACACCATCAAACTTCAGCAGCAAGAACACCCCAACAGAATGGTGTTGCTGAAAGAAGAAACAGAACTCTCAAAGAAGCTGGAAGGACCATAATCGAAGCAGCAGGCTTGCCCAAAAGATTTTGGGCAGAGGCAATCAACACAGCTTGCTATACCCAAAATAGAAGTCTTATCCACAAGACTTACAAGAAGACTCCTTATGAGCTATGGAATGGAAGAAAGCCAAATATTAGTTACTTTCATGTGTTTGGATGTAAATGTTACATCCTAAACAATGGAAAAGACTATCTCAAGCCATTTGATCCCAAATCTGATGAAGGGATATTCCTGGGATACTCAACAACAAGCAAGGCATTCCGGATCCTCAACAAAAGAACTCTGGTAGTAGAAGAATCAATACATGTGGTGTTTGAAAATCACCCCACTGCTCAATTAAAAGATGAAGGTGAGTCATCCAAAACAAAGGTCACTGGAAAGGCTCCAAGCTGCCTTCCAAATAGCAATGTTCAAACAGATGGAAAGGCAGTTGACTCAAATAGCAGTCCACTGCCAGCAGTTGAATCAATTGTCAGCCCACTGCCAGCAGGTGACTCACCAAATGACAACCTTCAATGCACTCATGACATCCCTATTCTATCAGAGGATGTAGAAGAGGAAGATAACCAACAACATCAAACCAACACAACCACATCTGACATTAGATGGTTGAACAAACATCCTCCTCACCAAATCATTGGAAACCTCCATGAAGGGGTTCGTACCAGATCATCAGTCCAAAAAGATGCCATGTTCTCATGCTTCATTTCACAAACTGAACCAAAGAAAGTTGAGGAAGCCCTATCAGACTCTGATTGGATACAGGCTATGCAAGAAGAACTTAATCAGTTTAAAAGAAATGATGTATGGGAGCTAGTACCCAGACCTAATCATCAACATGTGATAGGAACCAAATGGGTATTCAGAAACAAGATGAATGAGGAGGGCATCATTATCAAAAACAAAGCAAGACTAGTAGCCAAAGGTTACTGCCAAGAAGAAGGAATAGATTTTGATGAAACCTTTGCTCCTGTTGCCAGACTTGAAGCAATAAGAATATTCCTAGCTTATGCTGCTCACAAGAAGTTCACTGTCTATCAAATGGACGTGAAGAGTGCCTTTCTAAATGGTTTACTAGAAGAAGAGGTCTATGTGGAGCAGCCACCTGGGTTTGAAACCAACAGAGAGAAAGATCAAGTCTATAAACTGAAGAAGGCTCTCTATGGACTCAAACAAGCCCCAAGAGCATGGTATGATACTCTCTCTCAATATTTAGTAAACAATGGATTCACTAAAGGCAAAGTAGATAAGACTCTCTTCAAAATTGAAGAAGGTCCACACATACTGTTGGTCCAAATTTATGTTGATGACATAATATTTGGAAGCTCAAATCAAGCACTATGTAAGAAATTCTCAACTCTCATGCAATGCAAATTTGAAATGAGCATGATGGGGGAGTTGAACTACTTCTTAGGACTACAAGTAAAGCAGACTCCTCAGGGCATCTTCATCAATCAAGCCAAATACACAAGAGATCTCATGAAGAAATTCAAAATTGAGAACAAGTCCACTGTGAAGATTCCTATGAATACCTCACAAGGCCTAACTCCTGATGAAGAAGGTAAAGATATTGACCCTACACTTTACAGAGGATTGATTGGATCCTTGTTATACCTCACCACTAGTAGGCCAGACATATCCTACTCAGTTGGGGTATGTGCAAGATTCCAATCAAAACCAAAAGAAAGTCATCTTCTTGCAGCAAAGAAAATACTAAGATACCTCAAAGGCAATCCTAACTCTGGATTATGGTATCCAACCAATGGAAGCTTTGATCTATATGGCTACTCAGACTCAGACTTTGCTGGATGCAAAATAGACAGAAAAAGCACTTCTGGAACTTGCCAATTGCTAGGAGGAAGACTAGTCTCATGGTTTAGCAAGAAGCAAAACTCAATTGCTACTAGCACAGCTGAAGCAGAGTACATAGCAGCAGGCAGCTGCTGTGCTCAAATACTCTGGATAAAACAACAATTGAAGGACTATGGGGAAGAAACAAAGGAGATCAGCATACTTTGTGACAACACAAGTGCTATTGCAATCACTCAAAATCCAGTATTTCACTCTAGAACCAAGCATATTGAGATCAAGCATCACTTCATCAGAGAACATGTTGAGAAGAAGACCATTAAACTCGAATACATTCCCACAGAGAAGCAGTTGGCTGACATATTCACCAAACCATTGAATGAAACAAGGTTCAATGCACTAAGGCAAGAGCTAGGGATGTTAGATGATCTTGATCAAACAAAGGAATGAACCCTCACACATTCAGGGGGAACCTGACTCTTAAACTAAGAGAAAATCTTAGCCACCTGCTAAGGGGGAATTTGAAACAGCAGCCTGCTGTTCATTCAGCTGCTAGCTCAAGGAAATACACTCTCACACAGAGGGAATGAAGCAATAAGGTCCAAACAAAAGAATAATTACGAAGATGGCTGAGCAGATGTCTCCGCAGAGGTCTCAGCAGAGTACTCTGCTAAAGAATACAACTGCAGCAGGAGGATAGAAAGTACACCAGCAGGCTCACACTTGGTACTTCTAAACTGAGGTATTCACCATATTAAAGATTACATATCAACACTTCAAAAACCTTGAAGGCATTTTTCAAAGCAGTGTACTGCTATCTCCACGAAGTACACTCAAAGCAGCAGCCTGCATCTCCGAGTGTAAATGCAATTAAGGCCATGAGTTAATGAGCCGCCTTCTCCAACGGCTATATCTCAACGGCTAGTTTCCGATAGAAGATAAATACCTCCTCCGTACAATTCCTCTTCACTTTTACAAGCAACCTATCTAAACCTCTTCTCCTAAGCATTTCTAAAAGCTCTCAAAACCCCAACTAAACACCCAATCTTTCTTCATCTCACCAACATACTCAAACATGACATCTCTTGATCTCATCTCCAATAAGGTATTCACTGGTTCTATCCTTAACACTTCGATCATCATGAAGAAAGCCAACAATAGCGATCTGATGAGGGAACTTCTGCGCAAACTAGACAGTACCGGTTTGCTCAAAATGGCCACCCATGTCTACTCATTCTACTATCCTGAAGTAGCAGCAGAGTTCTACCTTAACTCTACCAAAGATACTCTCAAATCCTGGATCAAGGGCAGACCTGTACAGATCAAAGAAGAAGATATTAGGATGATGCTCTCATTACCCGGGGAAGAAGCACCTCTAGTGGAAGACTTTGAACTCAACGAACAAGAGTTCAAGGAAGAAGTACTACTTCCAAGTGTTCAAAATACAAAAACACTCAAACTCAAGACCAACAAAATGGTCCATGAGTATGCATTGCTGCTAAGCATACTCTACAAGTGCATAGATACAAAGAACACCGCTCTCGATGAATTGAACAAGAAGAGAGCTATACCTCTGGCAGCAATCATCTCAGGCTATCCACAGAACTGGTCTAGATACGTATTCAATCAAATGGTTGAATATGTCAACAAATTCCATGAACGACCAAGTGATAGTGCTATACCTTGGTTGGGATATGGATTCCTCATAGGAGAAATCCTAAGGAAACAGGGAGCTCGTAGCACAGTCAAAGTAGAAACCAACTGGAGAAAATTTCTCTATCTCAAATCAACGCATGGAGCTCCAGAAATTCCCAAGGCAGAAGACACATTTCTTTCAAATGAGCCAATCCAAACAGAATTCAAAAGGCTCAAAACACAATCACATAAGAGGTCTCGCACTAACAATGAAGAAGTCCAATCAAAGAAGTCCAAGAAGGAGCCTCCTTCTGTTCTCACAAGAAATTTACAACAAGAGATGGAAGCAGAAGTCTCTCCTTTACCTACCATCCATGAGGAAAGTAGAGGCTCCAGGTCAGAAGAGGTACAGTGTGGATCCTCCACTCCATCAAATGATATTGCTGTATCAGCCACTCCTCTCTCTATCAACATTCCAATACAGAATGAGCAGGCGGCTCCACCAGAACAAGAGCATGACATTCAAGTCCATGAGCAGATGGCTCACACAGAAGACAAGGAGACACAACAAGAAGAGCAGATGGCTCATCTAGACGAACAGGTACCTCACTCACCTGTAGTTGGATCACCCAGCCTAACTCCCCTCGAGCAGTTGGATGTAGATTTTGCAAGAGTCAAAGCTTGGAGACGTTGGAAGCTATCTCGCATTCTTAAACAAGCTGAAACCTTATCTAACTTTATTGAGGAAGAGGATTTTGCTCTGGCATGGTTAGGCACTGAAGACCTTGCAACCGCAACAAAACTTCACCATGTCAACCTAGTCTACACCATCAAGAAGAGCCAACTGCTTGGCAAATCATCCATCCAAGATGATGATGACAATGATGATGATGATGACAGCGACTTTGGAGACTCCCCTCACGATCAACATCACTCTAAAGGTAAACAAATCATTCACTCTCCTTCATCCTCATCTAGTGATAAAGAACTGCACCAAGTACTTGAAAAATCCAAACTTGAAACAAAAGGGGGTGGAGAATCATCTAACGCAACAAGCAAGCAGCCTACTGCCATCCTCATCACACATCCACCTCTGGCTCAGAATACTGCCCCTGCTACCACACAAAACACCGCTCAAGCTACTGATCAATCCACTGCGAATATCGAAGAAGAGGCTGATAAAGAGGAAGATCCTATATCACTAGCCAATCTCTTCGTTCAAGAAAGGGGAGCGTCTATCAAATTCATTAGCAAAGCAGAGGTCAGATTACATAAAAGGCTCATCAAAATGCAGAAGCAGATGAAAGAAAGACTTGATATCCGGTTTGAGGAAGTCCACAGGCATATCAGAAATGACCTCATGATCCAGCAGGTCTTCAATGCTGAGCAGAGGGCTCTCCTCAAAGTCAAGACCTCACAACACGAAGCTGTGACTACCGAAATCAAACAAGAGCTTGAGGCACTCAAAACAAGAAATGATGAACTGGCCAGTCAACTTCTCACACACCAAAGACATCAATATCCTCTTACAACAGCAGCAGCCTCATCACAAGCCGCAGGCTCCTCTGCTCAGGTAACTCCTCCATCAACTCTTCCTCCCACTCTTGAACAGGCACTTCAAAAGATAACTGAGCATGAAGAATATATCACTTATCTCAAGAACAAGGAGTTCCCTGCCATGCTTCAACTCTCTCAGAAATTCCTCAATGAGCAGCAGGCTCATGTTCAAGCATATGACCACTTAACCAAAGCCATAAAAAACAACTTCCTGGTTATTCAAAAGAACACTCAAGAAACCTTCTGGAAGCAGGGATGTGACATTCAGAGACTGGCACAGGAAGTAGATGAAGCCAAGAAAATCTTAAAGAAGGTAGAAGAAGAAGTGCATGTAGACATCAAAACTGATCTCCAAGATGTCAACAACGCACTCAATGCAATGTCCATCACAGTATATGGACTTAAGAACAAACAAGAAGAATCAGATGAAGAAATAGAAGCCCTCTTCCAAGATATTGATGATGCCAAAAAGGGGGAAGCTACCTCAGCAGGACCCTCC
This sequence comes from Cuscuta epithymum, assembly GCA_945859915.1. Classification (NCBI taxonomy): domain Eukaryota; kingdom Viridiplantae; phylum Streptophyta; class Magnoliopsida; order Solanales; family Convolvulaceae; genus Cuscuta; species Cuscuta epithymum. The sequence goes on from CAMAPF010001000.1 coordinate 1,571,297, forward strand.
TCTAAAAGACAGATAGCGGCAAAGAAGGCCGCTGAAACAAGAAGAAAGAACAAACTACTACAAGAAGAGGCTGAGATCAGAAAAAGAAAAGCAGAAGAGGCAAAGGCAAGGGAAGAAGCCAAGAAGAAAGAAGAAGACAAGCAACCCAAGTAGATTTAATCATTAGTCTGAGAATGACTATAAACTACTGTAATAGCATAAACACTTGTAACTATTCTCATGTTAATAAAGAAAAATTCTTCCCTGCTTAGTATAGTTTTGGCATCATCAAAAAGGGGGAAATTGTTAGTACCCAATTTTGATAAGATTTTGATGATGCCACTATACTAAAAGTCATTATGCCCTGTGTTCTTACTAAATTAAAAATTGATCAGGTTCTCAAACTGTGACTAATTAAAATGTACAATTTTTGTACTAAATAAATTTTTACTGGAAAATTAAAATGCAATAAGGTAAACTTTTACCTTAAAAGGATATTCGGATCCCACCAGTATAAATTTATTTAGTACATAAAATTATCAAGTCACATAATCAGCTGATCAAGAAATGACAAAATAAATTCTGTACCAAATAAATTTTACTGGAAACCAAAAATTACAATAAGGTAAAATTTGTTTACCTTAGAAGGAGACTTTGATCCTACCAGTACAAATTCATTTGGTACATAATATAATAGAACACGGCACAAACACACACACATACATTGCATGTGTATGATTGAAGACAAAGACAAGAAGAGCATTAAATGCTCAACAGTACGAAAACCAAAGAAGATGGGTCGCACACACCAAATCGAGAAGATTGATCCTTGACTTGATCTTCTAGCTACTAATCAGTGAAGACAAAGGAAATTTCCATTATCAGCTCCATCACAAGAGAACAAAAGTACACCTCATTCTGCGAATAGGATTGAATCCTCTCAACCAACGGAGGAGATCAACCTACTGGAGAAGCCTATAAAAGAAGGCATAGGCATGAGTTCTAAAACCAAGTTTTTGAGTCTTCAATGCAGAGTAATCACTCTAAGTATTCACGAGCTATCAAGCAAAAGAGAAAGTGCCAATTCAACTTTACTCTCTGCTTAGACTCATGCTTCACTAAGCTCTAAGATTAGATTAACAACCGTCATATTTGAAGAGCTTAGTTCATAGTTGGAGGTTAGAACTGTCTTGTAATCACAAGTTGTTGTAAACACTTAGGAGAACGGTTGTTCAGATCCTAAAGTGAATTAGATAGATAAGAGTACCTTTTGAACCCCACTGGTTCAACAGAGAAAAGTCTGAGGACTGAGTAACCTTGAGTGGTGCTATACTCACTGTGAAAAACCTTTAATCCAGGCCTAAGTATTGTAAAGGCTGGATTGACACTAAGTGTATTGGGTTTAATACTTTAGTGAAATCCATCTGAAAGAGGGTGGGACTGGATGTAAGAGGATTACAACACCTCTGAACCAGGATACATCGTGTGTTGATTTTATGTCAGTCAACAAAGCACACAACCAACACTTCTCACAAAAAGATTGGAGTTTGCCAGCAGCATCCTAAGCAGTTGCCTTAACAGACCCAGCTGCTTATCCTACTGCTTAATTACTCACTTTCTTTGAGACCTTTTTTTCACACAGGAAACGTGCACCAATATCACTCAAAGACCTATCAGATTATTTTCAAAAAAAATCCATTCTTAAGTATAGCAGGTGCCTCAGCAGTCCCCTGGTGTCCATTCAACTGCTGAGACCTCTGCTAACATACACTTATTTCCGTTGAGAATCTCAAATATCACTGGACCTTCATAACACTATCAACGAGGAGATTTACAAAACTTCTCTCTGAAATTCACCCTCCAAACCAAACAGGCACCTCAGCAGAGCCCTCATCACTACTCAACTGCTGAGACCACTGCTCCAGTAAAACTTCTGATTACATATACTAGAGCACATTTTGAAAGGCCTTCATTATTCTTAGCAACATTTCATCATCACCTTCTTCAAACACCCAACATTTTCTCAGCAGTTGACTCAGCAGTCTCCTGCATTTCAGTTAACTGTCAACTCAGCAGTTGCCTCAGCAGTCGACTACCCATCATCCAACTGCTAAGCCTACTGCCCTTCCATAATCCGTTTAAACATCACTCAGACTAAAAAGTTATCATACACTGAGTTTCTAGAGGTTAAAAGACTTCCGCTGCGCATCTATTAATCTCCCAAAAGATTATAGATCTACTCATCTAGAAGGGAAAAATTGTTAAAGACGAAAAAGTTATAAAAAGTCTATTCACCCCCCCCCCCCCCCTCTAGACTTTTACCTCTATCCGGGACCATCAAACAGTGGACTAGAGGAATGAGTTGTTCCTTGAACCACTATAAAAACACTGGTGTCATTTACTTTACGCATTTACTTTCTGCACTTTAGAACCTAACTGCATAACTCCCTAAGAACTTGGACTCTGTGTTCAGCAGATCTTGTTCTTAGAGTTATCAGAAGGGCACCTGCCTTAGTGTCTGCTTGAGGCTACCCGGAACTCTTATCCGCTGCAAGACCCAGTTCTGATCATCAGAACTCGACCCTCTCTGATAAGTCAACTCTGACTTAGAGAAAAGTTCGAAAAGTTATAACAGTCTATTCACCCCCCCCCCCCCTCTAGACTGTTACCAACTTAAACGGGACCAACAAAAAAGACTTTGTCTTAACAGGTGATGGTGTTGTATATTTCAAAAACAAGATATGCGTACAACAAAACGGTGAATTGAAAAGTCAAATGATGAAGGAAACACATAACAACTCATGTTCAATGCATCTGGCTAGAGCTAAAATGTATGGAGATCTTAAGCTACACTATTTGTGATCGGGTATGAGAAGAGATATAGTTGATTATGTCACTAAATGTCTCACATGCCAGCAAGTAAAAGTTGAACATCAAGTCCCATCAATTCCAGAATGGAGGTGGGACCGAGTCACCATGGACTTTTAACTCAGAGGAAACATGATTTTGTTTGGGTAATCGTAGACATGTTAACAAAGTCTGCACATTTTCTACCCGTCAAAATAGATTACTCCTTGGATAATATGGTAGTGTTGTACATCAATGAAATAGTTAGACTCCATGGAGTGCTAGTTTCCATAATCTCATATAGAGATCAACGATTTACATATTATAGAGATCAACGATTTACATCTAGGTACTCGACTGAATTTCTGTACTGCATTCCATCCACAAACAGATGGACAATCGGAGAGAGTAATCCAAGTACTTGAGGACATATTAAGGTGTTGTGTGATTGATTTTGGTGGAAGTTGGGATTTAAGCCTTCCATTGATACAGTTTGCGTATAATAATAGTTATCAATCAAGCATTAAGATGGCACCATACAAAGCTCTATATCACTATATGGAAGGAAATGTAGAACACTGCTATGCTGGATAGAGCTTAGTGAGAGAAAGTTAGTGGGGCTAGATCTGATCACACAAATTGAAGAGTAGGTTAAAAGTCTCGCCTTGGAATCTTATGCTGATCTCAAAATGAAGGATATTGAATATGAGGTAGAGGACAAAGTTTTCCTAAAAGTCTCACCTTGGAAGAAGATTCTACGGTTTGGAAAGAAAGGTAAATTTAGTCATAGTTTCATTGGACCCTATGAAAGGAGCAATTGTGACAACCTCAATTTCTCACAAATGAAAATTTCAAGATAAAAAGTAAATAAACAAAAGTTTATAAAAAGAACAATAGTAATAAGGTAACCTTCATAATACACAAACAGGGGTGGAGACAGGGAGGGGCTGGAGGGGGCCTCGGCCCCTGCAAGGAAAAAAATTCTTAAGTATATATTATGTATAAATACGTTTAATCTATAGAAAATATGTTGATATTTTAAACTTTGGCCCCTGCAAAGTAACATTTTCAAGAACCGGCCCCTTTAACTATAGACTTCTGGCTCCGCCATTGTACACAAAATTAGTGAAAGTTGACCTATATAAATTCTTTGGAGACACATAAAAGAACTAAATAGTTAAACAATTAAATCTAAATAACTAAAGTGTGACACTCGTCCCTCACCATGCATAGCCAACATATTCTAAGCACATTCGGCACACCAAACGGCAAAGAAAACAAGACCGTACCATGACACATGCATTTCAATTATATGTCGTAAGCGTGCAGGAGTCCAAAAGACAACCGAAAAAGATGTTGGAGATTTATTGAAAAATATAACACAAGTATTAATTTGTATGGTCCTTTAACATTTTATAAAGAAATGTTGACTATTATTAAAATGGTGTTATAGGAATCTTTAAACGTAATGGATATCTATATCTATATAATATAATAAAGCAAACCCCTAAAGAACACTTTAGAGGAATTGTTGACATGTGGCAACATCTTTGTAGAAAAAATGACATGTGGCAACACCATAAATGAAACACTATCTAACTTCCAAAACTTCTTTCTAATGTATTCTAATAATATATTATGTTATATATTAATTTATATAATGTCTCCTCTATTGTCGTGTATTGTTTTAATTAAAAATAATTGGTAACTTTAATAAAAAATATTATTAAATCATTTTTATATTAAATTTGATAACTATTAAATGGTATCTAGCAAAATCACTTATTGTACAAAAAAATACAATTAGATCTTTTTGAGTCAATATTTGTAAACAATGATTATTAATAGTTCAAAAAAGGTTGTAAAATAATAAGTATTTTAGAATATAATTTTGGTAGTGTTGGTACACGGGTCTAATTTCTGCTCGAGATCCGTCGGTCGATAATATTCTGATAATTGGTGTTTTTTCAGATGGTGCTGGTTGTATATGGGAGAGCTCCACAAAGCAGTCGGCGGGAAGGCTAGAATTGATGGGAAGCGCATTTAGTGCACTAGATGTGGGGGATTTTATGGTTGAGAATTATCCGTTGAGGGCTCGACACATCATCATGTACACCTATTACATTATAAAGAGTTGGCAAACTTGCATACTATAGTTGGACTATGTTGGACTTTCGGACCGCGAGAACTTAACCTCAACCGGTGGTAAAGAATCAATATTGAAGACAATGAAATTAAAAAAAAAATTGTATTTTGGACAACTCACAACATGCATGTGTCAACCCACTATAGATACATCTTTCAAAATCAGTCAAAATCCACAGGGCTAACCCGTTTCATACAAACTTAATGTGACAGATGAAAATGTAAAATGATAATCAATTTCATTTCAAACCTACAATACAACAGTCAACTAACACTTTTGTAACTATTATTTTATCTAATAATATTTGAGTATGCATTCATTTTTGTATTTTCTATTTAAAGTATAACGTATATCATCATAACACAAACTGAAATATTTGGCACGAGATTGAGGCGTTTATCCATTTTGTGTATTTTCCCTTTCATTTTCTTTAAATTTTACTTTCACTTTTTGTTGGAAAAACTTAATTAAGACTAACACCGTGCGACGCACGGGTGCACATACTAGTTATTATTATTATGACCACCATATTTGTGCACGTGTAATTATGGTCTCATACAGGGCCGTGCCTTGTTAGAGGCTGGTGAGGCAAAGGCCTCAGGGCCCCAAAAATGTTGAAAATTTAGGGGCCCATAATTCAAAATATCTTCCTTTTATTCATATGTATTTAAATTATAAAAGATGTGTCTTGCTTTAAATTCTATGTGCTATTGGGGTGCTTCAAAACTAAAATAGCCCATCAAGCACCAACAAAGTGAAATGGAACGACTGAACATAAGTTTTGATATTTGAAATTGTAAAGATAGAAAGATTATGGCCCTAATTCGAATTTGTTTTGCATAATGAAAAAGATTTTTGTCTTAATCGGCGTGCTGAAATTGCTCCCAGGGTGATTTCTGATGCCATTGATTGATCCTCTTTTTTATTTTTGAAAATTGATTGATCCATGCTTAGAAAATCCAGCTTGTGTTTAATTTGGCATATTTAAACGAATTGAGATGCACAATTAAACAATTTCAATTTTTTTACATTTAAAATTTAAATTGTAAGTAGGTTATGCACTCGTATTTACTAACATTTCAGTATGTATTACTTAGCACAATTGTTTAACGAATATTAGTTTCAACGTTTGTTTGACATTTTGTGAATTAGTTATGTTATCAATTGACAAGTAATTTATTAAGCACCTTGATTAATTTATATTTTTGCGACTAATATTGTTTGAGGGGTTATACTTAATTAGTTATTTTAAATACAGTTGGTATTGTTATATTGTACTATACGTAGTATTATGTAAAGATTTATTTTATTAATTACATTTTGATGTTTTATCTTTAGCTTCAAAACAAATTATACTACATATTTACATGAAATTGTAATTTATAGTTTTTTTCAAAAAAATATTTTACAGGGGCCTTTTTAAGAAGTTCGACTCAGGCCCAAACTTAGGTAGGATCGGCACTGGTGTCATAATAATAATAATAATATTGCTTTATTATGTAAATGCTCTTTTGTTCATTTTCAAATAAATGGAGGTTGCACATTATCAAATATAGAGTATGTATATTTTACATACGGAGTATATTGAAGGTGTTTCATCATTTCCAATAGAGCCAAAGATTCATTATTTTTTGGCTTGAGAATATGATAGAATAAAGCAAAATGGCTCACTAAACTGTCTGCGCTTCTTTGTTATGAAGCAGCAGTCAGTCCATGCAATTTTAATTTGGACACGATTTTCATTATAGTATATGAAGCAGCAGTCAGTCCATCCACAAACAGTCTTTCTGTGCTTTAGTATATGAGTAAGACTGTGTACATCCGACCACCCCTTACCCCACCGTATGTGGGAGCCTTTGTGGCACTGGGGTAAATGAAAATGAAAATGAAATGAGTATATTAAAAGGAATTCTTTTATTAAAAGAATGACTTTTTGAATTCCATGTTAATAGACATGTACTTTTAAAGGGTCGCACCTTTTCGTTTATATGAAGGCTTTACAGCCGTTTTATGAAAGACCACTTCGGCTGGTTTTTAACTATCATTTTCAAAGAGTTATTTTTCATTATAAATAGCAGGAACATTTGAATTGAATTGAAGGATAGATGAAAAATCATTTTTTCGGTCTTCTCGCCTTGCTAAATACTAATATCTGCATCATTAGTATTGACGTGTAACGTGTTTAGACCACTTTATATACAAATCACTTGTTCGGTGTTATTTTATCAGTAGCTAAAATATATCATACACTTTTTTATTTCAAAAGTTCTATCTTGTAACTCGGTTACTGTGATAAGGGTAGATAGTAAACTTTTAGGAAAACGTATTTTATACGTGACTAGAAAGTGATATCCGGTCCAGCCATATTTCACATATTTTACTAGTTTTATCAACCAGATCTAACAAGAGAAGCTAAGATAGAAACGTGAGCTCATGCAACACTATTGAAAAATCCTTACATGAGAGACTTAAAAACTTGAATAAAGAGTGAGGTGGAAGATTTAAGCCGTGTGGAATAAAAGAGAGTAAGCAAATTAAAGAAAGGAAAGGAGGATAGAAGGTTAGAAAATGGATCGATGATAAGGGGAAAATCATGTCCAAAATTTATTGTTATGTTATAAATTTATTGAAATGTTTACATTTAGGCTAAAGGGTCAAATAGGTACATGAACTAACTTAAAGTGTTCAATTAGCCCCTTATATAGGAGGTTCTTTCCGGCCGTCGCCAATTGGGGCGTTTCCCGATGGAATTTTTTGATGAAATTTTGTGAGCATCTTCTTCATTAAGTCTAGTTTATCCATACCAAATTTCAGCTAAAACTTCAACTGGGAAGACAGTCAAATGATTTTTTGAAGATAACTGCGCAGTTAAACAGCGCAGTACATTTCAGAAAATCATTTGACTGCCTTCCCGATTTATTTTTTAGCTGAAATTTGATATGAGTAAACTAGACTTAATGAAGAAGATGCTCAAAAAATTTCATCAACAAATTCCACCGGGAACCGCCCCAATTGGCGACGTCCGGGGAAAACCTCCTATACAAGGGGCTAATTGAACACTTTAAGTTAGTTCATGTACCTATTTGGGTATGCTATTCGGTTATACTATTAACAGGGGCGTAGCCAGGACAAATGTCTACCCTGGGCCGATTTTACACTAAAAACAATATATAAAAATTTTAAAAGCGACGATAGTGTGAACATAACGATTAAAATCCATTAAAATTCACAGTAATATTTTTAAACAATACATACAATGTTTGAAACTAAAACGTTAACTGAACACGACGCTCTTTGACCTTAGCAAACTCATCTATGAGAGACTCGATGTCGATTTTGTTGGCAAGTTCCTTTTCAATAAAGATGGTCAAACGATCGGAAAGAAATTCATCTTTCATCTTGTTATGAACGCAATGTGATTTTGTTGCCAAATTCCTTTTCAATTGAGACATTTAAGTCTTGTCTACTTTGTGTGCTGGTACTAGGCTTATAAAACGAACGCAATGTGATTTTTGCCTTTTGGCAGTAGATTGAGTACCCATACCTACTTAAATTACCAAAAAAATAAAAACCTAATCAATATTTTATTTTAATTCATATAATTCATATTATTATTTTAAAAAATTCACAAATCACATTTGATATTCCTAATTTCTATTTCACAATTCAAAGCATACAAATATACAATTACACAAATCAATGGTGACACACTTTTACACATTTACACTAACTCACCAACACAACCTAATATATTAATTTAACAAACAAAACACTAAATTAATCTAAAACTTGTAAAAACAAAAAAGAAAAAGAAAAAACCCTTACCTTGGCAAATTGGCTGTGTGAGATGTATCGAGACTGGAGTCCAAGAGAGGAAGAGTAGAAGACACGCAGACAGCAGTCCACAGGCGAGCAGGGGAAGCAGAGCAGACGACGTCACAGGCTCACGGCGAGTAGACAGCAAGCGGCGACGTCCGGGAGTGAGTGCGTTGCTTAATGACTGAAGGCTGAAGGCAAAGTTGGCATCTCGCTTGGCTGCTGGCTTGCTGTGCATGAACGCTTCTTTACTAAAGCCTGGAGGCAAGGTTGTTAAAATCGTATTTTTGGATCGAATCGGTACAAAGGTTTAAAAATCGAATCGTAAGAAGATTTTATAAAAATAAGAAATAAAAAAAATTAATATATAAGATATATGGAAACCACAATTTAAATTTATTAAGTCAAATATAAGTTTTAATTTTAAAGTTTTGTGTTAATAGAAGCTCATAATCAATAATGAGTTAGCAAATGTATATTTATAAGCTATACTTTATAAGGAATGGGAAAGTATAATATTACGCATACACATTAATACTTCCATAGATAATAATTAGTGCCACACCGGAAGTATAATACTTTACTTTTGAAGTATTCTAAATTGGTTTGTTATCCCACACCGGAAGAAGTAAGAATGTGCTCCTTTCAGTATAACTATAAATGCATGTCTTCTAATCGTATTTTAGCAGCCAACAGAAACATAGTCTATGGTTAACCCTGGGTGTTAATTTGGGCCCTGGACTGGGGTTGAAGCTTGCACTGGGCCTAATTTAGTTGGTCTTGCACTGAAATCGGGCTAGAGGTGGACTTTTGTTTTTGCGTTGGGCCTTTCTACCCTGGGCCATTTTCGTATTTGCACTGGGCCAGCTTCTAAAATAAATTTTAAACTATATATATAAGAGAGAATTTTCAAAAGGGGACTAAAACATGAGACAATTGTAAAAACAAGACCTATTGTTTTAAATTTCATAAATAGGACTAAATATTTGTGTTTGGACACTAATAGCCTTAATGAAAACTGCTGTAACATCTTATGCGCATCTCATCCATCCTGCTCCAGACATGTGCCGCAGACATCATTCAGACATGAGCGGCAACCTTCCTCAAGTGTCACAACCGTGCATCCTCCAAGCTAGTCCGCCGCCTCCGCTGTGTTCGCCGCCGGCATCCTCCATTGAAGTCGCCGTTCTCCGGCAAGTCCATGTAACCTTCATCGAGAATGTCACTTAATATGCGAGAATGCCACTTGGTATGCATAATGACACAATAATGACAATTTTGTGTAAAAATATGACATTCTCAATATGGCAATTTTAAATATTGTAATGACATAAAAGAGACATTTTTTCAAATAATCAATAATTATGACATTTTCTGATTCAAAAAGTGACATTTTCTTGAGAATCATTAGTCACGACATTTTGAGATTCAAATTAATCAAAAGTGACAACAAGAAATTCAAGTTGAGATATATCCTATTACTTGTCCTTTGGAAATCTAGCTCTTCATTTGAGTAATAAAATTACATCTTTATAAATTGACTAGCATAAAAATGACACTATTTTGCCAAACGGGCAAAAAACATGACATTTCATATATTTTAATTTCAAGGTGACCTTGTCATTTTAATTTATTTGTGACATTTTTTCAATTCAGTTTTAAATTTATGAAATTTTCAAATTCAAAAATAATAAAATAAATTAAAAATCCATTAAAAAGGTTTGAACACTCGTTGCTCAAAACTTGTTCAATACCCATCCCCTCCAACCTTATTCAATTGCCATCCAATTTATCAGATCTAATTGAATCCCAAGAGACAAAAACAGAGCACGACCAACAAGGAAACAGAAGAGAAAGAAGAGAGAAGAAGAGAGGAGAAGAGAAGAGGGAAGGAGAAGGAGAAATTACTTGATCACATGGGGAAAATCGCAGAAGGCTGGCGGAGACGGAGAAGACAGGCGGTTGCTATGGTTGCGATACCAACGAGTAGCGGATATGACTATGGTACCGGTGAGCGGCGGAGGTGGCAATGGAAGACTGTAAAATCGCTGGCGAACTTGTCGATCATGACCTGAGGTTCTGATGAGGAAGATGCAGATCGCTAATTTCTAATACTACGTATGTCGGAGGCGGTGATTTAATTAGGAGAAGGGCAAAAATGTAATGTGGAGTCCTATTTAGGGATAAATAAACTTGTACTCCTGTTTTGGAGTTTTGTCAATGTTTTAGTCTCATTTTGAATAATTTCTTTATATATAATTAACAAACAAAATTTACCCTGGGCCATGGCCCAGCCAGGCCACCCCCTCCCTCCACCCCTGACTATTAATTAAATTTTAATGTTGACATATTATTCTTGGGATAATTTTTACTTAGAATAATTTAGTTGACACCAAAAGCTAGTATTAGGATGTTTTCTTTTGGACTGAAATTTGCTGGTCTGGTCTGAACTGGTCTGGTCTGGGTAATCTCTTCCCATTGATAGAAACAGACAAACAGTATTTTAAGCTGTTGGGTTACTGGTTGTTTGTTGCAAAATTGTTATTTGGGATGGGAGAATGAAAACCCATTTCTCAATATTTCAGGAAAGGACATTCTGATAGACATGTTATGCGACCAAATGGTAGTTGTTGTAACAGTAGTGCCCCCCCTCTTGGCACATAAACAGATTGAATGAAAAAAGTATTTTCAGTTGAAGCAGTCCAGGCCAGCCTTCCCCAAATGGTATTAATATGGCCATTGTCTTCGCAGTAGCATTTCAGCTTTTTTAGGTGAGGGTGAATTAACTGTTTCGAGCAGCAGCAGGAGCACAGGAGCAGCAGCAGGAGCAGCAGCAGGAGCAGCAGCAGCAGCAGCAGGAGCAGCAGCAGCAGGAGCAGCAGGAGGAGCAGCAGCAGCAGGAGCAGCAGCAGCAGCAATAATAATAATAATAATAATAAGCTCGGGCCCGGACCGGCCGGGCCGGTTCATGTTTTGGGTGACCCTAGCCCGGACCGGAAACCCCTCGGGTCGGGCCTGCCCGGACCGGTCATTAGCCGGGCCACCGGTTCGGGCCGAGCCTGAACAGTACCGGTCCTGGGCCGGTTCCGGGTCGGGCCACCCGGCCCAAGTCCACCATAGCTACTCATGTCCTATTTTACCCACTCTTTGGATTTGTATCACGAATTCTTCCAAAGGTGTTACAACTTCTTTTCCAACTATTCTAAGCTCTAGTATGAATTTTTCAAGGTGAACTAGTACAAGAGCTTAAAGAAATGTGGACGAGCCAAGAGTAAAGTGATTGATTGACACTTTATCTTTTGCAAGACTTTCTGAATATAATTGTATTGGTTGCACTAAGCTCGATGGATCTTCTTCGTCACATCTCTTGGATATTTATAGACTTCTGAGGAGATTCAATCTTGAACATGATGCATCAACTTGATCTTCTGTCTTCGCCATGCTCTCTTTTTGTCTTGACTTGGGAATAACTTGAGTCTGTTTTTGTTCTTTTCTTTGAGCCCATGCTTACACTTGCTTCGAATAAGAGAGTATGTGCTGACTTTATAAAGTTCTCACAAAGTCTCAACCCACTTGCTAATTTGAGTCTCGTGACTTTCTTTTCTAGTCAAGTTGCAAATGTAAATAGTTTTTACTTTGCCAATCAAACATTCTAGCCCAGCTGGTTGTGAGGTTATTGTGCATAGTGAAAGGTCTCAAGTTCGAAACCCGCTAGGCACATAAGGGTTCGAAACTCGGTAGAGTGAGTTTCAACCCAGATTACTATGGGGAAAAGCAACTTAATCCTTGTTTACATACGGTTTTCGATGCTTCACTGACGATAAAGCAACTTAATCCTTGTTCACACTCTGATTATTTTTAGTGAATAAAATTTAGGGAAAATGGAAACTAATAATCCAACCTTTTAGCGGTCTTCTTTCAATAATCCCACCTTTTGATTATTCATGAATAATCCAACCTTTGCACCTCATCTTCATTCATTGGTCCCTGGTCGGTTAATAACCTACTATTCCAAGTTATTTTCTCATCTTTGCAAAATATTACCTTTGTGAAAGATGAAATTTATGGTATAATGATTTGCAAAGATAAGAAAATAGCTTGGAATAGCAGGTCATCAACCAGGCAGGGACCATTGAATGAAGATGAGGTGCAAAGGTTGGATTATTGTAAGAAGACCGCTAAAAGATTGGATTATTAGTTTCCATTTTCCCTAAAATTTATATATTCAGAAACTACATTAAAACAACTATAAAGCCTAATAAAAAATTGTAAATTTGATAAAAATTTGATATTTAAAGCAAAAAATTTAAAATGATTTAAGTTGACCATATGATTAGTGGACAGGAACCTTCTAATGGAACGGAAGTAGTATCATTTTAATCAAATGACAGTTTTTTAATAAAAAGACCGGAATACCAAAACTGAACTGAAACAAGCTGAACTAGTCAAACCTTGATTTCAAGTTTTGAAATGTAAAACCAAACCGAACTTCATTCTACTTTGATTTCGTATTCTATTTTTGGTCAAAATTGAATTGAAAAAACCGAACAAAACCCAATTAAAACACAGTTTCGAAACCCAACCCACCCCTACAAAAACATTCATGTGTTTACCAATAAAACACTTTTATGTCACCTTGTTAGACAATGTGGAGTCATACAACTTTTCATCACTCTGTCCACATGGAAATGCATACAAATAATGTAACCTCTGAACTTATTACTCAGATCTAAGGAGAAATACCGAGCCGGATGGGGTACAATCTTGAATATATCATTAATTTCAACATTCAACAAATCTGCTAATATAGGAATAAATAGAATTTTAACTCTTTTAGAGTTCGAGAAGTTATAGATGCAAAATGGTGCGGTGATGGCAAAGGCTCCTTTTTCCATTCACAAGTAGTCACCTTGGTACTGAAAGACCCAACTCTAATTCAACAAACAAACAAAAAACTCTCATCAGAAAACGAGTAAGGGAGAGGGTGGCACTTTTAGTCGCTTATAAAATAAATCAAGTCTTTATACTTTGTCGACAAAAATGATTGGAAGAATAAAAACCACATCCTCAGAACTCAAAGCAAATCTGCTCATTAAAACGCTGAGAAACTACTCTTATAATTCCTTGAGGTTAGGTTACATTCAAGCTGATGATCCACCAGACACAGCAAAAAATGTTCACGTTCCATCAATTTCATCTGGGAAAAGGACAAATTTTTTTGTCACCAAACTATACTTATCAAACTCAATCGAGATCAATTAAAAATTTAAAGACAGGCGTGAATTTAGTAATGTCTCATCTGAGGCTGGCACATTTCTCAGGTCTGTTCTAACATTAATTATCTGCTCTACATTGTATTGCTATTAAAGAATGAGTAATGATCAAGCATTTATGTAACCAGGTCAAAAATAGATAGGTTCTATACCATAACAATGGATACAACCAAGAGAAGCAAAACTTGTTAGGAAAAACTATTCATTCCTCAATTAGAAATTGCCCTAAATATAATTGAAAATAAAGTGAAATTACAAAATAGGAGTACAGTGTTTCCCCCCTAAAAACTGACAATTATGAAATTAATACTAACATATTAATGCCTAACAATGCCGAAATCTAGCAGTACGATTTCAGAATTGCTGTAATTTACCTTTATTTGAGGAAAAAACAGAGTACTCATATTTTAAAATTTCATATTGTTTTTACTCCTATTTGAGGAAGTTTCCCTTCCTCAAAAGATTAAATTTTGTGCGTGTTACAAGCAAAAGAATGCTACAATTTCAGACATAAAATGCAAGGAAAATAGAGCTGAAGATCAAATTCCTAGACACAACACACACACACACACACACATGTATGTATATCAAACTTCAGTACAACCGATCGAAGCATAAATTTGAGGATCTGTAATGTGCCACAGTATTTTCTTTCATTCTTTTTGAACTCATGTGCCTGCAGGAATTAAATATTCCAATCAAAATATCAGATAGCTCACCCCTGCCTCCACTCCAAAATAAATTGTAAGATAGTTATTTCCCGTAATTGCAGTGGTTCTTGAAGAAATTCATAACAACATTACAGGCAGATGAGATTAGATCAAACAGATCCCTCTTAGAGTAAGTTTTACCTAACAATTTCATGGAGCTCCGAATGTAAAACCACATTTTACCTAAACAGCTAAGGTTAGGAACAGCACCATTTTAGAGCATGGCAGTTGCATAAGTAGATTATATCACGTATGATCTCAGCACCATAAATCATCAAACACAAATCAGTGAAAAACATTAAAATGTTTTTTGTATGAACTCAGCTGATTGGCAACTGATCAAAGGCCTCAATATTAGGATTATTATCAAGACAGCATACATAGGGGTTCTTTTGGAACCAGAAAATGTACAGTAGTACAAATATTTACGAGAATCTATCACAAGTACCATGTACGCACACCTTATCAAAGTTGAAAACTTGAAAATGAAGAAAGAATTGATCCCTCAATTCAGAAAGAAAAAGAATACTACTGACTACTGAGCAGCAAATAGTGAATGATTATTTTTGCATAGAAACAATAATGCCATAAAGAAAAAGAATACTACTGACTACTGAGCAGCAAACAAGTGGATGATTATTTTTTCATAGCAAAAATAATGCCAAATGTTTTACAACAACATCCAAGCCTTAATCCCAAAAGAATTTGGGTCAGCTAACATGAATAGATCAGTGAT
This sequence comes from Cuscuta epithymum, assembly GCA_945859915.1. Lineage (NCBI taxonomy): Eukaryota > Viridiplantae > Streptophyta > Magnoliopsida > Solanales > Convolvulaceae > Cuscuta > Cuscuta epithymum. Next base: position 1,586,804 of record CAMAPF010001000.1, read on the forward strand.
ATCAATGCAAAAATAATGCCAAAATTTTTAGGGAGCATTAAAATATGCAAAGGACCTCATTCCTAATTGCAGAAGTTAGTAAGTCATCTGCTGAGAATGTAATTACACAAATTGGAGAGACCCAGAGATTTAGACAAGTCAAACACAGAGAAAGGCAGCAATTCTATATCGTTCCATGATGAAAGAACATACTTTTTAGTTATTTGGGAGTAATAAAAGACATGCTAGAGGTCTGGAGAAGTGCAGCAGAGAGTACCCTGCGAAAGAGCCCTGGAATCCCGAGATGTTAAGCTGAGACATGACGTCATTCTCGCCGAAGCTACGGCGCTGTGGAGCGGCAACATGGATGCCACGCATCCCAACTCCGACGGACACCTATTATTGCACGCGAATACTAATGAAAATAACCATAAGGATATAAACGCAAGTGTAGTATTATGCATATGTGTGTGAAGGCGAAACCTGGAGTAGGAGAATGGAGGAAGACGGGAGGAAGAGGATCTGGACGGGAGAGAAGAGTCGTGAAACGAAGACGCCTTGGGCGATTGAAATTTGGGCTTAATTGCAGATCTGATAGAGGAAAGTGAGGTTCGACTAATTACTCTGCAGTATCTGGAAGCCATACTCGAACGAACAAGTAATAATGCGAGGAGCGGAGGCTCACGACGGATCAAAGGACGGCAGCCCTGCCGTGGCTAATTTCACTGAGGTTTAGGGTTTTCTGTGAGAAATGCGAATTAGGCTCTGTTTGCAAACCCTATTGAGAAGTGCTTTTAACTTTTTTAAATGATTTGGTAAAAAAGTGATTAATAGTAAAAGTTGGTAGTGTTTGAGAAAAAAGTGATTTTGAAAAGTAAAAGTTGGTGGTGTTTGGTAAAATAAGTGCTTTTTGTGTAATAGAAAAAGTAAAAAGCAGATTCTAGCTTTTAGCTTTTAAGTAATTCATTTAAGTAGAAGTTGTCATTTGAAAACATCTTTTTTAGCTTTTTTAAGCCAAAAGCTGGGAAGTGCTTTTCTAGTTGTGTTTGCAAACAGAGCCTTAGACGTTTTGGGTAGCCAGGACGGGGCATAAAATAAAAACAAATTTAGAATTGATTTTGTTTGTACTTCTTTTTTAAAAGGAGAAATAATAATAATATCCTAGACTTTGAAAGGATGTGATAATGTGGAAGCGTATACAGTATCACCGGTTGTACGGTGCTCACCGTACAGTCGGTGGCATTTTTGTAATCTATATAAAATTCGTGTATCGTACTAAATGAGTATTAAACCACGCCTAGTGAGCAAGTGACATATTTTGTTGAGCATTAGAAGCATAACATTGAGCATCGTGATCTCTGCTTCATCTCTTCGAATTTACTTTCTTTTCCTTATTTTTTTCTTTATAAAAATTTATTAAATTATATCTATAATCAACTCTTATGAACTCCAGTATGCGAATTTAATGCAATATGATACTTTTGAAATATACATTGTTATGTCATATTACAAATGAGCATAACATGAATACCCGTTGAACATACATAACTTATAAAATGAGAATTGATATGAAAATCATAAGTACTTTTAATTGAACATCAAGACATTTTTATTGATCATCAATTTGAAAAGTATCACCAATGATTTTCATTATGCGATTGTGATGAGCATCGAGTCTGTTCTTTTTAAATGAGCATAAAATAAAACCAAATGAGCATATGTAACTTACAAAATGAGTATCAAAAAAATTAAAAGTCCATTTGTGTATGCTCATTCATTTTGGCCTTATACTCATTTGAGTTTAACATTAGTATGGTACGTTTGAAATGAGTATAAAGAGGTACCAAATGAACATACATAACTCACAAAATGAGTATAAAAAAATTCAAAAGATCATTTGTGTATGCTCATTCATTTTGGGTTGTATACTCATTTGCGTTTTACATAAAACTCATTTTTATATGCTCGATATTCACTTATGTATGTTCATTCTTTTTAAGCTTATACTCATTTGAGTTTAATATAAACTCATTTCAGATTCGTCATCAAGAAATATGAACTCAAATCTCCTAAATCATCTTCCAATTTGTCTTCCCTGCATACTTCTTCCCGACCAACAACGAAATCACCTAGAGCCGCCGTCTCTTGCGTAGCTCTGCTAGAGGAGAAGAGGGTGGCGAGAAGAGAGCTTGAGGAGAAGAGAGCTGTCAAAGGAGTGGCCTGCTTGGAGCTTGAAGTCCTTCGCAAGCAGCGCAGAAGCAGGGGCGAAGCAGGGACGAAGATCGGAGAAGCCAGGCGAAAAGCGCAGAAGCCCTAAAAAAGGCCGGCTGTACCGTGTATTTTACGTGATAATGTGGCATAAATATTCCAAAATTTCATATGTAATATATATATATATATATATATATATATATATATATATATATAATGTTACCAATACCCAATGACCATATATTTTTCATTTTATGGTGTTAAGTACATAATTTTAAATACACAAAACATTTATGAGGATGCAATTAAAATTAAATTGTACCGGAAGTAATATTATTTATTTCACAAATGAAATTTTAGAATGTTAATTGCATTCTAACAAGGCTTAAGGTATTTTTAAATTATATAAATATTCCAATAAATTTGTATTTGTAAAAAACATATAATCATGGTGGGAAAATATATAAAGTTCGGGGTAATATATTACATATGAAAGTTTGGGGCACACACCTCGCGCCCCATTAAAGTTCGGGGTATTTAAATTATTTTCCCCTATTTAAAAGTAGAATCAAAATCAGAATCAGTTTTTCGGAAGTCGGTCTCCCTCAGTTTCTAAAAAGTTGCTTCTATGAGTAATTTGGAGCACTCAGAAGTATTTCTACACTTTCATTCAAACACTTAAATATCTGTTTATGCTCTTTGAATGAGCAGAAAATGTTTTGAGAAGCAAATTCAAACACTCCATAAATGAATCAAGAGAAAAAAAAAAGGTATTGAACCTACGTTTAAAAAACCAACCCGACCCGGCCGGGTTGACCCAGAACCCGGTGACCCGGACAAAAAACCGGTTCGGTTTTTTCAAAACCCGGAAATGGTCAAAAACCGGAAAAACTCGGCTGACCCGGGAAAACCCGGTCAAGACCCGGACCCAAGAAACCCGAAAAACCCGGTAAAACCCAGTTTTTCGGTGTTTTTACCAAAAAAAGTAATTTCTTTTTTATTTTTAATGCATTTTTTATACCAATAAAATTGTAATTTCAATACCTTAAAAAGAAAAACTACGTAATATATTTATAAGTATTTTTCGGTATAATATAAATTGTATTTTTATATTCAATATAAAAATATTTATAAGTAGTATTTTTCGGTGTAAAATATATTTTACTATAATACTATATATATACTACTTTTAATGCCTATAACACAATACTTATAATATTTATACACCCAAATTATAATATAGATATACAATAAAAATAAAAATATCATTATATATTTTTATAAGATCAAAATATGCATTGAAATATTATAAGAGTGTATTAAATGCTTAATAAGTAGTATTGTTAGTTGATTATTATGAACAATAACTAATTTTTATTATAATTTTATATATAATTATATGTTTACTATTATTATATAGACATATAATCATTGACCGGTTTTCCGGCGTTGACCGGGTTGACCCACCAGGTCCGGGTTGACCCGTGACCCAGTCATGTGGCCGGGTCACTCTCCGGTCCGGTTTTTATAACATAGTATTGAACAAGAACAAAAAAAAATAGAATACCGTATTTGTACTATTAGGGCCCGTTTGGTTCAAGGGATATCATATTACCATGAGAATGTTAGATTACTGTGTATGTTAGATTGATGGGAATTTGTTTAATTTGTATCCAGATTGTGTTCGGTTAAAATTAAGGGAATATGACATTAATTTGTTTGGTTCAATGGTAACTTATATTGCATATTTGTTTAATTTCTTCAACGCTCTTTAAATTTCTTTCTCTTAATCACATTACACTTATTAATTATTACAACCTACAATTAAGATAATTAAAATTAAAGAAAAAAATGAAATATCTTAATAATAATTAAAATCAAAACTAATTGAATATTAGTGAACTTTTTGAATAATTTTGTTAAGTAAATGCATAATAACTTTTTGAGTATTAAGTCGTTGGTGTTAAACTTTGGACAATAATTCAAGTATAATTTTATGAAAGTTATTCATTTTATAAAGTATTTTAACCAAGAAAATTTGCATATCACTTTTGAATAATCTCCTATAACATACTACGTATATGATTAGACAAAGTTTACCTGCCAAACAATTAGTTTTGCTAGACGAAGGGAGTAATCATTAATCATAACTCATAAACTTAACTTTTGTTGGATTTAGTATTTATGGAGTAAGGAATAATCCCTGCCAAGTAAAAACTGGAGGAACCTAACTGCCGAAGGTCCGCGGCGGAAGCGTCGAATTTTCCGGCGAGCTCAAGAACGGCATCAATGTGGGGAAGACAGGGTTGTTCTGGCTCTGCGGCGGTATAAAATCCATGGCAGATGAAAAAGATAAGGGCGCAACCGTGGATGAAGGCACAGCTGAGGCAGTCATCGACGAAGAGGAAGCCATGGTCGATCGAAAAAAAATAATTGTCTAGGGCTCTTGATACCATGTGAGAATAAAATGGAAGCGTACCTTAATGGTAGCCCGAGATGTATTATTTATAATAAAAGAGTCCAAGATACAAAAGATTTCCTACTATAATTAGACAACCTAATTAATATAAATGACTTTTCAAAAATTGGCCTATTGGGTAGAAGAAGTTGTTGCAGACGAGATAGCGTAATAGGGACGTTCTTTTGGAAGAAGTGGTTGTTGAAGAGGATAAGTAGGCATGGAGCCGGGCCTAGGCCCGGTCGGGCCTTTTGTGTTTGGGGGAAGGCCCAGGACCTGTCAACATTTTTGGGACGGAGGAAGTAGTTTATTTTATATGGAGTATTTTGAAGGGTTGTTTATGATTATGGTCTTCTCTTCTACATTTGTGTGGTATGCACTGACCATATATGTTACATGACTAGATTTAGGTTGTAATGCAGAATCACTTTTTTTTTGTTCTTGTAGCTTTCTTTCCTTTATCTTGTTGCACCCTTGGTGCATTGACTTTTTTTGCAGCTCGATACTTCCCGAATTTTTCACACGCGAGAAGGACAGTACCAAGCTTTGGAATTACTTGGCCTCGATTTTGCAATAGTTAATACCATGTTTCTCTTAGGATGTTTTTACTTAGACTGTAATTTACTGGTCTGGTCTGATCTGGTTTCTTTGTATTTTTATAACTAGCCAAGTCTGGTCTGGTCTGGTCTGGTCTGGACTGGTCTGGTCTGATCTGGTCTGATCTGATCTGATCTGGTCTAGTCTGGTCTGGGACAAATTACATTCCAAGTAAAACATCCTTATTGGCCTCAACTCTAGCCCAATCAATCATAGACTCCCGATCCGCCCAAGTTTTATGAGTTTGAAAGTCTTCTGAAAAATCATGTGAAGTGAATGGTTGTGCTTCTTCAACAATTGAAGGTTCAAAACCAAGCATTTCAGCTCAGCTGGTTGTAGGTGAGGCTATTGTGGCTAGTGGGGGGTCTCGAGTTCGAAACCCACTAGGCACATAAGGGTTTGAAACTCAATGGAGTGAGTTTCAACCCTGATTACTCCAGCCCCCCTCCCCTAGACCCCCCTGGAGTAAAAAAGAAATTGTAAAAAAAAGGTTCAAAATTCACTTCTTCAACAAAAGTCGAGCTATCATCATGAAAAATAAGGCCGACGTACACGTCACTAACATCCTGCATATATCATACTTTATAAAAGCAAATAATATGAGATACATATATTACAAACAAAATACATTTATATTTAGACTTTTTGTATCTGACTTGTTTTTCAAAGTTGCTCAAAATATGGTTACCGAGTTTTTAAAGTAATAACGAGTTCAGTCGGGGGAAGGCACTTAGGCGGCTGGGTAGGCTCCTAGTCGGGGACTAGTCGGGCACATAATAATTGCATTTTTGTAATATTTATGCAATAGGCAGATAAGTAATATTATATTTAAATAGTTAATAATATAGGAGAATACCCAGTTGGATATTTACATAAAAATATAATATTACTTATCTGCCTATTTAAACAAAAATATACTAGATGTTCGTTACACTATACAAGTTTAAACATGATCAAAAAATTAATTAACTATGCTTATTTATATTAAAAACTTTGGATAAATAAAAATATATTAAACTAACATTCTAAATTATATATAGGAGCCGTTAATTTATAAAAATACAGTTGCAATTTGAAGTGTACTTATTACTTTTACCATTTTTTTTTAAAATCTTTACATATATGATATTGGTGTCATATGAAAGATTATAAAAAAATTATTTAATTTGATATTATTTTTATAAAAATAGGAACAAAATTGGAAAGGTTATAACATTTTATAAAAAAAAATAAATAAGGAAAATTGGCCACATGGCAGCAAGTTATTGGAGGAGAGTAAATGTCAAATTGTTAGGCGCTGCGCTTGTGATCCTACGAGAATTCCTACAATTTCTTAGGAAACAATAAGGCCCATTAAAATTAAAATAAAAAATCAATATCAATGACGGGAGATGCTTGGTAACGTAGGTGGTGCGCCTAGTACATTAGAGTTTCCGTGAGCTTTGACTAAGGACAATCTTGTCCATATTTGACAAAGGGTGGGTGTGCACATCAGTATTGGAGGCACGCGGAGCATCCCCAATATTGCAATATGAATCATATTGCAGATTTTATTGCAGATTTTATTCCATTTGTGTCATCATTCTTACATGATGTTGAAATTCAGTACGCTACAATATGAATCATTTTGCAGATTTTATTCCATTTAAGAAAACAAACTACTACTACAATTTCTCTCCGACAACTGCACACCTGCTTTCCCCTCTCTATCCTACTATTTCAATTCTTATGACTTCAATTAGGCTCTGTTTGCAAGTGATTATGCTTAAATAAAAGCACTTTTTGGGAAAAAAGTGATTAGTAGTAAAAGTTGGTAGTGTTTGGTAAAATAAGTGCTTTTTGTGTAATAGAAAAAGTAAAAAGTAGATTCTACACGAAAACCGAGAAAGTAAAAGTTGGTATTGTTTGGTAAAATAAGTGCTTTTTTCTTAAAAAAAAACCAAAAGCACTTAAATTAATTGTTTGCAAACAAAGCCTTAGTGATCTGTGAGAAAGCTGATTTGTGTTTTCAATCCACTCAAGAGCTTTTGGCTTGAGTCAACTATACGCTTAAGGCAATACCCTGGGTTTGTATTCTTCTATATCTCCATACTAGTATTTTTACCCGTGGCGTGCACGGGATAAAATGATTTGTTTGATCTTACTATATAGGACTATATATGTGAGTGTGCGCATTGGCATATGTATGATTTATTATACTATGTAACTAATGGCAAGTCAATTATTTAATTGATTATAACATTGGTTAATAATGCAAATTCTTATTTATTGATTAAGTCTTTTTTTTAATTATATCTATATATGTTCTCAGTTTTTATTTCCAATTAAAAGAGACAATTTTTTTTATAGCTCTCAGTTGCATCCAAATGAGCTTCGTCTTTTCAACGATCCTTATGTAAACAAAAAAGAAATTGCTCAATGCCTACATTTGACCATTAGATTTCTTCTGTAACTTACTGTTTTTTCAAAACTATAACTACGTATTTTGTCGTAAGATTTAAAATTGAGAAGGGCTAATATCTCAAGAAAATTATTTTGTCAAAATATATTTGAAATATCGGTTAAGAAAAATAAGGACGAATATCTTTAAAAAAAATTGACTGCACCCATTCTTAGATAAATAAATTATAATAGTGAGTAGTCAGTTTTGAAAAAAAACAATAAGCCACGGAGACTGAAACTGGTATACCCATTTTCTTGATTATACCCATTTTTATATAAATAAATTACAAAAGTGTGTTTTCACATATAAATCTCGTGTAGGAGTGCTTTTAATTGGTCTGTAATTTTCTCATCTGATCGGTTTAAATCTTGTCTAATATAGTTCTATCCGAACGGGTCTGATCTAATTTAGTAGATATCTGTTCTGTGTGTATTTTACAACTCTCAAAGTCTAGTCTAGTTTGATCTGGTATATATGTTCTGGTTTGACCTGATCTGAGACTGAAAGTAATCCAATTAAAAGCATTCTAAATAATATTGAGAGAATACGGAGTATTGGTTAGCCTTTGTAAAATAATTATAATTTTTGAAATCCCAATTAAATAACATTATTTAGATTTAGTATAATCATTTCAATTCAACTTTTGATTCTGAATGGAACTAATTTAGTTTAATACTTATTTCAATTTTTAAGGTTTTGATTCTAAACTGAATTGAACAGTTTCGAATGAACTATACCTAGTTTAACTTATTAAAATATTTAAATAGTCTAACTTTTGTTTTAACATATTTAAATATTTAACTTACTAAAAAAGGTATGCATGAAGTTTAATGGATACAAAGAGGCACTGAAAAGTGATAAATGGAGATTTTTATATACTATGGTTAGTGTTTTGAGTATTTAAGGTCTTAGTGAATCATATGATTTTGATTCTTTTATCAAAACTTGATTATAAGTAATTTAGCAGTGAAAATCATAGAATAATGATTTTAACAATAGTTGTTGTTATGGAAGTTGGCAAGCATATTTTAGGAGATATATTATTAATTATATTTATGATATGTAATCTCTTATTTTAGGATCCTATTTATATCTTTCCATCTAGAATAATCTACTCTTGCTTATTTATACGGTTGTACTCCTGGGCGTTGGAATAAGAATAATAACAATGTTATTTCCTCATGCATCTTTCTTGTTTATCATGGTATCAGAGCCAGGGGGATCAACCTGTGATGAACGTTCTCAAGAATTCAGCTCTGTCATCTATTATGGCAGTAGGAAACGGCGAAGATAATTTGTTAGTCTCCAATTTTGATAGATTTTGATGATGCCACTATACTAAACAAATGTACATTGAGTCTTATTTTCAGAAGTAACATTTAAATTTAAATCATAAGTGACAAAAATAAATGTACAATCTTTAAGATTAATGATATATTACCGGATACATAAAAATGCAATAAGGTAACTTTTTACCTTCATAGGATATTTAAATCCTACCGGCATATATCATTTTACTCAAAGATTAAATATAGGTCACATTTGAGATGCTCGAATACATTGAATATTGATTGGAAGACAAAAGTTGACCGGCATTAAATACACGGTCCTACAGCATGGGAGGACTTCTTGGAGTGAAGCTGCAGCGGCTGAAGACACACCCATACCGCAGCCCAATCATTCAAGACAGAAAACAAAAAGATTAAAAGCTCCTGCACAAGAAGACAAATGTACAATTCGTCCTAGCCAGACCCTCAACGCACAAGATTAATCCATCTCAACCAACGGATGAGATTAATCAACCATGAAGGCCTATAAATATAGGTAGAAGCATGAGTTCTAAATAAGCTTGAGCATCCTAAGTAGAGAAATACTTTCATCAAAGCATATACGAGCTATCTAGCAAAAGAGAAAGTGCAAACTCAACTTTACTCTCTGCTTAGCCTCATGCTTCACTAAGCTCTTAGATTAGATCAACACTTTCACATTTTTAGAGCTCAGTTCATAGTTGGAGGTTAGAACTTTCTTGTAACACTTCACAAGTGGTTGTAAACACTTAGGAGAACAGTTGTTCGGATCCTAAAGTGTAGTTAGATAGATAGAGTACCTTTTGATCCCCACTGGATCAATCGAGAAAAGTCTAAGGACTGAGTAACTTTGAGTGGTGTAATACTCATTGTGAAAAACCTTCAATCTAGGCCTAAGTGTTGTAAAGGCTAGATTGTCACTAAGTGTATTAGGCTCAATACTTTAGTGGAAATCCATCTGAAAGAGGGTGGGACTGGACGTAGGAGGATTACACCACCTCTGAACCAGGATACATCGTGTGTTGATTTTTCTTCATTCAACAAAACACACACCCAGCACTTCTCGTATAAAGATTGTAGTTTGCCAGCAGCATCTTAAGCAATTGTCTTAATTGACTCTACTGCTTATCCTACTGCTTAATAACTCACTTTTCTTTGAGACAACTGTTTCACACGAACTTTGGAATACCACTACTAAAAGGTTTGGTTTGCCAGTTCTCAGAAATACTCCTTTCATACACAGCAGACGGCTTAGCAGTTCCCTGGGTCTACCCGACTGCTCAGACCTCTGCTCAGGGAAAACTCCTAATTCTCTTTAGCTCTACACATATTCATAAAGTCCTCATCATTCTGTACAAGGCCATATAATTATCTCTCCTAAACTCCTGTTTTCCACTAGCAGTTGCCTCAGCAGTTTTCTGCCATCCAGGCAACTGCCAAGCCAACTGCTCACTGTTCAAAGTCCAATCTTCCCAAATTGGAAAGTGGTCAAACACTCATCACATAAAGGGTAAAGACTTCCGCTGTGCATCTATTAATCTCTCAAAAGATTATAGATTAACTTTTCTAGAGGGAAAACTTCATAAAGATGAAAAAGATTTAAAAGTCTATTCACCCCCCCTCTAGACTTTTACCCTATCTGGGACCATCATAATTCTTCACCAAAAATCGACCATATGTCCCAACTCTTCCTGGGAACACAAGATAGGCCGGCCAATTTCATAACGCCCGTGCATGGGATGGGGCAGAATCTTGAAAACCGATCTGAATTCATGGGTTTGTCGTTGCGAACTGAGAAGCGCAGCATGGGTCAGATGGTGCAGGGGACAAATCAACCCGACAAAATTGAACTGATGAACGATAGTGGAAGAATCGGGTACAAAGATGGAATAGTCGGGCATGGTCATGAGAGTGTCCGGATTCATGCTTCCGCGGTGGAGTCTTCTTCTTGTGGAACAGATGCCGTAGTGGAACAAATGGAAGGGCAAGGCCTTCCAGGCTTGAAACCCGAACAGTGGCAGGCCTTTTTGGCAAATTTTGGTAAACCTAACTCTATTAATAATGGAGTATCCGGTAAATTTGATGTTTTTTAATGGATAATTGATACAGGAGCATCTAATCATGTGACCGGGAATCTTTCTTGCTTAAGTGATGTCCAGGATATTAATCCGTGTTCAGTTGGATTACCAAATGGTCAAAAAGTAATAGCTGCTAAAGAGGGATATGTCCACTTGTCTGAATCAATATGCTTATCTCATGTTCTATTTGTTCCAAAATTAAACTGCAGCCTTATTTCAGTGTCCCAACTTGCAGAAGACCTTGATTGTTTTATTCAATTCACTGCTAATATTTGTGCTATTCAAGATGGGAACTCGAGAAGACTGATTGGAGCGGGTGAGCGGAGGAATGGACTCTATTATTTTCACGATGTCTCTCGTACTCAAATTTTTGGTGTTCAGAAAGGAACTGATCATGTGACCACTTGGCATAAGCGGATGGGACATCCTTCAGAAACAGTTATGAAATGGCTCCGACCTGTGAGTGGTTATCCCAATACTATTTCTCTGCCTTGTGAGATTTGTTTTAGAGCTAAACACGCTAGAGATACTTTTCCTCTAAGTGTTAGCAAAAGTACCCGAATTTTTGAACTTATCCACTATGATTTGTGGGGACCGTATCATACACCTTCCTCTTGTGGTGCTAAAAGTTTTTTGACCATTGTTGATGATTTCTCCCGGGCTGTTTGGGTATATCTCTTGGTTGATAAAACAGAAGTTTTTCCTATGTTTATGATTTTTTGTGCTATGGTGGAGCGTCAGTTTTCTCAAAATATTAAGATTGTTCGTAGTGACAATGGGATTGAGTTTAATTGTCTCAAAGATTTTTTTCAATTTCGGACCTCTGGCATTATTTTCCACACTTCGTGTGTTGCTACACCACAGCAAAATGGGCGAATTGAACGTAAACATCGTCATATTCTTAATGTTGCTCGTGCTCTCAGATTTCAGGCTAATCTTCCAATTAAATTTTGGGGGGAATGTATTTTGACTGCTGCCCATCTTATTAATCGGACCCCCTCTACCGTCTTGCATCACAAACCCCCCTTTGAAATACTTTTTGGTAAAATTCCTGATTATGATGCTCTACGGGTATTTGGGTGTCTATGTTTTGCATATAATCTTCGCTCTACTAGAGATAAATTTCTGAGCAGGACCCGCAAATGCATTTTCATTGGGTATCCTTTTGGTAAAAAGGGATGGCATGTTTATGACATTGAAACCGAGGAGTACTTTATCTCGCGGGATGTCAAATTTATTGAGGATATTTTTCCTTTTGCCACACCTCAGACCCCTGCCATAGAGGAACCTCTACCGCTACCACCTTTGGATACTTGGGAATATCCTTCGACTGCACCAGCATCGCAGGCTCTTGTCCCTCCGCCTGTTGATGTCCCCCCTGTTCTTGCAATTACCGAATCTGAGGTGCCGTCTGATTCCAGACCTTCATCACCAGACATGGGTCGTGGGAAACGCATTAAACTTCCGTCTGTTCGCTTAAGAGACTTTGAGACGCATACCATCATGCTTGATAGCCCATTCCTTGCTCCATCCTCTTCATCGGCTAGCTCAGGTACACCGTTCCCTATAGCTCATTATATTAATTGTGATAAATTTTCTGACCGCTATCGAGTATTTATGACGGCACTCTCCGTTAGTAAAGAACCGACCTCATTTAAAGAAGCTGTTAAAGATTCTGGTTGGCGTGATGCTATGCGCGCTGAAATTCGTGCTCTTGAACAAAACCGTACATGGACCATGCAGCCTCTTCCACCTGGAAAAAGGGCGTTGGGCTGTCGTTGGGTATATAAAATCAAATACCACTCTGATGGTAGTATTGAACGGCTTAAAGCTCGTATAGTTATATTTGGCAATCGCCAGATTGAGGGACTTGATTACAATGAAACTTTTGCCCCTGTGGCCAAAATGGTCACAGTCCGCGCCTTCTTGGCTGTTGCTGCGTCTAAAAATTGGGAGCTTCATCAGATGGATGTTCATAATGCATTTTTGCATGGGGATTTGGCAGAAGAAGTTTACATGCAGGTTCCGCCAGGATATGTTGCTTCTAATCCCTCTTTGGTGTGCCGCTTGCATAAATCTCTTTATGGGCTGAAGCAGGCCCCTCGTTGCTGGTTCGCTAAGTTAGTTGGTGCCCATAAAGGATATGGATTTCTCCAATCTTATGCTGATTATTCGCTGTTCACACGCACTAGAGGGTCTACACAACTTAATGTTCTGGTTTATGTTGATGATCTAGTTATATCTGGTAATGATCATGATTTTATTCTCCACTTTAAAGCCTATCTTAGCGAATGTTTCCACATGAAAGATTTGGGCTCTCTTCGGTATTTTCTCGAGATAGAAGTGGCCCGCAGTCCATCTGGTCTCTTTCTTACACAACACAAATACACTATGGATATTCTCTCAGAAACCGGACTTCTTGGAGCTAAGCCCGCAGACTCTCCTATTGAACAAAATCATTCTCTAGCCAAAGATCAAGGACCTCTTTTGACTAATCCAGCGCCCTATCGACGTCTTCTTGGGCGCCTTATTTATCTTGTTGTGACTCGCCCTGATTTGACATATTCTGTTCATATTTTGTCTCAGTTTATGCAGGCCCCTTGTCAAGCTCACTGGGACGCTGCGCTGCGTGTTGTTCGCTATCTTAAGGGTTCTCCTGGACAGGGCATTCTCCTTCGTGCTGATAGTGAGCTTTCTCTTACTGGTTGGTGTGATTCTGATTGGGCTGCATGCCCACTCACTCTTCGCTCCCTATCTGGATGGCTAGTTTTTCTTGGGCACTCTCCTATTTCATGGAAAACCAAAAAGCAGTCCACTGTTTCTCGTTCTTCCGCCGAAGCAGAATACCGGGCTATGGCTGCCGCCACATGTGAACTTAAATGGCTCAAGGCCTTGCTTCTCAGCCTTGGAGTTAATCATGACACAGCTATTCCGTTGTTTTGTGATAGTCAGTCTGCCTTGCATATTGCCCGGAATCCTGTTTTTCATGAACGAACTAAACATATTGAGGTGGATTGTCATTTTATTCATGATGCTATCAAATCTGATCTCATTGCCCCCAGCTACGTTCCTACCACTATGCAACTTGCTGACATTTTTACTAAAGCTCTCGGGAAAACATAGTTTCACTTTCTTCTGTGCAAGTTGGGCATTCTGGACCCCCATGCTCCAACTTGAGGGGGGGTGTTATGGAAGTTGGCAAGCATATTTTAGGAGATATATTATTAATTATATTTATGATATGTAATCTCTTATTTTAGGATCCTATTTATATCTTTCCATCTAGAATAGTCTACTCTTGCTTATTTATACGGTTGTACTCCTGGGCGTTGGAATAAGAATAATAACAATGTTATTTCCTCATGCATCTTTCTTGTTTATCAGTTGTGTAGCTCTCTTTTAGAGGCGTTGATACTCGAAAGATATTGTTTGAAGATGGAATGGGAGATGAGTTTGAAAAGTGGGGTGAAGAAATCATATGGAATAATGAAAAACATGTAACTTTGGATTTGGAGAAATTGTGTATAAGAGGAGTAGTGAAATTGTGTTAATTCTGTGCTTGAGTAAAATTTTCTACTAGTAGGAGTCTAGTAAATTGTATTTGAGTACAATTGTGTTAATCTATGTTTGAGAGAGTGTGTTTTCGCATGTCAATTCGATTGAATCTTTGAGTTCAGTCTATTTGATCGGGTCTGTTTAGATCTGATCTAGTGAGGTTTGATCTGAACTGGTGTAATACATGTTTGTTCTATGTGTACCTTGGAACTGCCGAATTCTAACTTGGTTTGATCTAATAATCTTCCTTGATATGTTCTATGTGTACTTTTGTTCATTATAAGACTTTTAGGTTTCAGATTTTCATGGCAATGGTACATAAATGAAAGAATTACTTTAAATACATTAGTTCAGGTTATAATGTTATTGTTTTAACATACATCAGTTATATCTTCAAGAGAAATTGAGATCTATTAGAATGTGATATTATCCAATAATTCTACAATGTGTGCATGTTGCCTTTTGAGAAAGTCAACATCAAAGGTATATGTTGCAATACATGTTCGGGCATTCCATGTTCGGGGGTCAGTAATATTTGTTTCAAAATTTTAAACATTCACCCCGTCTCATAAAATTATTCGCGATTTGACTTGGATCGGAGTTTAATTAAGAAAGTGAATAAAGTGAAAATGTATAGTTGTGGTTGAGTAGGAAAAAGGTAAATTAATGTTAGTCACACAAAGCTTTCCAAAAAGGAAAATGTGATGAATTTTTTGGGACGTTCCAAAAAGGTAAGTGGAAAGAATTTTAAGGGACAAAGAGAGTATTTGATATAAAGGATGCATATATCTATGAATTAGAATATGACAGTATATTCTATATTTTACGTGTAAACCTGTTCTCTCAATTATAAACTTATATATAGTATGAATCATATGATAAATTATGAAAATTTGAGCTTACAAATATAGTGATATCATGAAAGTTGTATGGGTACAACTTAAAAATCAGAAAATGATTACCATACCTATAGGCTAGGCAATTCTATTCTAACTCAAGGGAATTGATTAGAGGTATTAAACTAACCCATAGGTATGAAAATGGTCACTTGGAGGTATTAAACATATTCTTACCTTAGGAAATTGCTTTATTAGCCCCCTAAATTTACTAAAGCTAACCCATGCAAGAAAAATTTATCCTTTTTAATTTTCTTTTACTAAAAGTGCTTCTCATAACATTTTAGCGAGTTTTTCTCTTAGTCTTTAATTTTCTTTTTGGAATTTTTCCATTTGTATTTTATGGGTCAGGTTTTATGTCCCCCATACTTTTATTTTCTCATTTTCTATGTTGTCTCATGTATTTCGAGAAAGTATTCCTTCTTGGAAGAGGTTTTGGCCTAGTCCCCTTCTTCTCTTGTACATTTATTTTTTATCTAATAAAACTCAGTAAATGTTCTCTGACATTTATCCCACCAATGAATGGCTAGCGTACCGGGTTAAAAAATATCGAGTTTTTTCCCTCAAAATAATGCTAAATAAAAAAAATATTTACAAAATCAAGATTGATTTAAAAAAAAATCTCAAAAAAATATTAACTCTAGTTAACTACAGCCACCAACTGAGTTTTTTACTTTCTCCAAAAATCTGATGTTTTTTACAAGCGAAGCTAGCAGACTTCATGTTGAAAATCATTTCATGGGAGCTCCCAAACAAAAAACCCAATCTATTTTTTAATATGCCTTTGTTGACACTTTCAGTCAATAAATAAATTGTCTCCTAATTTTTTTCCCCGAAGCAAACCACCGTAGGTGGAGGAAATTACTCTTAATCTGAAATTACTCTCCTAATTGCAGCATGAAATTACTCTTAATCTTAAAGCTTGGATCTATTTTAAAAAAATGAGCCTAAAAACTTCAATCATTGGTATATTCAAAATTCTTTTTATTTTTACATATATAATATTGGTTTCATATGAAAGATAATAAAAATTCATGAATTTTGATACTTTTTTATAAAAATCAAATTACAAATCAAAAAGTTATATCAGTTTAAAAAAAATTATTTTAGTAGCTAGGAGATTCATGAGTTGAGTACAATTCTAATTTCTACTGGTTGGCTTGTGTCTTTATGTTTTCTGATTTGATTCAATTTGAGTGGTTGTTTTTAAATAATTTTTTAGAACTTAATATGTCTTTATTGACACTTTCAGTCAATAAATAAATTGTCCCCTAATTGTAACATGACATTACTCCTATAAAATCATGAGATGTTAATTTTAAAGCTTGGACCTATTTTAAAAAAAATTGAGCCTAAAAACCTCCATCTATGATATATTCAAAATTCTTTTTTATGTTTACATATGTAATATATTGGTGTCATATGAAAGATAATAAAAAATCATGAATTTTGATATTGTTTTTATAAAAATCTATATCTATATCTATATCTATATACAATACAATTCAAGGTTACAATTAGGGAAAGTTTTGCCATGTGTCATCTTTTGAGCAAACATTCATTATATTAATCTAAATTTTCTTTCCAATTTAGTATCGTGTCTATTAAATTTAGGTTTTAGCTACTGTATAGTTACCTGAGAGTTTAAGTTAGATTAGACTTCATACTACATTAATTAACTTAGAACTACGGATAATGTTGGAACTCTTTATACGTTAACTTAGATTCATGTTAAATTAGGTTTGTATTAGAACTCATGCTCGATTAAAATAAATAATTAATAAAATCATAAAACATTTTATTGATTATGGAAACTTTTTTGTGTTGGATGAGAACTCAACAAAATTTTGTACAATATTTATGTAAAATTCTCTCAATATTCATAGACCAATTATCTATCATACCAAATCAATTCAAATCATAGTTAAACAGACCGGACCAGATCAAAATAACTCATACAATTAAAGCATGTTTAGAGGAGCCCTCCAAGAGATAGATATAATAACTCATACATATTCCAGTGCGCGCGCACACACACATATAATGTCACTAAGATAAAATTATTTTATCCCTTGCGGGGCACGGATAAAGATACAATTCAAAGTTACAACTGAGGAAATTCTTGCATGTGTCATCTTCTAAGAGAACTTTCATTAATTTAGGACTAAGCAATGATGGAGTCCTACTTAATATCAAAAGAGAAAAAAAAATGGAACGTACGTAGTCCAAAGGTAGAAAATAGGCCCCACCAAATTAAAATCATGTGTTTATTTTAAAGTGCTATAACTTTTTAATTTGTACTATGATTGTTATAAAAAATATATCATATTCATAATTTTTTATTATCTTTCATATGACACCAATATTGAATATATAAACATATAAAAATGATTTAACACTTTCAAAAATATCAGTTTTTTAAAGTGCTATATTTTATGTTATTTGTATTATGATTGTTACAAAAAATATATCAAAATTTATAAATATTTATTATTTTTCATACGACACCAACATTGCTTAAATACAAATAATAAAAATAAATTCTTTTATATTTTTCAATTTAGGATTGTTTTTATGGTGCACACAATTAATCAGGAGTGATAACTTAGAATAACTGCACAAACCCCATTACTTTTATTTATTATTTTATTCTTTTAGAGCTTTTTGAACTTGAAGATGGGGGTAGTATTTTAAATTAACTTTAGAGCAGAAGTGAGAACACATACAAAATCAAACTAGCTTATTATCGAGTTAAACATTCATATTTTTAAAGTATTCATGAATAAATTTTTATTTGTCAACAAAAATTGAGATTATGACACATGATTAATTTGGTACTAAAATGCAAAAAGAGACTTTAAAGACTATACAGGAACCTCAAAAATTAATTTCTTGATAAGGATCTAATTGAGAAAAACAAATTTATGAAATGCATTCATTTAACTCTATAAGTCAATGTTTCAAAATAAAGGTAAGATGTATTTAATAGCTCCAAGCCACCAACTTATCAATGAGATTGTTGAGCACGAATAAAATTGCCTAGCCTATTGTATTCATTTTCTGATATTTAAACCGCACTCATACAACTTTAATAATATCTCTATATTTGAAAACTCAAATTTTAATAAATTATCATATGGATCAAACTAGATATAAGTCTATAATAGAGAAAGCAAGCTTGCATGTATAACTTTGCGAGTAACATATCAAATATATAGACATTCTTCATAATCAATTGTCATAATTAGAAATATAGAATATAATGCCATCATTTAATTCAAGAAATATTGAAACAAATATTAATGACCTCCAAACCTTAAATCCCCGGACATATATTAGTGTCTCTTAAAGATATAATTGGTGTATGATAAAACAATAATATAATATCATAACCCGAACTAATGTATTTAAAGTAATTCTTTCATTTGACTACTGCTGACACGAACTAAGTGAATCACTTTGAAGATATACATTCTGTGTGCAATGGTGAATCCTCAGAAGTTGGCACAATCCCTTTAAATAAGAGTGTGAAGATTATATTCTGATTTCCGTATAAGAATGTGGAAGTGAAATGAAAAAATTGAAGCTAAAGTGAAAGGAAACCCAAAAATACTCAATAAGATGAAAGATTGTAGTAAGTAGAGTGAAAGAAAAGAATTCATAATCTGTAATAATGTAGAAGGTGAAATGGTAGGATGACATTATTGTATGACAAGAAAAAAAAACTCTTTAAATAGTATTTAATTCAATATAATAACCACAAGTACTAAACGAAAATGAAAGTGGAATAGAAGAGAATAAAAATTATTAAGCACCCCCAAATCATTTCAATAAAATTGTTTAATTTTTTTTTAATTACTTCCAAATCATTCCTAAAATGGAAAAAAGAGTGAAACATCATAAATTGAATCTGGGAAAAAATAAAATAACAAGATTGTATGTGTTAGAATTTGCCGAATACAAATTTGTCTTGATGCTATCTCAAATTTATGTTCACCTTTCTAATTAAGGATATTCTCACTTGGAATTAAGTTTTTTATATATCTCATTTATGAAAGTAAAAGTTATTTATACTTTAGTGTATATATTAATATAATCTTGATATATTTTGACTGAGAGTTTCAGTTCTCGGAAAGCTTTATTAATTACATATGCAACAATCATACCGTGACAATAAAAGCGGTGTTTAAGCGCTAGGTAAATAAGTTAGACTGTGTGATATGCACTAATTAGTAGTGCATAAATGTATCTTTTTATGTTTGATTTGTGTGGATTTTTTACCATTTTATTTAGTTTGTAAAGATTTGTGTGTTTTTAGTTGTAATTGTATTTTAGTTCTCATTTGTAAGTTGTAAAGTAGAGTTAGGATTTATGGTGTTGGAAAGGAAGACTTTGAAGTGAAGAAAAACGATTATTGGCTGCCCAGGACAATCACCCGGTCGGGTGAGGTTTTGCACCCGATCGGGTGAGATTTTGAAAAGCGAAGGTGGCTGGAAACTACACTCACCCGGTCGGGTGAGGTATTTCACCCGGTCGGGTCAGATGTGAAACACAAGAACGTGGAAGATTATTTGATTTTGACATGCACCCGGTCGGGTGGGCACTTGACCCGGTCGGGTACCCGGCCCAAGGTGTTGAAAACACCTATAAATAGCACACTTTTCCTTCACAAATAATCATCCCTTCTTCCATACTCTTAAGCTCAGTTTTAGAATAGTATTTCTTTTATATTTTTAGCATGTTTAGTCTCCAAATGAGGAGCTAAACTTCCATTTCTTGGTGTTGCTTCTGAAGCTTGTTGATTATTAAAGTTGTGAGTTATTTTCTTAACTTCTTCCCTTGAATATTAATTATTCTCTTAATCTATCTATATATTAATGTTGGGGAGTGTTGCTAAGATGACAATTAGTTAACATCTCGACATTAGTTATAGTAGTATTTATTTTCTTCCTCTATATATTAATGTTGGGGAGTGTTGCTAAAATGACAATTGGATAACATCTTGACATTAGTTATAGTAGGATTATTCATATTTAATCTTCTTCCTTGAATATTAATTCTTCCCTTAATCTATCTCTATGTTAATGTTGGGGAGTGTTGCTAAGATGACAATTAGTTAACATCTCAACATTAATTACTACTAGAAACGTTCAACGAACCGATGGTTAATCATTGATGGTTTCACAAGTAAGTAACTTCGGTTTATTAATGCACGGTCATGGTTAATAAACTTAAGAGGGATTAATTTTGTTGGTTAAACCGAAACCGTTGTGTTGAGGTTATCAATCTCAATTGATTTCAGCAAGGAGTTAAGAGATTAAATGCTACTATCAAGTCGGGATATGGCGGTGTTCTATACTTGACTAATAGTAAGAGTTATTAATGAACGGTCGTTGTTAATAACTACCCTCGATGAATTGGATATACTCCTCGATTGAGTATTCGAGAGGGGATAAGTTACAGATATAACAATGATTGACTAAAATATATCAACAAGTGGAAAGTAGCAATGCCAAGTTCTTTTTATCTTTGAATTTAATCACATATAAGTTGTTTATTTTATTGTTTAATTAAATTAAATCATTCAATCCTAAACCCCCCTTTTATCTACTAGTTTTATTAAAAGAGAATTATTCCTTTCCTTGTGGGTACGAACTCTACTTCACTATACTACGTATTAGTGCTAGTATTGAATTTATTTTGACGCACCGTGACGAAGTGCACGTCACTGTGTATAATAGGTACAGAGTAATTCTTTGACTGGTGAATATAACTTTAATATAGTAATATTTGGTCATGAAAATTGATCATTTTTCATTTCTGAATATGGGGGGTTTGTCTTTTTATTTTCATTGTGTAATTTGACATGTTTATGATTCGATTATAGCTACCCTCTTGATGTGATGATAATCTTTTTATAGGTTTTATTCATTTGATCGTCTAGGTAAAAATTCTCCATATAAAACTCTCAAGCATGCAACTTTTCTTCATTGAATAACACTTATTTTACTTAATAAAATCATATATACTTTTAATAAATTAATCTAATGAAAAATAAATCGATCGCTGTCAATCACAATATGCAACCTATTGTTGCCGCGATCGCCTTCATTAAAATCAGAATGTAACAAAACTATATATTCGAAACACTTTTCTTAAAGAAAAGGATCAAAAGACTACTTTGAAAATTTTTAAAACCTGGAAGGGGTAATATTATTTAAAAAAATTGATTACACCTATTTTTAGATAAATAAAGTACAAAAATGTGTAGTTAGTTTTGAAGAAAAACATATAGGAATTGAGCATTTTTTTTCTTTTTGTTTATGTAAAAATAGATTAATTTCAATTGGATGCAACTTAGAGTTATTAAAAATAGGTTCTTTTTATGAGAAAATATAGACTGAAAATATGTTTAGATAAATAGTTCAAAAATAAGACTTAATCAATAAATTAAAATATCGTATTAAACAATGTTATAATCAAGTATATAAGTGATTTTCCGTTAGTAAAATTAAACAACAAGATCATTTTATCCCGTGCACGGCACGGGTAAAGATACTAGTCAAATTACAAATAAAAAAGTTATATCAATTTTAAAAATAGAGATTTTTTTGTTGGAGATTCCTGAGTTGAGTACAATTCTAATTTGTAATCTACATAGTAGAATACTTCGTAATTGTCAAAATGAAAGTCTAGAATGCTTCGTATACATCCTAACGTAGTACGGAGTAATAACAAACTCTAATAACAATCAATATATATATATATATATATATATATATATATATATATATATATATATATATATATATATATATATATATATATATATATATATATAGGGGAAGATCACATGCAAACCATGCTTCCGGTGCAAACTACAAACCAATGGCTTCCGTTGGATGGAGTGGAACGGACGGCTATGCATATGAGGAACTGGGTATGCGTTGTGGACTAAGAGGCAGGGAATCTCACTGAATTAAACGGTTAATTAGTAAAAGGGGGGTATATGGGTCATTTGATGTATCTAGTAGCGTGCCTTTTTTTAATTAATCAATGAAATCTTTCATTGATTCTACGCATACGGAAGGCAATCCCCAAAAAATCAGCACCCACCACTACAATTCCAACCACCCTTTTTTAGTCAATTAAAAATGGAAAGAATAAGAGCTGCTTGTTATGCATACAAGTGGGTAGAGAAACTCGAACATCACAGTGCACGGATTAAAATATGAGTTTTTAGCCATCAACAAAGCTTGCAATCACATTAAACTTTTTCCACTATTCACGTGTTATCCTTTGACTCTATTTTATTTATTAATGCATTATAAATTAAATTAAAAATATATTGTTAAATTCTTCTCATTTCAAATTTTCAAAATCTAATTTTTTTAATTTTTTTTTACTAATAAGGAATGAAATATATTAATGATCAAACTTCTGCATTGGCAAACATGAAAACGGTGTGCATAGTTATGTTAATTAGAACTTGTCATATACGTATGTAGTATTAAGTTTTTATTAAGGACTCATCACAGGTAGAAAATGTGTGCATATCAAGGTTACGAGATGTGCATATTAACGTTGATGGATGTGCATATTAAGGGTACATGATGTGCATTATATATTTATAATGTCTCCATAACTTATATTAAAACTATATAGTGATAAAATATGTCGACGCTGCATTTTAGTAGTTCATATATTGCTTTTATCATTTTGACATGTGCACTTTAGAAGTTTATATTGCACTTCAGTAAATAAGCTGGTATGTGCATTTTAAAAGTTCATACTACATCTTAGTTTTATGACAGCTGTATTTTAGTAGCTCATATGTTGCATTTTATCCTTATGATATGTGCATAATAGAAGTTTGTATATTGCATTTTATTAAGGTGACATATGCATTGTAGAAGATCATTTGATGCATCTTGTGGTTATGACATTTGCATGGTAGATTGAAGTGATATGCATATGAAATTCATGGTGTCACAATTTGCATAATATATGACAAACATCTTCTAAATGGTAAATTTTTTGCATAATATATGAAAGTTTACAAGAATTTTGCATGAACATGAAATTGATCATTTGCTGCATTCTAGAAGACCATTTTGCTGCATCTTATTACTGTGACATTTGCATCGTAGAAGACCATTTGCTGCATCTCATCTTTATGACACTTGCATAGTATACTCAATTGACATCATGTTTTAAAATTTTGATGCATAAT
The DNA here is from genome assembly GCA_945859915.1 of Cuscuta epithymum. NCBI lineage: Eukaryota > Viridiplantae > Streptophyta > Magnoliopsida > Solanales > Convolvulaceae > Cuscuta > Cuscuta epithymum. Next base: position 1,610,561 of record CAMAPF010001000.1, read on the forward strand.
ATAATATATGAGAAACATGTTTTAAAAGGTAAAAAATATTACATGTTTGCATAATTGAGGTACAAAATTAATGAATTGGTTGAAAAAAAATTGAAAAAATCGTTTAAAAAATCCAGCGTGCACCACAGATTCCATGAAGATATTGTCATTCGAACAGAAGAACACCAATGAAAATATATTAAATTGGAGATGAAGATGGAAGGTGGTGATGGTGATGGAAATGGAGATGGTGATGGAGATGGTGATGGAGATTGAGATGAAGATGGAGACAAACGGAAAGGTAGATGAAGATGAGATGGTGAAGCCTTTGGTCATGGAGAGATTGCAGGTTGAAGGTGTAGCGAAGGTAATCGCAGAGATGGAGGGGAATTGCAGAGATGGAGGGGAATGGGAATCGCAGAGATGAATGGTAATGGGAATCGCAGAGGCAGTTATGCAATTGAACGTGATTTTTAGATTAAGGTCAAAGGACTAAAACACCCTTACTTTTAATTACTCCTGACTTGAGCAATTACCATGAAATGGACGGTTGTTTGCACTAGATTAATGGCTAGGATTAGGTTTGTAGGTTAGCATATTAAGATGGGTTTGCATTTGATCTTTTATATATATATATATATATATATATATATATATATATATATATATATATATATATATATATATATATATATATATATATATATATATATATACGCGATTAGCTTCAGGTCTCAAAATACGCCAGATTGGTGACATTCTCTTTGAAGAACAACTGATTCCAAGATATTACAAGCCTAATATCACACGGCCTCAAATTATTAAGTGGAGAAAACCGAAGCAAAGATGGAAGCTAAACATTGACGCGAGTTACTTATCTGATTTAGCGTCTGGGGGTACGATTCTTAGGAGCTCTTCAGGTCAGATGATTCAGGCTATCTCCTTCCCTCCTGAAGCTGATTCAGCTTTGGACGCAGAAATTAAAGCCCTGTGTTTTTTTGTGGTAAGATGGGTGGAGGATGAAGGATATGAAGATGTGGAGGTGGAGACCGATTCCCTCATGCTGCTGGAGTATTTTTCACGCAAGGATTGTCGGAGATGGAAAATTCTGATTCAGGAAACCTCAGAGATTATGAATAGGAAACGGATCAGTATTTTACATACTCTCAGGGAGGGGAATTGGGTTGCGCATTTTTTAGCGGTGGGCCGAGCTCTAAGGGTGATTAAATTTGATGATCCAAATGTTTTACCTATCCAGGCTAAAAGGGCCTATTGGATGGATTATTTTGGGATCCCTTCTCTCAGATTTTAATTTCTTTCTGTTTTTACTTGTTTCAGATTAGGTCAGGTTTGGCCCCCTTAATCTGAGTTTTACTTCTTTTGTACCATCTCTATTATTAATAAAATACTGGTAAATGCTCCCCGGCATTTACCCCACTGACTTTGGTGGTTGACCTTCCGGGGTAAAAAAAAAAAATATATATATATATACATATACAAGAGGAACTTTTTAAGAGCATAGAAAGCGCCACGTAATCCCGCCATGTCATTATATAGACGTTCATCAATATACAATAAAAATGTAAAAAGGTTTTATTAGATTCCTTTTACGTATAAGAGACTCCTCTTATACGTATTAGATTCCTATTAACTCATTAAATTTTAAAATAATCAATATATTTTTATACCTTTTATTTTTATTAGATTCTATTTTTGATTGCATATTAATATGGAAACGAAAGATCGTAGGAATCCACCTTATTTAATTGAGAATATTACCCGAAATAGGAGTAAAAAAGTTTGAAATTCCAAAATAGGGCTGCCATGTTTTTATTCTCAAAATAGGACTAATCACTACCATGTTTTGACAATACCAGACTTCAAACATGGCAGTATTTTCCAAACTTGATGGTAATTACTCATATTTTGGGAATAAAAACATGGCAGTCCTATTTTGGAATTTTGAAACTTTTTATTCCTATTTCGGGAACTTTCCTTATTTAATTTGGTAACGTTTCAAAATATTTTACGTATTTGAGAAGTATTAAATTTAGGAATTGGAACCACAACAATTAATAACCAAATTTTAAGCAATGGCTCACGCAGTAACAATCATGTAATTATTTTTTATACTTTTTATTTTTTACTACGTGTTACTCCGTACATTCTAATGAAGAAATGAAGTATCCGTTTTTTGCCCACTTAATAGATAAATCAGCCAAATTGCAATTAATTTTGTCTTCAAATTTATTTAATAAAAAAATGTGTCCCATTTTCTAAAATGTAATTTTTTATTTTTCTAAACTCAATATTGAGATAACGATAAAAAATATCTTTTTTTGAAAGAGATAATGATTAAAATTCTATGCCCCAAAAGCAATTGTGTTAATACTTCGTATTTTTCTGCATCTCCATACAATTCTTTTTTAATTATTAACATAATGATGAAAACTATAACCACCATATTGTTGAAATTAAAAACGAAATTAATACTATTAGATATTCAAATATGTATAGAATCTCTTAAAAATAATACTTGTGATCAAGTAGCTTACCTTATTTAATAAGGATGAAAATTAATATCTCTCTCTCACACACACATGTATGTATGTATATATGTATATATATGTGTGTGTGTGTGTGTGTGTGTGTGTGTGTGTATACATATATATTCACAAGTAAATACGTTTAGCCTATATAGCCAAAAAAGTAAATATGTTTTGTTGTTTCTTTATTTTTACAACTACAATTTAAATATGCTTTCACTTATGAATTATATTTCTAATCCAAATTTGAATTCTTTATAAGTTTACAAATTCCTAATTTTATTCAATAGTGTTTTTATTGGATTGATTTCAGCCCCACACTAAATCAGATCATATCAAACTTTAATAATTATAATAATACTAAGTCACATAAAACGTAAAACAGACATCTACCAGACCATATTAATTCAAACCAAATCAAACCCAACTTTTGATTCAATTAAAAATGTTCTTATTATTGAGTAAAATGTAAGATCTCACTATTAAAATTTAAAAATACGTATTTCATACCAAGTTGAGTGAGAAATATTAGAATAATGTTATTTTGAAATGATCAATGAAGTAATTTAGACATTCATAACAATTAAAAATCGTTTTCAATGTAACAAAATAATGAGTAAAATGTAAAAAAAAAACTCCATTTTTTTACATTTTCAATGTGACGAAATAATGAATAAAATGAAACATCTTATTATTAAAAGTTAAAAGTATGTACTCAGTATTTCATATCAAGTTGAGGTGCATAATAAAGTAATTTAGAGGATGGAATATTATGAATTCTTTAAAATTGGGTTAATAACAATTATATTTACTTGTTGGCAAAAAAAAATGGTCTTCACTAGGAGCAAAACATGACCGGGTTGCTTAAATAGGAGCACATTTTTTTTTATACCTAAATAGGAGTCTTTTAATGTTTATGGACATATATACCCTTCTTTAATCTATCCTCATCAAATACTCAAATTCTCTCACCCAGTGGCGGAGCCACCCTTTGGCCAGTGGTGTCAATTGACACCACTGGAATTCTTTTTTTTCATATGTAGGTATAAAAAAAATTTAAAATTTACAATTGACACCACTGAAAAATAAAAATTCTCTATATAGGTATAGATAATCTTTCATAAATTATAAATTGACATCATCCAACATTTAAAAAAATGGGGGTCAATTTAAAAATTTTAAAAGTTGGAACACCAAATTGAAAAGTCAGCAAAGGAGTCAAGGAGAATTGAAAAGTCTATGCCCAAAAAGAAAAAAACGATAGAACGCCGTAAGTCGTAGTCCCAATTCCCAAATCGCTGAAATCGGAAACCCTCGGTCGGCGTTCGCAGGTCGCTCCACATGTCCTCTTGCTCAAAAATTGGTGGAGACAAAGAAACATATTGTGTATCCATTAGTTTTTTTACTTGTGAAATTAACTTTGCTTTTACCGGTGGCCGCCGCAACTGTGTAAAGAGCCTTCTCAGCCATGAAGTTCGTGAAGAACAGGTTGCGCGATCGAATGGGGGATGCTATGATGAATGATGCCTTAGTTACTTTGATTGAAAAAGATACATTCAAAAGTGTTGACAAAGAAAAAATTGTACAACGTTTTCAAAATATGAAAACGCGTCGGGGACAGTTGTGCTAAATTGACACCACTAACACGAACTCCTGGCTCCGCCACTGCTCTCACCTTCATCGATGGATGCCCAGCCCCTTCCTTTCTCTTTTGAAGCCACGACTCTTCCTCTTCCGGAACGAAACAGAGGACCAATAGAGGCGGCGGCGGAGAAGACAAGGTGCGCCGGCGGCGCTGCGACTCGAGGTAAGTCTCTTCTCCTCTTCTCATCCTTCTCCTCCTTCCCTTCTTCTTTTCTCCTTCTCCTCCTTCCCTTCTTCTTTTCTCCTTCTCCTTCCTCTATTTTTCTTCTTCTCGTGAATGTTAGGATTAAACAAATTGTAAGTCTCTTCTTCATATTGTTTACTTTTAAGCATCAATTGATGAATAATTACATGTTTATTTTAGATCTACTTTTTAGATCTAATAATCTAAAAACCTAGATCCAAAAATGTGAGGCCTGAAAGATCGATTAGTGATTGGAAAATTTTGAAAATGACTTTGCAATTATTTTCGATTCATTTAGTCTTTGAAAACTACCCTGATGTTTTTCATCATTTTCGAATTGAATTTTTCTTTTAACAAATTAGTGCCTTTTTATGACATTTTTATTTATGTAGATGGCAATGTTTCTATCCTCTATGAAATGCAGTAATTAAAGTGCCATAATTGTAATATGACAAAATGTCATTTTTATGACACTAATTATGTAGATGGCAATGTTTCTAGCTTCTATGAAATGCAGTAATTAAAGTGCCATAATTTCAATCTGAAAATGTCATTTTTATGGCACTAATTATATGAAAATGACAATATTATTTTTGATGCCATGTGTTGGGAATCCATAGCTTCGGATGAAAAATGTCATACTTTCAAACTCTAAATGCCATATTTTTTCACAAAATGCCATTATTATTTTTCATGGCATTAATCTATAAGCCATATTTTTTTTATCTGGAACAATCTTGTTGGCTAGGAGTTTGCTGGAGGAGACAACACCAGATGAAAGCTTGGCAGAGCACGGTGGCGGCGATTTTACCGGAGGACAGAAGTGGACTCGCCGTATGCCTCTGAAGGTTGTTATTATGGAGGGCAGCCGCAGACTCACCAAACGACAACGGCGGACTCGCCGGGCAGAGACGGCGAACTCGCCGGGAAGAGGCGGTGAACTTGCCGGCCGGCGGCGTTAGACTCACCAGGCGGTGGCTGGATCTGGCTATCACTAGTGATGGACCTGTGGCAAAGGCAGTTGTACTCCGCGTCCCATTATTGCGTGCCAGTGCCATTACTACGTACTCCGTATTAGGATGTTTTCACTTAGGACCGTAATTTGCCCCAAACCAGACCAGACCAGACTTGGATAGTTATAAAAATACAAAGAAATCAAACCAGTTCAGACCAGACCAGACCAGCAAATTACAGTCCAAGTAAAAACATCCTTAATCTGTTTTTCATTTTTTAATAAAAGCAACAGACATTTCATTAAGGGTATTATTGCCAGCCCATGTATTTTTGCTCTTATGAAAGCATTACGGAACATTAGACTCCTATTTTTGCATTTTAGTTATGTTTTAGTCCTATTTGGGGAATTACCCAAAAAAAACAATCTATATTATATATAAAAACGGAAAAGTGGAGCAAAGGTTTGGGCGGGAACTGCAGTATCCGCTTGAGTGTAATTGTGTTGTTTAAATTTTTAATTTCAATATAAAAAGCAACTTCGTACACTGGGATTAATGATGCTGCCGAGATATAAGATGTGGTTGTACAATTAATTTATTCATTTAAATTGTAGCAATTGATTGGTTTTTTAGCTTCTCTAAGTTGCGCTGCTCGAGGTAATTGCTGCCACAATGTTGTTTAAAGTTTCCAATGAGCATTAAAACGACATAAAATACGGTTTTGATGGGTAAGCTTCTACCCAACAATGGCCAACATCCTCCTATATATACACCTCACAGTTCTCACCCATTCACCATGTCCTTGAATGGCCCGACTAGGAGCCTAGGACTAAGCCAACCAAAAGGGTATGAAGAGAGAAGTCATCTGAAAAGAAATACAGTAATGATTACTGTTCGTTAATGCTAACTATATATATTAAAAAACAACTTCTTTTGTTATTTGGTTTATTTTATTTTATATACTATTCCGTACGTATTATTGTTAATTTGTATAAACATTTATTTCATTAAAATTGTTAGATGGCTGCAACATTTGTAATGGTTAAGGCATCGGTTCACAAGACATGAGCAACGCATTTGACAATCGAATTGAGAGTATGTGCATAGCTTGCTAAAAGTGATAATGGTGAGATGAAGGCACCGGTTTTCAGAAATTAAAAATTGCATTCGGGTTCTGTAATAACATGGATTAGTAGCGTGGAGATTGTAGTCTTCGTCATGAAATTTTGTGTATCAATTCTCATAAAATGAATAAAACTGTATTTTTTTGTTTAATTGTTGAGCATCTAGGAATGCATTTCGCTTCAAATCTGATTTCATTCCACAAAGGAAACAAATCGAAAATTAAAATGAAAGGAAAATGAAAACGGGTCTCCTACAATGTGAATTGAAAGGAGAGGAATCAAGATATATTCATGGTTGATGATTCGTAATAATGAAAATAGTAGAAGATGAGAAGATGAAAAACCAAGATAGATAGTCTTGATTACCTTTCAATCAAGTTTAGCATCTCTACTCGAGTAAAATTACAAAATTACGGAGTACCTTTCAAGCCGAACATATGTTGATCATTTTTTCCATCCGTATATCTTTGTGAGAAGACGGTTGTGTAGAATGTGGAGGAGGCATCGGGAGCTGAGAGCCTGAGACTCCTACATGATGAAACGTAGATGTGATAATGTGAAAAGATTTGGATAAGAATATTAATTAACATCATAAAAATCTGCTATAGGCTGTACTCAATTGTTGTTAATTTTGGCGAATAAAAATCAAATGTGGTGCGGAAACAAAATATATGGACTTCTTTTTGTTATTAATGGCTTGCATGAACTAAATAATACTCCGTACTACATGTCCCAAGTATTCTCTTTGTCATTTATAATTTCATCAAATTCGATCGATCGGTATTTGGAATAATAAAATAAAACTATATGATTGATGTTTGAATTGAAGAGAGAGAAATGTGAAGATAATACTTTTTAAATTTGCATGCATGCTATTCATATTTATATGGTTTTCTTTGTTTTATAATTTATAGTGTAAATATTTTAAAATATTCATTTCCGTCAATTTAATTTAAACAATTTCAGCTTAGTTATTTTATTTAAACAATTTCATTTGTTTTGTTTTATTTAACTAAATTGCATCATTAAAAAAACGAAATTGCCGAGCCAAAACTTGTGATACCCGTACGTAATAAATAAGGAGTTAGAAAGAAGTTTAACAATATCATTTGATTTGTTATGGAGGGCTTTGGTAGTTATTATTATTATTATTACTTATTATTATTTTTTTATGACATTACTCCTCAAGATCAGACACACATTTGGCGCTGAGGTCTGGATTGTGTTTGCTCATATAACAGGCTCACTCTTTTTTGTATATCTTTTGGTGTTCATATCAGATGGTCCAAAGAGGAACAATAGGCGATTTAAATTGTTAGATGATACTCGACATGCGTGTAAAAACATAAACAACATGTATATTTTAAAAAATAGCTAAAAATCTAAAATACGCTACAATTTTGAAGATCGAACGGAATTTTAAAGTCTAATCGACACTGACATTTTGGATAAGGCCAATGTAAAAGTGGGTTTCGAGAAGTTGTGGGACAGAGTCGACCGATTTTTGAGAAGTTGCCAACCTAGATAACACGTATAATGTGCATTACAGATTTACAGATCGTGAATAGGAATGAGCCTCTTATGTACTAACGTAGATAACAGTACATATTAATCCTGCTATCCCATAAAATAACCTCATTACCATTTACATTGTTTCACTGACAATGAAGTAAATTGATCCCTATTCAGACTCATACGTACTTATGTAGTATTATTTTTAGAAAAAAAAAAGTTTATATATTCCAAAACTACATTAAAAAATTTATAAAGCATGATCAAGAAAATTTAAATATGATAAAATTTGATATATATAAAACAAAAGATTAAAAGTGTTTTATGTTAACCAAGTGCATAGTAAATTGAAACTATTTTATGGATGGAGGTAGTATATAATTTTGAGTTTAATAGGGGTGGGTTGGTTCAAACGGTTTGGTTTTCACCTAAACCCAAACTCCAAACTAAAATAAAAAAAATTTGATTCGGTTCGGTTTAAGTGACACTTAATTCAAGTGTAAGTGTTCCACTTAATTCAACACACATATATAATAAATGTAATTAAGTGCAAGTGTTCCACTTAATTCAACACACATATAATAAATGACAATATCTTGCGAATCATAATAAATATAATCTAATATCAAGCATTAATTTTATAGAATTAAGAACTAAACAAAATAGTACACTTAATGATTAATAAATAAAACAATTTAAGTTTTAAATTGTTCGGTTTATTCGATTCGGTTTGCTTCATTTTTTTTTAGTCCAGTTTCGATTTTTCTAAGATTTAATTGTTTTGATTGCGGTTCGGGTTTTTACGACTCAGCTTTCAGTTTCACTGATCCACCTAAATTATTACAATCATAAAAAGTGGATTTTAAGAAGCCGTGTTTTTTTGGTGCATCAGATTTTTTGAAAGGGGCTTATCAGAATTTATTTACTCAAAGTAGGGGTGGACTCAGGTCGGGCCGCCCAGCCCGGGAACCGTTTCCGGTTCCGGTTTGGGCCTAGGCCCAAGGGGTTAAGCGGTTCCGGGCCCGGGTCATGAAAAAGGCCGGCCTGGCCGGGCCCGGTTCAGGCATTTTTTTTCCTTTTGTTTTTTCAATTTTTTTTGTTTTTCGCGAGTTGGGCTGGGTGTTTGGGAGGGGGGGGGGGGGGTTAATTAGAAAAGCAAAAGAAAATTAAAAAAAAAAAGAAGTGAACCGGCCTGGCCTGGAACCGCTGCCTACCCTGGCCGGTTCCGGTTCTCCCTTCCCAAAAAAAAAGCCCGGCCGGGCCCAGTCCTGAACTGGAACCGGCCCGGCCCGGGTCCATCCCTAACTCAAAGTCTCAAACCGATCCTTGGTATTTTTGGTGCATCAGATTTTTTGAAAGGGACTTATCAGAATTTATTTACTCAAACCGATCCTTGGGTACTGAATTTGGGGTTAATAACTTGATGTGCCTTCTCATACACCGGACTAACCGTTTTAGTATAGTACATAGTACTTCGTATATAAAGTTTTTTTTTTCTTTATTTATTAATAAAATAAATTTTAAAATTATTATTTATATAATTTAGTATAATCACACAATTTAGCCAAAACATCATCAATTTAAGTAGAATCAGTTAATTCAGACAATTACTGTATTAATTATCAGATGCACTCTAAATTGGTAATGTATTAATGACTTTCACATTCTAATGTGTTTTTAATGACTTTTTAAGTGCTTCTCTTTTTTAATCGCCATCTAATTAAACTATCCCGTGCATCGCACGGGTATTATACTAGTTATATTTATATGAGATGCTTATGTAGAAGATCATATTAAATATTTTTCATATAACTTTTTCTTTGTTTTACAAATGGAATAAATTTTACATATTTTTTTCATGATTCAGGAGATTTCACCTATTCAGCCCATTCAACCAGAATTTAATCAAGTTCAGCAAAATAAGCAAAATTTAATCAATTTTAGTATTATCAAACGAAATATATTACAGTGAGTTTAATTTACTTTTGCATCACATTATATATGGCCCCTAAAAAATCAAATTTAAAACTAGCTAAATTACACACTTCCCGTGCATCGCATAGGCTTGAAAACTAGTTCTAATTTCTAATCTAGAATATTAAAGATTTGCTTAGAAGATGACACATGACAAAACTTTCCATAATTGTATCTATCAAATTTATTATCTAATCTAGAATATTAAAGATTTTTTTTACCCCGCATGTAATGTAAAATTTTCAAGCTTAGTCGTCCCACAAATTATATATTTTTGGCTTCGTCACTACCAGTTACCAATTGTCATCATGCAATCTGTTCTCTGTGCCATTACCTCCATTAAAATTTAAATGTCAATATAAATTTTGAACCCTTATTCTTCAAGAAATAAATCAAAAGGCTAATATGATATACTCTAAATCCTACAAGCGCTAATACATTAAAAAAAAGGCACTCATTGTTAAATAAATTAGAAAAAAATGTTCAGTTAGTTTTCAAAAAAATCAAGGCACACATACTTATGCCAACGCGAGCACCCAACACATATATGTTATATATAATAAAATTCAAAAATAAAATCATTTTATCCCGTGCACGGCACAGGTAAGAATACTAGTTTTAAAAAATGAGCCTAAAAACTTCAATCATTGGTATATGCAAAATTCTTTTTATTTTTACATATGTAATATTGGTTTCATATGAAAGATAATAAAAATTCATGAATTTTGATATTTTTTTTATAAAAATCAAATTACAAATCAAAAAGATATATCAGTTTAAAAAAAAAAGATTATTTTAGTAGCTAGGAGATTCATGAGTTGAGTACAATTCTAATTTCTACTGGCTGGCTTTTGTCTTTATGTTTTCTGATTTGATTCAATTTGAGTGGTTGTTTTTAAATAATTTTTTAGAACTTAATATGTCTTTATTGACACTTTCAGTCAATAAATAAATTGTCCCCTAATTGTAACATGACATTACTCTATAAAATCATGAGATGTTAATTTTAAAGCTTGGACCTATTTAAAAAAAATTGAGCCTAAAAACCTCCATCTATGATATATTCAAAATTCTTTTTTATTTTTACATATGTAATATTGGTGTCATATGAAAGATAATAAAAAATCATGAATTTTTATATTGTTTTTATAAAAATCAAATTACAAATAAAAAAGCTATATCAATTTTAAAAATAGAGATTTTTTTGTTGGAGATTCCTGAGTTGAGTACAATTCTAATTTGTAATCTACATAGTAGAATACTTCGTAATTGTCAAAGTGAAAGTCTAGAATGCTTCGTATACATCCTAACGTAGTACGGAGTAATAACAAACTCTAATAACAATTCTAATTTCTAATCTAGAATATTAAAGATTTGCTTAGAAGATGACACATGGCAAAACTTTCCATAATTGTATCTCTCAAATGTATTATCTATAGATTTGCTTAGAAGATGACACATGGAAAAACTTTCCATAATTGTATCTCGCAAATGTATTATCTATAGATATAGGGAGTACTGTTGGTTCAATGTTTTTTTAAGTGCAATGCTAGTTTTGCCATATTTATTACGTCAACGTGGTACATATTGAGAAATTACTCAATAAGGTGTTACTGGATTTGAATGATACTAAAATAAGATGCACACAGATGTTCGGGCTAATGAAAATGACAAAATTAATTTCCGATAATGGAATTCCGGCAACATCCTCGCCGGATTCCTTATCCTTTTAATCATGACCACAATCTCTACACACTTTTGGTTCAATGTTTATCTCTGTTTACATGTTTAATATCTAAAATCACATTGAGGGTTTTAGTTGTTCTATTTTAACTTCATGGAAACATGATAACCTTTAAAATTCAATGATGAAAACTAAAAGCTTAAGAGTTAATTGTATGCACTATGTTACTTGAAGTTGTTGTTTTTTTGTTACTTGAAGTTGATAATGTAATATATATGCATTATGTTGCATTGTAAATATATAAGGAATTTTTTATCGTGCGGTCACATTTTGGATTGTTTCGGTGCATTCCATAGGTGGCACGATCTGATCTGTTAACTATTCCAACTCACCTATCGAGTATCGACTAAAAATATTGGATAATGCTAGGGGTACACAACTTGTACACACAATGTCGGTCACAGACAATTGGTACGGAGTTGCCTGTGACCACAGACAAGAGTTGTCTGTGTATACAGACAAATTTTGTCTGTTTCCACGGACATTTACTTTTTCGTAAAAAGTACTTGTCAGTGTCAGACGGCTCTCAGTGTACTTTTTACAAAAAAGTAAATGTCTGTGAAAACAGACAAAATTTGTCTGTGTACCACAGACAACTTTTGTCTGTGGTCACAGGCAACTCCGTACCAATTGTCTGTGACCGACATTGTGTGTACAAGTTGTGTACAACTTGTGTACCCCTAGAATTTTCCAAAAATATTTTTGAAATTGCGTTTTAAGTCCTTAACATTCTTGTTTTGGTCGAAAGAGTTAGCATCCTCCTGGATTTTTATTTTAGCAAAGCAAAAGAAACGATCATTCATCTCTCAGGTTATCCGATCTTAACAGGGTGAAGGAACGAAAGGACCTTCAGTCCTCCAACCAGCGGCGGAACCAGGGGGAGCGAGCCGGTGCTGACGCTCCCCCTTCGCCGGAATAGTTTAGGTATATGTATATAGTTTTCTGCCGGCGCCCCTGAAGCCCATTAGCCGTATACAGTCCGCTCCAACCTTCTTCTGCTCACTGAGGCTGATGATACGATATTCTTAAGCGTTTAAAAAGAATTCAAATGGAACGACATCGTTTCGATAAGTTAAAAAAGAAGCAAGCATTGAAATAAAACGACATCATATTTACACTAAACGACACCTAGTTATCTAATGTTAAATAATTTGAATAAATTCAATTCGCTCAATCCTGAAGTTAATGAACCTTCGATTCGCTCAGTCCAAAAATCGAAGAGACCGAGAGGAGGAAACGAGAAATCTGACGATTTGAAATTCCGCCGCCGGTGCACTGCTGACCTGCTTGTTGCCGTCATCGAAGCCTGGAACTATTGAAGACCCCGCCGCCTGTGCATTTCTTAAAGACTAAAGTTGAGAACTTGACAAGCCGTGAAGCTTCAAGTTGTGAGAAGGTGATTTCTACTCTTCTCTGAAGTTAGTCTTTTACTCCGTAGTTTTTTACTCCGTATTTGGTAAGGAAATTATTTTATTACTCCGTAATTTGTCATGTGAATATATCCGAGTATGGGTAATGTGTAATGTTTTGTCCTGCTGAAGTTAGTTGAACGTATTTATTAATTAGTGAATCTAGTGATTAAAAATAAATCAAGGCTATCTATTACTACGTATATGAACTTATTGCAGTGTACTTCTGTAATTTGTTAGCTAAACATGTTAAAATTCCTAATATCAAGTGGATGGTCTTTACAAACTTCCAACGAAAATAAATGGGCAAAATTATCTCGTGTTGAATTCAATCATAATGACGTAATTAGTTTGGTACTTAAATGTAAACGTTGAGTTTTTCGCTCTGTATATTTCTCATCACCCCCTCAGAAATAGTTCTGGTTCCGCCACTGCCTCCAACCAAGTGTCTTCTTTCATCTCACAGGAGAGCAGAGCCACATCGTGGCCCAATCCACTTCACAACAACGCGAGTGAGTTTCATCATCTCTAATTCGTTCACTTGCACTAAGTATGATCTTATTGGTTTGTTGAATTTGTTATCCCCTACCTAATTTGCATTTTGGATTGTAGCTAGTGTCGATTTAATTGGGCTATTTTTTTAATAATCAAATTGGTTCCTTTTCAAAATGCTTCATCTTCACTTTCTTGAAAAAAAATGATTCTTGTGCCTACTTCAAGTGTATATATGTTTAATTAAGTAGTGATTCCAAATAGAATTTTGAATTTTTTTTATTGTGACAATATTTTTCTTTCAGTTGCAGTCTAGCAGATGCCTAACGAAAGGAGAAAGAGATAGGTAAAAAATGCCCCACCCCAATTTTTGAGAAGGATGATGTATTTATAGCACTGAGTAAGAGCCCGTTTGGTAGCACGAAAATCGGCTGTTTTGGCTGTTTCTGCTGAAATTTATGAAGTTCTGGCTGAAGTGGCTGTTTTGGCTGATTCTGATGATTCTAGAAAAAAATATTTTAAAAATATATTTTATTAATAAAATAAAGAAAAAATTACATGTAAAAATAGCTAAAATGGTCATCTACAGTAACTTCAGCCAATACAGCCAGAAAAGTAACTTCAACCTTACTTTTTCTGCTTATTACACAATTCAGCAAGCGAAAGTAAAAATTACGTGTTTGGTGAAAAAGCTGGCTGATAAGCCTGATAAGCCGAAAAAAGAGGTCTCCAAACGGGCTCTAAGTGTATAGCTTTTATTCATTTATTCAGATTTTACCGCTTCCCCTTGTATTAGCGACTAGTACTCGGGTGACTGTGTTACCTTCTCATGTTTATTTTGGGCACGCAGTCAGGGGTATCAACATTCAAGAAGTATAACTATTGCATTAAAAGTTAAAAGGCATGTTTAACTATTTAAGTCACTTATTTGTGTTGTAACTTTTTCTATAAAGAAGTTACAAAGACTACTATCCTCCTAGTATTTAGACAACTAGTATAAAGATTATTATCCTCCTACTTTAACTCAGTCATGTCATCTTTATAGCAATGAAATTCCTGATAAAAAAGTTGTATTTCATGGGAGCTAAAACAGTAAGTTGGAAATAACATCAACTAATTCATTTTTGTATTATCAAATAAATGTTAGGTACTACTGTTGTTTTTAATTAATGTTTCAGGTGAACATGATATATCTTGTTGGTTTGTGTGAGGACACTGACCTCTGTTCCATTCATGCCAAGTGCACCATATTTTTCAAGGACATCCAGCTTGCTAGGAGTATCTGGGGAGAACATGCAAGGTATGGGTGAAAATCCCAGTTTTCACAAAAGAAGATTGGAGTTCATATTTGACATTGAGTGAGATGAGCAAACACATATTTGCTCCCTCGTGATGGATGATGTTAGAACTGTTTGACTAGAGATCATTCTAAGCAAAGTTGGTTCAGAAAACAGAAAGAAAGATGTTTCAAATTGAATGAGTTGAAGAGGAATGGATGGCTGTTCCTTCCTCACACCATTTTGTGTCTCGTGATAAATGTTTTGGGATTGGAAATGTTTCGTAGATGCTTTGACAATTCGTTGCCTATGTTTGATGCTTTGAGCTTATGTATAATGTAAGGTTATATAAATGAGAGAGAAAAAATGATTCAAACGTTTATGAGGGGAAGGTAAGTGGATGTACCCCCGTTCTTCATTTATTTTATTCCTAGACTAACTGCAGCTTATAAGAGGCTTCCAGGTTGTCAAAAAATTAAAGTGAGAAAATATATTTCAAGTGAACTTTACTAAAAGTGTGTTCCAACTTTTCTACCTCCAGATATTCATAAGATGTTTTATTACCGTTTCTGTAAGCAATATATGTGGCCTCTTTTCCACTATATGTTACCAATGTTTCCAGACCCTGGAGACGAGGTAACAGGCTATTTGCCGACAAGGCCGGTAATGGAAGTTATGAATCCTGACAGTGATTACATATGGATACATGATTATCATCTTATGGTTCTCCCAACATTTTTGAGGAAGCTTTATCACCGTGTCAAACTTGGATTTTTCTCCACAACCCATTTCCTTCTTCAGAAATATACCAGACTTTGCCGGTCAGAGACGATATTCTCAAAGGATTTCTGAAGTGTGATCTCATTGGTTTTCATACCTTCGATTATGGTGCCATTTTTTGTCATGTTGCAGTAGGATGTTAGGTGGACTATGACTCGAAACGTAGGCATATCAGGCTCGATTACTTTGGCCGTACCAAAGTAACTTTACTCTCATTGCTGGTGTGGGTCAAATATAATGGTGCTATATCCCTTTCAAGTGAAGCTTCATTACCCGTTCAAGTTATTGGTCTTTGGGGTCATATTCCCTTCCTTTTCACTACCGTTCATGATTTACCTTGTACTGTTAGGGGCTCTCTGATCTTGTTGATATGAAGTTAGTCCCCTATTTGCTATTCTAATAATTCTTTTTAAATCTGATGGTGTATTATCTCTTTTATGTTGACATTAACTTTGTAAGGTGGCACTGAATGTACTAAAATTTGGAAAAGTTTTTTTAACCAATGTGAAAAGTCTTTTTGTACGAGTGATAATATATTATTTAACTTATAAATATTGCGGTAGTCTTTTATTTGAAAGGTTGAAGTGCTAATGGAAATGTACTTTCCTGTAGCTCGTATCTTGGTATACAATCTAACATATACAAAAGACAGTGTTGCATTTTTTTCAACAAAAAAAGAGAAACTTTTATTAATGATAAAGGAAAATAGTACATACTTTAATGAGAAAAGGCTCAAATGAAGGTAGGAATTGAATGAATTTTTCAAGCTATGACATGTATGAGTAGAAAATGAGAGAAAAATGTCAATTTTCAGGATTGCTTCATATCTGTGTTGTCCCAATGTGAAGATAAATCCAAGTAAGTAGCGAATCAGCCCACACCCTGCTCTAAACCCTTACTTGCCAGCAAGAAAAGCTCAGGTTGCAGCTTACATTTCTCCTAGCTGTTTTCTTCCTTTATCCAGAGTTGCTGCAGAGATCAGATGCCCATCTTCATGACCTGTTGTTTTATGCAGCACCATCAAAATTAACAACTCCAGCTTAAAATTTCCCTAGAAGATTTCAATGCAGTCTGGCTGAAAACTTGCTCATGTTCCTTAGTGAATTCCTTAGCTTTTATGGATTGCTTAACAAAGAAGTTCAGCAAAAAAACAACCGATAAGGTATACAACCACATTGATACCAGAAGGGTTTTTGCCATGATGGTGGAAAGTAGAGATCAAAATGAGCATTGCTGGGCTGATAATACTCATCTCCAACATGCTCAAAAACATCTATTATGCAGAATATGATGGAAACATCCACTCCTTCTTTTGCTCCAGGAGGCCTATGAACCTGGGAATAAACGGCTGCTGAGAGATGAAAGAATGCCAGAGGTGAAAAAACAACCCTGCTCTTTCGACTGTTTGGTAGCCTAGTTAGTATCTCCAACAATACGTCTTCATTAACACCCTCCTTCAACCACTGATAGTTCAAAGTAACAACCACAATGATAGACACGAGGAGAGGCAGCCCAATAAATACTTTAAAAAGGTGTATCAAAGGAGAAAGAATATAGCAGTTAGTTAGTTTGACTTTCTGTTAGTTGGTTTAGCCTTATCCCTGCGTGGACTTTGAGTATAAATAGAAGGTGATAGCTATAGTTGGGTAGGCTGTTTTGTTAGTTGATGACTGGACTGGGAGATTAGGCATCTCGAATTGTATATAGTTTGTATTCCTATTCTGATTTGGTTTCTTGTTCAATAAACTGCATCTTTCATCATTTCTTGAATGAGATTGTGTTGAATTTCTATTGTTCTGATTCTTTCAATACCAGTGTCTTATCATTGGTATCAGAGCAATCTTTCTGGTAGACGGAAATTGTGTAGCAATTACCAGAAATTGTTTTATGATCTGGTGGTGAATGGTTCGTACCAGAGCAAAATGGAGCAAAGGTTGGAAGCTATGGAGCGTAGTCATATTGCGATGGAAAGAAATCAGGTGATGATGGAACGTAACAATGCGGCGACACAAGAAACTCTGTTACAAGTACAAACCGCGATCGCGACTTTATCGGAAAGGACGGAAGCGATGAACAATGAGCTACGAGACAGGAGGAGATCACAATCTAGACATCATCATCGATCACCACGCTCGAACAGTCCTATCGGTTCTCGAGGTAATTCCGTTCACTCAAATGTGGCTAATCATCGTCGTATACCTGTGCAACATGGTAGAAAGATAGATTTACCACTGTTTAATGGAGTTGATGCATATAATTGGATCATTCATATGGAGAGGTACTTTAGGTTGAATAATATTGATGAAGAGGAAAAAGTAGAAGCTGCCATGGTTGCAATGGAAGATAAAGCCTTGAATTGGTTTAATGTGTGGGAGAATCAGACGGAAGAGACTGATTGGGAAACCTTGAAGAAGTCTGTCATTCGCAGGTTTCAACCTGAATTGACTCAGAATCCATATGGTCCTATGCTTAGTCTGAAGCAAACAGGATCAATAGAGACGTATAGAGAAGAGTTTAAGAAGGTAATTTCACACCAAAAGAATATGGACAGGGAATTGCTGAGAGGAGTTTTCATAGCAGGTCTGAAAGATGAAATCAAAGCAGAGTTGAAGTTGTATGCTTCAAGATCTTTATCTGAAATCATGGATAAAGCCACATGGATAGAGGAAAAGAATCATGTACTACAAGGAAAGAAGAAAGAGGACAGATCTGGAATGAAAGAAAAAGGAACTACTGGGGCTAGAACTCAGTATTGGGGGAGATAGTTATAAGTCCAAAGCTGGAAATTCTGGATACAACCACACGGGCAAAGGTACAGGGGAGAACAAAGGCAATCCTTTTGTGTTCACTTCTATGGGAAAAAAGTTTACAGAGATACAACCTTCTGGAATAAAGAAAGTGGGACCTCAATTAACTCAGGAAGAATATCAAGAAAGAAGCAAAAGAGGATTATGTTTTAAATGTAGGGATAAATGGAATAAAGAACACACCTGCAAACTGAAGAATTTTTTTTTTTTAAACCCGGAAGGCAAACCACCAAAATCAGTGGGGCAAATGCCGGGGAACATTTGCCGAGGTTTTATTGATAGATGAAAGAGTACAAAAAGAGAAGGGGACAAAACCAAAACTTCTCCTCAGAGGCATTCCTCTGCAAAATACAAGAAACTGAAAAGTCAAACGCAACAAAATGAAAAAATTTGGGGGGGGGGGGGGCTGGACCTGACCCAAAATAAAATACAAGTGGAAAAAAATCAGGAGATTCGCATATAACTTAAACCCAATTTATCTGCAATAATAGCATATCTTAGGGGGTGTTTGGAACTGATTCTGCTTCTGCTTCTTTTTTAAAAGCAGAAGCAGAATCAGAATCAGTTTTCAGAAGCTGGTACCCCCCAGCTTCTAAAAAAACTGATTCTGAGAGTAAATTAGAGCTCCAGAAGTGCTTCTGGAATTTCACCCAAACACTCCAGCTTCTGCTTCTGCTCCCTGAAGGAGCAGAATCAGTTTTGAGAATCAGATCCAAACACCCCCTTATATGACTAGGGAGATGTTGGATATTTGAGTAAATAATCTGATCAGAAGAATCAATTTTAGATAGAAAATGCGCAGGCCTGTTGACTTCCCTCATAATATGTCTGAAGATAAGGCGAAACTCAACTCTCCACCTTCTGATATCCTCGAGCTGCTTCCTCCATCTACCTCCTGGGTTTCCATCAAGAATAGACTCAACCACAGCTTTAGCATCCATCTCCACTTCAAAGTCATGATATCCCATTTCTAACAGCCAGGCGACGGCGTTATAAACTCCCATGAGCTCCGCCTCCATTACTGATAAAGCCGAGAGAGGAAAAGATGTGCCAACGAGAAATTCACCTGATTTCGAGTGAAGAACAGCACCTCCCCTCGTCCGAACTAGGAGAAACGAAGCATCCACACTCAATTTGTAGTCTAGAGAAGGTAACTTCCATTTCATTACCTGAATCCTCGGTCTCCTATTCCTGAAAGAAGAGCTCAGTAATTTTTCTTCATATAAAATGGGAGTAGGTGTGCCTAATTTAAGATCTGATAATTTAGCTTCAGCCCAAAGTTGTGTATAGTTTCTGATTTGGTTAACAATATTCAGATAATTAACCTCCTTTCCACCCCCCCATTTGATCTGACTGTAAGCCTTCCAAATGTGCCAGGCTATAATCCCAGCCATATTATGTTTAAAAACATCAATTAAGCTTTTAGACCCCGCCTCTAACCACCAAGCAATGAGCATCTGCCTCAAAGAGATTGAATAAACAGGGTGAGGAATTTGGAAAACTCCCAGAAAGTATTTCCAAATAGCCCAACTAAAAGAACATCTAAGCAGCACATGTTCCATGAATTCAGAGTCCTGCTTACAAAATGGGCACATAGTTGGGAATATTTGCATGTTAAACCTCTGTAGGTTATCTGGGAAAGGTAGTATTTTGTGAAGTAGTTTCCATTGGAAAATCTGTATCTGACTCTTCTGAAACTTGTTCCAGGAATGTCTGAATGAGAAGGTACCAAGCTTAGATCTTCTAATCTCATGGAATGCAGATGATAGGCTGAATCTACCATTGGTTTCAGGTAACCAAAGGAGATCCCCAGTATCATTTTGAGTACATAAAGCTTTCCCCAACTCATTTATCAGACAAATTCTCTTCCAAATAGCTGAATCAGTAGCTTTAGGAGTCATATTTGTCCCCCTAGGGTATCTAGAGTGACAAAACTGTGTTGATGTTGGTGGAAGATTCAGAAGTGGAGGAAGATTTAGACAAGGAAGAACCTGTGATTTCAGAAGAAGAATTTGAAGAAGGAATGGAGTCCAAATCTCTACAGCTATCTCTCATGAGCAGAGAAGGGATACCAACTATGAGAGCCTTTAAAGTGAAGGGAAACCTGAAGTGGAAGAAAGGAAATAAGCAAGTGGAAGTGTTGATTGATAGTGGGGCCACACATAATTTCATCTCCCAGAAATTGGTAGAACAGCTAGACTTACCTTTCAAAACAATATCTGGATACCAAGTACAGATTGGAAATGGTGAAAAGATAAGAAATAATGGAAGGTGTGATGAATTGGTTTTGAATTTGCAAGACACTGATATCGCACAGAATTTCTATATACTTAGTTTGGGAGGAACTGATGTGGTATTAGGAATGGAATGGTTAACCAGCCTAGGGGATGTGGAGATAAATTTCCAGAAGCAGACTATCAAATGGAGACAAATGGGACTGGAAAAAGCAATACAAGGGGATCCAAAACTAAACTCAATGGAAGTTTCATTGAAAACTTTATCACAAATTATACAAAATAATGGAGATGGTTATTTTGTATACTGTAATGGGGAGGCAGCTAATGAAAAGAAGGAATATGAATTGGAATCCATCTGGGAACAGATTTTGGCAGAATTCCCAGAAGTCACAAAACCTTTGAAGGGGTTACCTCCTATAAGAGATTGTGACCACTCTATTAACATTCAAGAGGGTGCTAAAATACCTAATATTAGACCCTACCGATATCCCCAGCACCAAAAGAATGAAATAGAGAAGATTGTGCAAGAGATGATGCAATCTGGGATAATTCAGCATAGCACCAGCCCCTACAACAGCCCTATACTCCTAGCTAAAAAGAAAGATGGAGGCTGGAGGTTCTGTGGTGATTACAGAGCTTTAAACAAAATAACAGTCCCTGATAAATTCCACGTCCCTATAATTGAAGAACTATTAGATGAACTGGGTGATGCCAAGGTTTTCTCTAAGCTGGATCTAAAATCTGGGTACCACCAGATTAGAATGAAAGAAGAAGATGATGGCTTAATGAAAGAAGAAGATGATGGCTTATCTAAAATCTGGGATGCATTATTGGAAGCAAAGAAAGAACTTTCTTCGACTGAAGATGATGACTTTTTGAAAGTTACAAGGAAATGATTCAAAAAGAAGTTAAAATCATTCCAACACTACCAGCAAGGATTACAAGAAGTATAACTAAAAACTTCAACAACGTAACATGAAGATCAGGCTTCTATTTCAACAACTCCAGCCATCAGGCTATCACAAACTACTAAATTCCTACCTCAATGAATTTTCTTATATGGAATTTGAGATGTCTTAGAATAATAGATTGAATTGTATTTTTGTCATGATACATTTATATGAATTTTTTTGTTGCTTTTTGTTGTGTTGTATTATGTCACTTTATGTTGCACAATGTTTCTTATTATTGTATATTTTTAATTTAGATTTTTATTGTTTACATAGGTTTCTATTTATCTTTTCTATTTTCTAAAATCAAAGTGTCGATATAGATTTATATGCAAACACCTAAAATGCTAATATTTTATTTACAAGTACAATACAACTAGAGCACAAAGAAACAATAAAAAACAAAATTTTCAAAACTATCAACAAAAAGAAACAATAAAAATGATTTCTCTACAAAAGTTTCTAATTACTTTTCATAATATTTAACAGTTTCAAAACATTTGTGTCTTATTTTAAATATTTCGATAAAAATTACTCCATATATGTTTTTCAATTTTTTTGATAATTTTTTAAATCCAAATTATTTATTTTTTTATATTTTATATAAATTAAATTAACTTTTTAAAAATTTTATATTACAAAATCATATTTTTACAATTTTGTAATTTCCCTACATTTTTTAGCTATTTTGAACTATTCTATATGCTTGCTTTAAATTTCTTTTTTTTTTTATGTTTTCTATGTAAACAAGATCTTTTATTTTTCTGATTTACGTTCTTGCAATTATTCATTTTCTTTTATTTTTAAGATTTCATTTACATGTTTCCAAATTTTATTTTATTTTCTATTTTTATTTTTATTTTTGAGTTTGAGTTTTTGATTTTTTAAAACTCAATTCATTTTTTAGAATTTATTTTTTCTAGGCTTTATCACCTTTTTAAACATTTTCCTATTTAAAAATTTAAAAAGTAGTGAGTTGTACACTTTGTATAAGTTTATACGGAGTAGAAAAGATGTAGTAGGATGTAGTAGTATGAGTAAGCACAAAGCTTCACGTGGCTCACTTCCACGTGTGAGTAGAAGACAAAATCACTAAGAGCATCCGCAATGCGGACTGTTTAGTCTAAGAAATATTAAGCCACCTCATCAAAGTAGACGGTGTGCACTTATTTTGTATTCCAATGCATCAAGTCCTTAGTTTCATTTTGTTGAGCTGGCCTAAAAATTGTTCGACACTGTGAAGGGGACTGTGTGAATGTAGACAGCCTTCTCCACAGGCTGATTCATTAAATTTTCTCCGTTTTTCTCCGATAAAATTGCACGACATCAATTTTCTCCGTTTTTCTCCGTTAAAACTACACACGTCAATTTTTCTCCGCTAAACTCCAATCATGCAGTTTAGTCATATGTAGACACGACCCTTATTTTACAGAGATTTTTTTTCAAATTGCTGAAGATGTTAAATGTTCGAAGGTTGGCTTTTAATTTTTCAGCCATGTCAATTTTTAACTTCCTCTGTTTTATGGAAGAAAGAAGCCGATTCCAGGAGTTATGGTCAAACTCTATGGATTTTCTTCCCTTTCTCTTGCGGAACAGGTGTGTGCTGCCGCTGAGGTGATGGTGAGGCCAACGTCGGATGCGATGATTCTGCACCTGGAGACTCTGATTGGTATGTTCTTGGCGGTGGACACAAATTAAATTGCCACTTTTTTTTTCTTAATCATAGGAAATAGGAATTAGAAAAAATCCCTATTTTCTTCTTGACCGTATGAAGAAGCAGAACATATAGTACTTCGTATAAATCATTAAATTGGGTCTTGGACTTTCTGCATTGGAGGCTCCTTTTGTATGTCCGTGTCTACTCACTCCACTGCCTAACACGTGTATAGAAAGCCTCTTTAAGAATTTGACATTTGGCAATATTAATTTAGACTAGAAATCCTAGCATTGTGGATGCTCTAAGCATTAAGCTTGGTTGAGCAGACAGTCTACTTTTGAAAGAAAAAGATTTCGGCAGACTATATTTGCAAAAAAATTTAAGGAGTGACAAAAATGATATTATTTTCCCCTTTTAGTCTATTTGTGAAAATTTCTCCCTTCCAATTGCTATTCACAACCCACTAAATTAAATTTTAATAAAAAAGTAATATAAGTATCTAAATTACCCCTGTTCCACGAAACAAAAACTGCTTCGTCATCTTCCACTCCTAAGGCTCTGTTTGCAATCACTTATGTTTAAATAAAAGTACTTTTTGGAAAAAAGTGATTAGTAGTAAAAGTTGGTAGTGTTTGATAAAATAAGTGTTTTTTGTGCAATAGAAAAAGTAAAAACTAGATTCTACACGAAAACCGAAAAAGTAAAAGTTGGTAGTGTTTGATAAAATAAGTGTTTTTTCTTTAAAAAAAAAGTCACAATCACACCCCTATACTATCAAAAATATACTTTTACCCCCCTCCCTATCCTTTAATGATGATTAAATAACTTCTAATCTATATTTAGAGAAAACTATAGATATAATTTCATTATTTTTCGTTAGGTCCGCTTTTAATAATGTAATTTTATTCAATCACAAATTTGATCCGGTATTTAATAAATTTGTCCATATTAATGACATTTTTATTGGAAGTCGAACAAATCTGACCCCACTCTAGGTAGTTCGTTTTATACCTTTGAATTTGTAAAGTGACTAAATATACTCAACTGGCATGGAAATGATCAAAATAAGCTAAATTTATCAAGAACTGAAACAAATCAACTTAATTGAACCAAACCGACTCAAAAGTGATGTTGACTACTCGGTTCTACCATTAAAGATTGAATGCAAGAAAATTCCCATTTTGCACTCTAGAAACTTTTTTATCACTGAAAATGAGAGCATTATAGGTATAATATAACTTGTAATTTAACATTTGACAAAATATGAACATGTTTACATGTAAAATACTGGTAAAGACATTATAATTTATCATGAGTTTCACACCCAAACTGGTTAGTGCTAAATAATTAGTGTGGCCCATGACCTTATCTTCGGTTCTAATCTCCTAATTTGTCTAGGTTTGCTCCCGATAATTTAAATATTTAACTACCTATTTTTTAACTTTTAAACGGACTATAACCAATTTTAAAATGTTTTCAATGACTTTAATGAAAAAATGAACGTGGTCAAAACATGGGCTCCAATCCTGGTCCAAAAAGTGAGGCCTGAGGCCTCTTGTTCACTGGTCTGGTCTCGATCCCAACCTAAAATCTTAATTAAAAAATCAGTCATTCTCGAGACCGGGCCTTGTCCTCCCCTAATATGAACCACAAAAGTAAGTACTTCTCATACAAATTTACAATAGGTAACAATAGTCTCCTAAAAGTCCTTCAACAACATCTGTTTTACGTATAAAATAACATTCCTCGTTATTAGACATCTTTCTCTCGTCAAAAAAGTTTCACCAAGATTTCTAGAACCTCAAATATATTTTTCAACTTTTAAAAGTAACAGAGATTTATGGTTTTAAGCTCGTACCTTTCGATTGTGTCTGCTAAGTGTATAATTTTACTCACATGTAGATGTAGTTATGTACCTTGTCAATAATAAGGGCTATTTCATTGGAAAGTACGCGTTCTTGCAAAAAAGTATTTTCTGGTGGAAAGATTTTGAATACAAGTAAATTTATTAATTATCAGGTTATATGCAAGTGAGTAAATTTATAAAACTGAATTTATACTATTTCTAAACCTAATTAAGAGTTATTAACCTTTCATTAAAGGATAGGGAGGGGGGTAAGTGTATATTTTTAATAGTGCAGGGGTCTAGGTGATAATACGTGAAACATCAAGGGTGGTAAATGATAGTTTACCTTTAATTTTCTGTACAATCAATCCCTCATTCTTGGAATAGTGTGTGTCTATATATATTCATTGGCTCAACGTCCTATTTTTGGATGGGGAGAAACAGAGAGCTCGAGAGGGAGCAATGGCGGAGAAGTAGCTGGGCTGATTCCTCCAGGACCCCCCGAGAGGCCCTATTGGTCTTGTGCAGGCCAAGACCATTGATAGATCGAAACCAATCGATTTTGAGAAGACATGTCCACTGCTAGTCTACGCGAATTCGTTGATCTGGTTGAAGAAGTGGCACACAAAAAAATGACCGATTCTGATCAGAGTGGTGGGAAGAACAGAGGTAATTTTGCCAAGTGGTTTCCGGTCTTCGTCATTTTTTATACGAGCACTTTAGAGGCCACTAGGATAAAATAGGTACAATAAAAGAACTTTATTTATTAGAAAACATATGTGATTGTATTTAGTAAAATAGTGGTTGTAAATAGAATTTCTAAGTTTATTTGTGGAATTTTCAACAATCATCATTCACATGATAGTATAAGCCCAAAGGAGGATGTTGGTCTTGTACCAAACTAGGATCTAGAAAGTGCTTATAAAAGAAGAAAATAGGTGTAATAGATTTTCTTCTCATTTTCCAAACTTAAATAGGTACAGAGTGAATCCTGGGAATCCTGGGAATTAATTGATTCCCTAGAATAAAAGGATCTACAATATAAAAAAGATTATCTACCTTAAATACAATTCTAATCTTGGCAGGAGATAATTCTACAATTAACTACAATTACTATGAGCCTAAAATAGATTATTCTGTCCAACAACCTAAAATAGATTATTCTGTCCAACACTCCCCCTCCAGTTGGGGAAAAAATGTCAATTATGCCCAACTTGACTAGAAGATCTTCAAATGTTTGTTTGTATAGCCCTTTGGTCAGAATGTCTGCGAGTTGCTCTGATGTGGGAACGTAAGGTATACAAATTTCTCCTCTTTCTAGCTTTTCTTTGATGAAGTGACGATCAACTTCCACGTGTTTGGTCCTGTCATGTTGGACAAGATTGTGAGCAATACTGATGGCTGACTTATTGTCACAAAACGACTTCATTGGCATTTCTGTCATCACCTTCAGTTCATTGAGAATGCTTCTTAGCCAAATAGCTTCACAGATTCCGTGTGCCATCTCTCTATACTTAGCTTCTGCACAACTTCTTGACACCACATGTTGTTTTTTACTTCTCCAGGTTACTAAATTTCCCCAAACGAATGAACAATAGGCTGATGTAGATCTCATATCGTTCGCAGCCTCTGCATAATCTGCGTTTGTGAAGACCTCAATTTTCCTACTTTGATTTTTTCTGAATAGAATACCCTTACCGGGACTTCCCTTGAGATAGTGTAGGATTCTGTGGACAGCTTTCAGATGTTCTTCAATTGGATTATGCATAAATTGACTGACTAAACTCATTGCAAAGGCTATATTAGGTCGTGTGTGAGCTAGATAGATGCGTTTTCCCACTAACTTCTGATACTGAGCCTTATCAACAACACCTCCATCATCGGACCTTCCTAACTTATGGTTAGGGTCAATAGGAGTGGAAGTATGTTTACATCCAAGGAGACCTGTTTCCTTGAGTAAATCAAGCACATACTTTCGCTGAGACAGAGCAATTCCTTTCTTTGATCTAGCTACTTCCATCCCGAGAAAGAACTTGAGGTTCCCCAAATCTTTAATTTTAAATTGCCTTGCTAGAAATAACTTCAGTTTCTCCAGTCCTTCTGCATCATCTTCTGTCATTATAATATCATCTACATACACAATTAAGATGGCAATTTTACCTTCCACCTTGTGTTTGTAGAACAATGTATGATCAGCGTGAGCTTGACGAAATCCTTTTTCCTTAACAGCCCTTGTAAACCTTTCGAACCTTTCGAACCAAGCGCGAGGTGACTGTTTCAAGCCGTATAAAGATTTCTTCAGTCGACATACCTTTCCTGCCACACTCTCATCATCAAACCTCAGAGGTACTTGCATAAAAACTTCTTCTTCTAACTCTCCATTAAGGAAGGCATTCTTCACGTCAAACTGTAGAAGAGGCCAGTCGAGGTTAGCAGCAAGTGATAATAAGACTCTTACCGTGTTGAGTTTAGCAACCGGGGCAAATGTCTCCTCACAGTCTAGACCGTAGGTTTGAGTAAATCCTCTAGCTACGAGTCTAGCTTTGTACATCTCTATTAATCCATCCGAATTATACTTGATTGTGAACACCCATTTGTTGCCTACAAGATGCTTTCCTTTTGGTAGATTTGTTAGCTCCCAGGTTTCATTTTTTTTTCAAGGCTCGCATTTCTTCTAGGACAGCTTCTCTCCACTTTGGAATGCCTAGTGCTTCTTGTATCGTCCTCAGAATTTCATCATCAGTTATGCTAGTGGTAAAAGCCCTAAAGTTAGGAGATAATTGGGGATATGACACATAACGGTTAATAGGATGTTTGGTGCACTCACGAACTCCTCTCTAGGTGCTATAAGTTCATTAAGACTCAGCTCAGGAGATAAATTATGGTCATGGGAATCAGTCTCAGTCTCAAGAATAGGATCAATGAAATGTGGAATAGAAGTTGTGGGAATGATGTTACTGGGAACAACACTTTGGTCAGAGGGTAGGTTGGCTTGAGTTGGTAATGAATCAGTATCTTGCTTCTTTTTTCTTCTCGAGTAAACATGTAGTTCAGATATGGGATCCACATTATTTATTATTTCAGATCCTTTATGAGGTGTAGAAACAGTAGGTATGGCAGGGTTCAACATCAGTTCTCCTACTTTGATCAAAATTTATAAAAGGAACGGGTAACACAATATTTTCCCAAAATTGGTCTCACATTTCTTTCTCCCCCGAAAAGAAGTTTGATAAAAAAAAATGGTTTGTTTTCAAAAATGTGACACCCATACTAACTAATAGTTTTCCCGAGCTTGGGTCATAACATTTATATCCTTTTTGAGTTGGTGAAACACCCAAAAATATACACTTTATTGCCCTCGGATCAAGTTTATTTATGTTAATATCATGAATGTGGACAAAACTAGTGCAACCAAACACTTTAGGTGATAAACCAGTGAAAATTCTGTTAAGAGGATATGATAATTTTAAAGTTTTCAAAGGGGTTTGATAGTTTAGCACTTTGCTAGGCATCCTATTAATTAGGTATGCAACATGAAGTATAGCTTCTCCCCAAAAATGTTTTGGAACATTCATAGAAAACATAAGAGCTCGGGCGATCTCTAGTAGATGTCTATTTTTTCTCTCGACAACTCCATTTTGTTGAGGTGTAATAACACAAGAACTATGATGGAGAATGCCTTGGGCTGCGAGAAACAAACCAAGAATGTAATTAAAATATTCTCTACCATTATTTGTTCTAAGGAATTGGATTTGAGATCCAAATTGTGTTTTAATCATAGAGTTAAAACTTTTGAAAGTTTCTGCAGCCTCTAATTTTTCCGTAAGAAGATAAAGCCAAGTGTTTCTAGTGTGATCATCAATAAAGGTTATGAACCATCTAGTGCCAAAAAGATTTTTAATCCTAGATGGTCCCCATATGCATGTCACTATGAATAAGAGAGAAAGGTTTAGATGACATATAAGGCAAAGAAGGATAAACAGAACGTTTATGTTTAGAAATTTGACAAATCTCACATTGAAATGAATTGACATCCTTATTTTTAAATAAAATAGGAAACACATGGCGTAAATAACCAAAGCTAGGATGGCCTAGTCGATAGTGCCATAACATTATTTCATTCTCTAAGGATAAAAAACTAGAAGAACATGGTTTCTGAACTTGTTTACTCGAGAGACTGTCTGTAGCAAGATAGTAGAGTCCACCACTTTCTCTTGCACTACCAATCGTCTTCCCAGAGCGCTGGTCCTGAAACATACAACCATTTGACACAAATTTTACAACACAATCAGAATCGTGAGCAAGTTTACTGACTGACACGAGGTTGCATAATGATAGAACCTTTTCTAGCAATTGCGAATAGGGAACCATCTGCGATTTTTACCTTTTGATTACCAGAACACGGAAAGTAATCAGAAAACATGTAGGAAGACCCAGTCATGTGATCAGTAGCCCCTGAATCAATGATCCAAGGGTTGGATTTTTCTAAACTTACATTAAGGGCTGCTGCTAAGATACCTTTTTGTGCCAGAGATGATGAAGGATTGGTTCAGATATTTGAGGCTGAGGTATTTGAGACCGATTGGTTGGTATCAGGAGAACTGATGTTGGTATTAGCAGACCGATGAGTATTCCAGGACTGAAACAATTGTTCTAGGTTGTCCTTGGTGGAGGAGAAGGTATCGCTGGGTGTGTTTGCTTGATCTCTAGATGCAGCGAGGAAGCCTCCTTTGTTATTGCGTGAGACTCGACCGGAAGGAGTGAAATCAGATGGCTTGTCATGAATCTTCCAGCACTTTGCCTTGATGTGTCCGATTTTGTGACAAAAATCACACACTGCCCGTTCTTGATTCTGTTAAGACTGCTGCGAAGGATGCGGGGACTTAAAATTTGGTTTTGAGATCATGAGTGCAGATGTTTCTGTGGGTAAAGAGTTGGATTCATCTCTGAGCATCACATGTCGACGAATCACCTCACGACGAACTTCAGCAAACACCTCTTGTGTACAATAGGTACAGAGTGAATCCTGGGAATTAATTGATTCCCTAGAATAAAAGGATCTACAATATCAAAAAGATTATCTACCTTAAATACAATTCTAATCTAGGCAGGAGATAATTCTACAATTAACTACAATTACTATGAGCCTAAAATAGATTATTCTATCCAGCAACCTAAAATAGATTATTCTGTCCAACAGCTTATTCTCATAGCAGGCCCACTTCTTTTCAGCCTCGTCATCACTAAAATGGATCCTTGCTTGATCCGCCTCATTCCACATTTCCACCCCATCTCATTTATCTACTTACTTAATAATAAAGTAGAATCTTGTAATTGAAATTGAATTCTAAAATATTTGTTATTGAATCCAATGAAGAGATTTAATATTTTCTATTAGGTAAGGAACATCTTAAGGAACATTATGTTATAATTTCCATATTCTAAAGATTTTCGTATTAAAAAATATCATTAGTCAAAGTTGATTGCAATTGACTAAGAAAAGTCAATTTGACGATCCTTTTCGAGACGAAGGGAGTATTTATTATATGTTTATATTCTTCATAAAAATATGAGATTAGTATTTCCTAATACATATTAAAAAATTAATTGGATTAATTAGAAGTATATCATAATGACATGGCACACTGTATGCTCCCAAAAAATTTCATTTTCACATATTTAATCCGTTTTTTGTTAGTTACAACACTTCCATTTTCATTATTGTCAACACGCTACTTTGATTATTATTATTATTATTATTATTATATAGTAAAAACTGTCGATTTGATCCTCGTACTTTCATGAAAAAGTCAATCAGACCCTCGTACTTTTAAAAGAATCAATCAAGTCCCCAAACTTTGTAAAAACGTTCAATTGAGTACATTTGCAGGTTACTTGTTAT
The DNA here is from genome assembly GCA_945859915.1 of Cuscuta epithymum. Lineage (NCBI taxonomy): Eukaryota > Viridiplantae > Streptophyta > Magnoliopsida > Solanales > Convolvulaceae > Cuscuta > Cuscuta epithymum. The sequence continues at coordinate 1,641,578 of CAMAPF010001000.1, forward strand.
GTCAGCAGGTCTTCCGCTAACGTGGCGCACATGTGGTGGCCCAATCAGCAATAATTTTGCTGACGCGGCACACATGTGGAAGCTCAATCAGTCATTTGGTGATGACATGGCGCACACGCGGACCGCCATGTGTGCGCCACGTCAGCAGGTGACCTGCTGACATGACAAGTAACCTGCAAATGTACTCAATTGAACACTTTTTCAAAGTTCGGGGATTTGATTGATGTTTTTAAAAGTTCGAGGACCTAATTGACTTTTTCATGAAAGTATGAGGACCAAATTGACAATTTTCCCTATTATATACTCCCTCCGTCCCAAAAAGGTTGGCCAAAGTTGACTTTCAAGTGGATTAATAAAGTAAAAATTGTGTGGTTGAAATTTGTGCAGAGAAGAGAGAATTAACTTTAGCCACATATTCCTTACTTTAAATGGAAATGACAAATCTTTTTGGGACATCCAAAAAAAGAAAATTGGCCAACATTTTCGGGACGGAGGGAGTATATTTTACTATAAGTAAAAAAGTTAAAATAAATGAGATTTTTAGAAATTTAAATTGAGACGAGTGGAACAATATTTTTCAAAAATGTCTAATATATTAATAAATAAAATATAGTCAAAGTAGGAACGGAGATTAGTGTATATAGGAACGCAGATAGTATATATATTGATTTTGTGTCATTCTACTTAGGCATGGACCGGTTCCGGGCCCAACCGAGCTCCGGGCCGGTCCAAACCGGGCTTTTTGTACGTGGGTATAGGCCCAGAATCGGCCCAGGATTCCATCGGGACCGAGCCGGGCTCGTGTCGGGTTAGTTTTGTTTTTTTAGCTTTTCTAATTAATTCCAACCCCTCACCCCACCTTCAAAACACCCAACCCAACCCGCGTACCGCCAAAAATATTTGAAAAGACAAAACAAAATAGGCCTGCCCCGGCCGGTTCCAAAAGAGGGGCAGCCCGGAACCGTCTCGAACAATCCCCCGGGCCGGTCCTAGGCCCTGAACGAGTACCCACAATGGCGGGCCAGGCCGGTAAGACCAGAACCGGGCCATCCCTAATTCTACTTCAATAAATGGAATCGCGCGAGCACATTAAGATATAAAATTTGTAGAAAATGCACGGTGCAAGTACTTTTAAAGCCAATTTTAACTCATCATTTGATATCTTATTTGCATAAGTATTGTTGCAAAATTGTTACATGCCGCGTCTTTGATTATATGGGATGAAGCAATTTCTTGTGATCGTAGTCTTGGAACCGGTTCGGGCCGCCCGGCCCCATGGACCGGCCCGGCCCGCTACTATGCGGGCCTGGAACCGGCCCAGTTCTCTGGTCCGGGTCCGGTTCAGTGCCCGAACCGGTGGGGGGCGGGTCCGGGCTCGGGGCTTGGTTTTGGCGACCCGGCCGGGTCGGGCCCGGATCCGGGCCTAACGGCCATAATTTTTAAAAAAAAAAATCCCTTTGCCTTCTAAAGAGCCGTTTGGCTCTTGACCCACACCCCAAACGGCTATATAGCTGTTGGGTGGGTACCAGGGGGGTCCGGGGCTTTTGGGGGGTGGGGTGGGGGGGGGGGTTAAAAAAAACCTATAAATACTCCTAATTTTAAACATTTTTTCACACCTCTTCTCCAACTCTTCCTAAATCCTACTCTCTACTCTCTACTCATCTCCATATTCATCTTCTCAAATTCTCTTATTCTCCATTATATTTTATTTTACTATTTAATACTTATACAATTATTATATCTACTTATATATTAATTATCTACTTATAAATACATATACTATATTACTTATATTTCTTATCTACTTAATCTCTACTTATTATCTACTTAATACATACATACTACATCTACTTAATATATACTTTATATATTGAAGTATTAAATATACTTTATAAACTATTAGTATATACTTAATACATAATAATATCTACTTCTCTACTTATATTTCTTATCTACTTATTTTCATATTCTCCAATCTCCATTATACTTTACTATTTAATTCTTATACAATTATTATATCTACATATATATTAGTTATCTACTTATAAATACATATACTATATAACTTAAATTTCTTATCTACTTAATCTCTAGTTATTATCTACTTATATCTACTTAATACATACATTCTACATCTACTTAATATATACTTTATATATTAAAGTATATATTAAATATAAGTGTATTACTCATCTTATAGTAGTATACTTATATATTATATACTATAAACAATATATTATTTATTAGTTACACTTTAATTAATATTACTTAAAATCATTGTATTACTCATTTACTCCCATTAATTACTATACACATTCATACATTTGTCTTATTACTTACATTTTGTATTAACATTACTTGATTAGTTAATTAGTATTCCCAATAATTGTTACATTTTTCATTATACTAGTTAATTAGTTAATTAGTATTCCCATTAATTGCTAAAACAACTCTACCTTAAAAAACTAGTTAATTGTCATTATAGTTAAAGTCACATTATAATAGTTTGAATTTATATTTGAACGAAAAAAGAGTAGTTCAATCATTGTATTGAAGTACTTAACATTTTATTAAAGTAGTTTTCACTAAATTAAAGTACTTGAAAAGTTGCTATAATTTAATTACTCACATTTTAGTTAAAGTCACACTTGTTGGTTTTAAGTATTTATTAAAAAATACTATTGATTAGTTTGAATTTTAATTTGTATTTTAGAGTCACACTTTTATTCACTACTTAATTAAAGTACTTCACATTTTATTAAAGTAGTTTGCACTAAATTAGTTTGAAGTATTAATTAAAATAGTTTTAATTAGTTGCATTACTTTTGTATTCATTATTATATTTGTTGCAAATTAATATTGTTACATTTTTAAGATGGAAGGTGGTAGATATTCGATTGATTTGGGTAACCTCGAGCGCAACAGAAGGAACGAGATTGGGAGGAAGAAATCCCGCAAAGGTAAAGAACTTGCCGGCTCTTCATCTCAAATCCGAGATGATTTTGAAACGGGTTACCAAAGGAGGGATGGAGATGCGATGTCCGAAGAACAACTACTACAAGAATTGGCCCGACATAATAACCGCTTTCTCCAACAACAACAAATCCCGACGACCATTGACGAAGATGAGCTTGAGAATGAAGATGCGGAGGAAATGGAACCGGAGACGACTGAGGAGGAAGGTGGCGGCAGCCATGACGCCGACGAGCCTGCCTCATCCCAAACCGCCACTGGTAATAAAAAAAAGTAAATCTGAACTAATGAAAAATAATTTTGATAAGTGGAAGGACGCACAAACCGGGTATTGGCACGCAACTTGCAAGTGGTGCAACAAAAATTATAGCTTGGGGACCTCCGGCGGATACGGATCCACCGCAAGGCATCTTAAGGCGAAGCACCCCGTGGAGTATGCAAAATTAGGCGGCGGAACGGGGAAGCAAACTCAAATATCGAGGTTTGCGAATTCTCAACCTTTTGGTAATTTCTCATACAATGATGCACAAAATTTGACTGGTATGGCTAACTTAATTGTTGAAGAAAATTTGCCTTATATGTTTTCTGAAAGTCTTGCTTTAAGTTATTATGCATGCGGTAGTTTAAATCCTCAATTTAGAGGTTATAGTCGCAAAACTGTTAAGAAAGAAATTATAAAGCTTTATAAAGCGGAAAAGGCAAGGTTACAAATTTTTTTTGCAAACTTTGATGGGCGTGTTACTATTTATTCTGACATATGGGAGGATGATTTTCATCATTTAAATTATTTGGGTCTGACTGCACATTATATTGATGAGGATTGGAATATGCATAAACGTGTTCTTGCTTTTCGTGAATTCAATGATCGTCACACCGCTGAACATATTTATATTTTGATTGAGCGTATTTTAATTGAGTATAATTTGATTGATAAGGTGTTTGCTATTGGTTTCGATAATGCTACTAATAATACTGTTGCTATACCTAGATTGCGTGAATTGTGTGGTGTCAATACTTTGATGGGTAGATTTTTTCATCAACGCTGTGCATGCCATGTTATAAATTTATGTGTGCAAGACGGTCTAAAAGCGTTAGGAGATGCTATGAAGGTAGTCGGGGGGGGGGGGGGGGGGTAGACGTATTTGGGGTAATGGTCAACTTAGATTAAAATGGCAAACTTATTTGACTGAAAGAGGTGTGAGATATGTTGCTTTTCCTAAAGATTTGAGTATTCGTTGGAATAGTACTTATAAATTACTTAAAGTTGTTCTTAGATATAAAGAACAATTTCCTGCTTTTTTAAAAGAACATGATAACTATATTATAAACTCGGCTGAGATCGACACTTGCGAAAAAAATTGTAATGTTTTGATATATATTTTTAATGCAACTGAAACTTTTAGTCATGTTTATAAACCTACCGCAAACCAATTTATTCGTGAAGCTGTTAATCTCGCCGGTGCTTTTAGAGAATTTGAGAATGCCGTTTACGTGAGTTATTTTTGTGATTTTATGAAGGATTTTTTTTTAAAATATTATGCACATATTCCGCATATTTATGGTATTGCATTTATTCTCGATCCTCGTTTTAGACTAGCTAATTTGGAAGAATGTTTCAACTTCTATTATCTTGCTTTTTTTGGTGAATTTCCAATGTATGACGATAACCCCATAGATCCGAAAACGGAATACAATGAGGTTAGTGCTTTATTTTATGCCTTATTTAATGAGTTTTGTGCACATTATGGAAACGCCCCCCCCTCACCCGTCACGAACATCTTCATCTAAAGGAAAATCGATTTTTAAATCTGCATTTGGCAATCTTATGAAAAAAAAAAAACTAAAACAACTCATGTTACTGAACAAAGCGCAATGAATGAGATTACTTTGTATTTAACATATGAAGTTGAATTTGAAGAAAATGATGACTTTGACGTTCTAAACTGGTGGAAGTCAAAAGAAAGAATGTTCCCGATTTTAGCACAGATGGCTAAGCAAGTGGTGCTATCAATGCCGGTTTCAACAGTTGTTGTGGAACAAGAATTTAGTTCGGCCGGCGACGTCCTAATGACATCTAAAACGAGATTGAGCGCGGAGTCTCTTGAGACGCTTACATGCTACCACGATTGGTTGAAGGCCGCTCGTAGAACTCAAGAAATGAGCATCACCCCCTCTCAAGACTTTATGGATGACTCAACAACCGATGGTGGCTCTACCTATGCCGGAGATTCCGATTGATTAGTATTTTAGAATATATTATAAAATGTATTTTGTAGCACTTGTCAAATTAATTTGTACTTGTACTTCATATTTCAAAATTGTAAACTTGTACTTAATATTTAAAAATTGTAAATTTGTACTTGTACTTCAAATTAATTTGTAAACTAGTACTTCATATTTCAAATAAATATGCGTTCAGTTTTTCATATGTAGCACTTCACAAATTAATTAATTGGTTACAAACTTACAAGTTAAAATTATTTTTCTAAAGGCTGTTTTTAAATGAAAAATAGCTTTACAATATGTAATTTGTTTAAATACTTATACACCTATTTTGTAAAATTTGTAAATTATAAATCAAACCACTTTTCTAAGTAAAAATAGCTTTACTTAATTCATTAAATTAATTAACTAATTTTACAATATGTATAATTTTCAAATAAAAAATATTTAAAAAAAAATTTAAAAAATAGCTCCCAAATGGCTATATAGTCGTTGGGGCTTTGGGTGGGGGCAGGGGGTCCCGGGGGTGGTGGTGTGGGGAGTGGGGTTCAAAAAATTCTATAAATACATCTATTTTCTAACATTTTTCTACACCTCTTCTCCAACTCTTCTCCATCTTCATCTTCTCTTATTATCCTACATTCCTACTTATACATCTACCATTTTAAAGATGGAAAGTAAATCTTCCCTTACGCAAAACAATTTTGATAAGTGGAAGGACCCGAAGACCAGACTGTGGTGGGCAACTTGCAAGTGGTGCAAGAAAGAGTGTAGCTTGGAGTGTTCACACGGATACGGGATGCCAATAAAACATATGAAGTCCTGTGACAAAGGCAAAACAACAACCAACAGTGGCGGAAATTCCAATTGATATTTATTAGAAAATGTATTTCATATTGTTATTTTTTTCTCAATTCTCAAATGTAGTTCCTATTTCAAATAAATGCACTTGAATTCTGTTTTTAATAAGAATTTGTATAAACTATAATTTAAAAAAAAATGACCCAGCCCGGCCTGGCGGGTAGCCCGACCCATGACCCGGGCGGGTGACCCGGCCCGAACCAGCACCGGCCATAGGACGGGCCGGTCCCGGGCCTACCTCTAATAAACCCGAGTCCCGACCGGGCCTTGGCCCGGCCCGGGTCCATCACTATGATGGTAAATGAAAGTCAAGGCTAAATGTTATCGCATAATGTTTGATTTATACTTTTAGAGATAAGTTTCATCAATGACCAACTATGCATTGCAATACCAATAATAATGAATAAAGACATCTTAAGAGTCATACTAAGCAAATTTCTTCACCAATACAATGAATATTGTTTATAAGGAAGTTTTGGAATGTTATCACATAATGTTTGATTTATACTTTCAGAGATAGGTTTCATCAATGACCAACTATGCATTGCAATACCAATAATAATGAATAAAGACATCTTAAGAGTCATACTAAGCAAATTTCTTCACCAATACTAGGGGTGGACTCGGGCCGGTTCGGGCCCGGCCGGGCCTCAGGCCAAGAAAGTTGGGCCCGAGCCCGAACCGCCGGTGGGCGGTTCCGGTCCCGGTTCCGGGCCAAACCGGGCCAGGCCGGGCCGGGCCTAACCGGATCTAATTTTTTTTTTGGCTCTTCTATTTAACCCCCAACCCCTCCCCCTCAACCCCAAACCACCCCAAACCACCTCAAATGGCCCAAAATACCTAATCCAACTCAAAACTTAAAAAAAATTCAAAAAAAAATTAAAAAATTAAAAACCGGCCCGAACCGGCCGGGCCGGTTCACCAAAAACTGGGCCCGAGCCCGGACCGCCCAGCAGCCGGGCCGGGCCAAACCGAACCAGTGGACCCACCGGGCCCCGGGCCGGGCCGGGCCAAACAGTAACCGGGCCGGGCCTGTTCCGGGCCGCCCGGCCCGAGTCCACCCCTAACCAATACAATGAATATTGTTTATAAGGAGGTTTCTCAAAACTTAACAATGTGACGTTTAGTGTGTGCAATGTTACATTACAATGTCACTTTTAATATATTATCTTTCACTAAATTACTATCCACAATTAGCGAACTTTGTTTGAAATAAAAATGACGAATTATATATCACAACATTCACCACTAAAACATTAGTAGGTTTAAAAATCTGAACAAAACCCCACTAAAGGGACAAGGTGAAGTAAGAAGTTGGCTGAAAAGGAAAATACAAGATCACTTAGAGCCCGTTTGGTAGCACCAAAATCGGCTGTTTTGGCTGATTCTGCTGAAATTTATGATATTCTGGCTGGAGTGGCTGTTTTGGCTGATTCTGATGATTTAAGAAAAAAATATTTTAAAAATATATTTTATTAATAAATTAAAGAAAAAATTATATGTAAAAATAGCTAAAATGGTCCTCTACAGTAACTTCAGCCAATACAGCCAGAAAAGTAACTCCAACCTTACTTTTTCGTCTTATTACACAATTCAGCGCGCGAAAGTAAAAGTTACGTGTTTGGTGAAAAAGCTGGCTGATAAGCCTGATAAGCCGAAAACAGAGTTCTCCAAACGGGCTCTTAAAAAACCGAAATTTGATCGAACAATGCACCAATTTCATACTTCCATATACAAAACTACATACATACATATATATAGGGAGGACGGGAGATATCTCTCAATTCTGCCATTAATGCATCAATCAACCAAGTGAGAAAATTCACACCAACAATGTGTATCTTTTAAAATAAATAATTAGAAATATACAACATTTATGCACCCAATTGCTGTCGCAGAGCTAATCACTTGAATGCGCACCATATTATTGTTCACTTCCAAAAAGCTCCCCATCAGCCTGCCAAAAATACCACATTATAGTATATTTTGAGAACAGGTTTGAGTCTTGAGATAGAAGAGATGGATGCTGAATGAACCCACTGAGCTGGGACAACACCTTGTTTTAAGAGAAATGGCTAAGATGCAAGAAAAAAACATATCTGGGATATGCAGATATACCTTTGGATGTGGCGCCCCTGTTGTGGTTTTTGTGTGTTTTGTCATGTGAAACAGAAGGGAGCTTAGGGATAACCAGTGAGCTCTCCAAGCCTTCCAATAACTGCAATTCACTGATGTTATTGGACCCACTGATGCCAAGTGGAACATCACATACAATTATTCAAAGCCTTCTGGTAACACTACGTTATTTGAAGATAATCTATACATGCACGTTCCATGTTTTGCTGAAGACTAAATAACAAGAAAATTAATCCTGACTTCAAATAGCAAGACTCCACATTCCAGAAGCACCAGATACTATCTGTGTCTGAACACCCAAAATACACACACACACATACACACACAAACACACAGAAGCTAATATTACATGTGTCCCACAAAATGTCTTGTTTCACTAATGAACAAGTTTATAATTTTGTTTAGGTGCATTTTTTTATAAAACATACTTGTATCTTTTATATTCACTAATATCATGTAGCTTGTTCGGGGGTTCAATTTTGGCATTTTTTTGGCAAATTACAAGAAAAATTAGCTTGCTTTTTTTCTAACTGGTGCTTTTTTATTAACGAAGTGTTTGAGGTAGGACTCTTATTACAGAGGGGGTAATTAATCCAGCAAGCAGAGACGCACAAGATAGTTTGAACGCATATGAAAGAACCTAAGGGAAAACCCTATGATAACTGTATATATTACGGAGTACATGCAAGTGAGAGGACTAACTTATTATGATAACGATTTAAGAATTCCATCACATTATTCTTTGTTGGGAGTTTGGACCTTGCACAATAGCTTGCAAATACTTTTTTAAAATAAATTTGAAGTGCTTTCACGACAACAACCACATCCAAGCTTTAGTCCCAAAATAGTTTGGAGTTGAAGTGGTTTGACTTGTATAAAAAAAACTATTGAAGCTATAACAGCATAAAACACCCCCAGGCCCTAATTCCGAGCAAGATATACTGGGTGTGTTTGGTCTATATAAGCATACTCACCCTGGATGTTGGCTGAATCCTGCGATTTGACCTGCGCGGTTCATTGGTTTCAGAAGTTGACTTATCATTCACCTCCTCTTGTTTTGTTAACATTCCACTACCAGTGGCAAAGTTTCCCCTATTCATCTGTTCAGGTCTGTTCTTCAATTTTGGAGCCTTTTTAACAGCAGGAGGAAGAGCCTTTGATTCAGCCACTTCTTCAGCATTGGGACCAAACTTCACTGAATCTGAGTAACCTGATTCGCTCTTGTCATGACTGACATCAGCAGAACTAGTCGGAGTTGACCGAAAATAGTTATCTTTCGATATTTTACTTGAAGTGAGTGGTTTTCGAGGTTTAAGGGGAGGTTTGGGTTTTGATTCGGCAAGGAACTTCTTCTCCTTTGCATCATCAGTTTTGGTACTATTTCTCCATCCCCCACCAACTCCTGATCTAGTTGGAATCACAATTTTTGCTGAATCATTTGTTGAACTAGCGGTGGTGCTCTTAACACCCCCCCTGTTTGAATCATAATGTTTACTTACATCCATGAATTTCCTCTTTTTTCCAGGTTTAGGCACACCGAAAATTACTTTTGGCCCTTCTTTTTTTTGCAGTAAGCCAGACCTCATTGTCCTATGTGTGGCAGGCTTTGGCTGATTATTCTCATTCCTGTGGGCACCAATATTAAATGATTTTTCAGCAGCAGATAAATGGATTGATTTGGTTTCTTCTTTTGTTGTCTCCAATTCTGGCACATCAACACTTTTTGTGACCTTCACCTTTTCCCAATCTACCTCCTCATTCGTCGCATTTCGCAACTTTGCCCTCTTCCCCTTCCGAGTGTTACTCTGAAAAGCATATCATCAACCACGTATTAAATAAAACTGAAAAAGGCCAACTTTGTTGGTAAAATGTGTCACAGTTCTCATGTGAGTGTTTTACCTTGGGAGAAGTCTGTTCTCTTGAAGTGAACCACTCAATCCACAAGCCATCCTTCCAAATAAGCCTAGGACGAAGATGCTGCGCTCTAACAACTGCATTATCTCCGCGGGCTGCAAATAGGCCCTCTTTTTCATCAGCGCCATACGTGGCTTATTAATATATAAAAAAATGGAATATGTGATACTATACCTGGAAAATTGACAGTGAACATAGTTTCATCCTTTTTGTTCTTTTCAACAATGATTCCTTCTCGCCAGCTTGGAATATAGGTACATATGGTATAAAGTATTTTAGACAAATTTGACAAAAACAGCATCAATTGTAGTTATTCTATACTTAATGTCAAAATAGCAACAGAAAACCATAATCCAAGTAGTTAAATCGTTACTCGGGAGTAGACTTTAAAGATATATGCTACAAGTTTCTAATAATAATAGTCTTATAAGACTTGCATACATATAAAAATAATAAATCCACAATAACTAGCATAATTCATAAAGCATTGGAAGAAGAGTCATCCGTCAAACGAATCCTAACTTCTTATATCCTAAATGTCACCATTTGGTTCGAGATTAGCATTATTTTTATCTTCCACCATGACCACAATCACATCTTGAGTGAGCATTTGTAGTTTAGGAACCATAGACCCTTGAAAAAGAGTCTCATTGAATTAAAGTTCCTAAGCTTCTTTTAATCTCAGAATGACCCTTTTTTCAATTTATTAAACTTAACTATGACTGAGTTACTCGTCCAGGCACTAATATTGCCCAATTCTCAGAGTAACCCACTTTTTTGAAACGGACTGAATAAGAAGACAAATGGCAAGGTCTAGGACCAAGTTGTGAGTACTTGGAGAGTCCTCACAGATTAAATTACATAATCATAGTGATACTCCATAAATCCAAACCACCAGAAGCAATTCCAATAAATCGCTTCAGAAAATTAGTCCTTCATGGGGAAGTTTAATGATTAGTATCACTTGTTTTGGTGACTTCAATGATAGTCTCTCTCAATTGTTTCATAAGCACATAAATATTTTGAGTAGTACTTGATAGTTTTATTTTATATTTTTATGTTGTGGCAATCATTCACAAAATAAATAGCATCCATTAATTGCAATGAAGAAAGTTTATAAGGGCTACCCATCAATTGCAACCACACATTAGAGGACATCGGCCACAATACCACATCATCCCATTAGGTCAATATGAAGGGTAGTTGAAGAGCTATGCCAAAACAAACCAAGACATAATCTATAGATAAAAGAAGTGAAAAGCCAGATTCATACTATGTCTTGAAGAAAATGGCTTTAATAGAGAGGAGACATACACCTCCTGAGCTCCACTAGAAATTATTTTAATATTGATTTAGTTAAATTAGTATAAAGTACTCCCTTCTCCCAATAATAATGTAAGAAGCATTCATATTGGACACACACTTTAACAAAAACATAGGAATGCGTTGTTATTTTACAATCTTAACCTTTCCATATAAGATAAAAAATGCCCCTGAACAATAAAAAGGTGATGGTAGGCATGGGATGAAACAGGAAGGTGAAAACCTAGTAAAGTTCACATTAGGAATGTGAATCTTGGAGCATGCTACACAATGAGTATATCTAGCAAAATGGGATAGCTTGAGAAATAAACAACAATAGTTAAAGCATGAGCCAGTTCTAATAAACAATAATATCATCATGTCCCCATCAAAATAGCCAATGCCTATGTTAGGGAAACATGATGAAAAAGAACTGAATACATTGAATGTGACGGAAGCATAGATGGATATAGTTACCAAACATGGATCCATGCATCAACTTGATCCCCAACAGACCAAGAATAATCCTTGACTTCTGCTAGTTTCCTTTTTCGGGCACCTTCGAAGTGCACAACGGTCATAGGTTTTGCAACACGTATCCTAGGCACCTCATCACCGTCTATGTATAGAGGGATCCACTCCTTTAGATGTCCTGGACCAGAAAATTACCCAAATCGCAGCGTGCAAGTATAAAGTAACCATATTAGGATGATAAAAAAATCATGCTTATAATATTTTACCCAAATACTTGCAAAAGCAAACCTCCCACTAATGCGCTCTTTGGAAAAGGAGTAAATTGAATAGTGTAAGAATAAATTAAGAGAAGGGGGGGCCTGGTCACCAATTAAGGCAATGTTGTGTGACCGTGAGGTCGGGTTCAAGTCTTGGGAGCGGCCTCTTCTCAAAAAAATTAACGCGGGAAGGCTTGCCCCTATACACCCTTGTGGTGGGACCCTCCCTTCCCTGGAACCTCTGCTTGTTGGGATGCCTTCATGCACCGGGTTTCCCTTTTAGGGATAAATAAAGAAATAATTATTGAATGTGCATGTAATTCATAAATGGACCCATAAAAAAGAACAAGGAAAATGGTCAGCCAAGATAGATAAATAGGAAGAGGGAATATTTTGTATAGGCAATACACCTTACCTTTCTCTGATTGGAGTTCTGTGTAAGAGACAAAAGCATTCCCATCCTTTAAGTTTAAAACATTTGCCAAGAACCATGCATCATTCAAGTCACCACTATCCCTAAAAACCTACAGTTGGAGAAAGAACAGAGTACGGAATAGACAAATACCATCAACTAGATGTTGCTCTAAAGTAACACAAGAATATTGACATGTGGAATGATCGGATTTAATCATCACACCTCAACAAGACAGCCTTCCTTTATGTTTTCTCCACTTGTTGAACTTTCAACTTTTCCATAGGCCTCCTGAAGAGAAGTTAACCTAGAGTCCACTTCTGGCTTGGTGGAAGAAGAGTCGGGTGACTTGGTAGGTTCTGGAGCGGGACTCTTGCTCCCACATATTTCATTTTCAGCACATACAATCGTTGTTGATATTTCTTCTTCTACTCTAACACCTCCTTCCAATTGTAGAGGCAATCGATCCATTGTTAGGGCCTTTAAAGCTTTTCTAGATGGCCACTCAGATTTCTCCACACAAACATCCGAATCCATTTCGGTGGCATTGAGACCAGTTTTCCCTAAAGTAGCGCCATTTGATTTCACACACTGCTCTCCTAGTGTTTTGGAAACTTTCCAGTAGCCATCAGGACCTGCTTCGATTAATTCACTTAATGTGGAAGGATCCCCCATTGCAACCACCTTGCCAGCATGTGATACAGCCTCAGCAGCCAATTCAGCAGCCTTAACTATGGCATCTAAATTTTCAGCGTGTATCGAGTTAGCAGAAGCAAGGTCAATTCTTCTCTTGGCTGCCTCCCTGGCAGCAATAATAACAGAACCAGAAACGTTGGGCCCACCCCAACCACCCTTTAGAATGGAAGCAGGAGTTGCACCTTCTATGTTTCTTACAAAGTCAGGTAGAGAATCAGTTCTGCTCTCATTTGATGCCAATACCTCGTCAGCCATCTGCCTTGCCTGTGAAGCGACATTTGATGCGATCTTAGCAGCTGCGGCTGCGGCTTTAGCAACAGAAGCGGCCGCTGCTATAGTGGCGGCAACAGAAGCTAGCTTGGTTTCAACGTCCGACATCAATCCAGAGTTCTTTTGTTTTTCCAACTCACTCCATATATCTTGGCAGTGACCAAGTGCAACAGCTGCATGTTCAGCAGCCTCGACTGACTGTAACCTTGCATCATCAACTCTGTTAAAATCCAGTAAAGTTAGTTTCCTTTTCTCCACATCAGTATCTTCAATTTTAGAGTGGTTGGCAGATATGGAAGGAGAAACAGCAATCGGCATAGAAGAAAGATTGCTAGCAATAGGAGTGCAGAATGCTGGTACTGTCTCGCTTTCAGGTATCAATGAGGCCTGCCCAATATCTTCAGATGAATGAGTTAGTTTTGGCCAACGGCAACTAACTCTCGCGGCAGGCCCTGGCAAAATTGATAGTGGGATCTGTCCAGGAGCCTCAGTACGGGACGCCTTTTTCCTCTTTTTAGATTTTAGTTCAGTAGAATGTTGAGCAGAAGTCTGTGGAAGAACCCCAGAAGGTGGCATACAAGGGGGAGACACAGAGATTGGTGATGCATATTTTGTCCCGCTACAAACACCAGACGATTCTTTTGTAGGGATCGTCAAATTCACAGGGTCTGCGATGGGGAAAACAGGAATACGAGTAGTGCTAATGTCAAAACCAGAAGTTTGTGGGGAAGAAGCAACCCATGGTGCAGTTAAAGAAGTCTGTGATAGCGAAGAATTAGTGTGCCCTAGGAAATTCCTCATGGGTGGAGTCTGGAAAGAAGGTAAAGGGGAAACCGCCTGATACCCCATAATTGTTCCTTTTGCCATACCAGTGGGTGGCAGACCAGTACAGGAGGGAGTTGCTATGCTCCAAATAGGTGTTGAAAGAGGTATCATTGGAGAAATTATAGGTGGAATAGAAGTACCCCTGCTACTGCTTGGTCGGGGAGCATTTGAGGAAAGAGCTTTGCTTTTATGCAACTCATATTTGCTTGTTTGATCAGGTGTCTTTAGACCTACATTTCTCAACATTAGAATATAATAAAGGCAAAAGAGCTACAAGAACATGGCTTTTTGGGCTTAGAATACCTGAACCAGGCTCATGTGCCACTTCAGAGCTGGAGAAGAGGGATTTCTGTGCATGCAGCTTTTCTACACAAGCACGCCATGCAGGCTCCCAAACATTCCTCCCTCCTGATATAATACATAGCATGGTGACCACATTTCACATTTATATAAAGAAACAGAGGATACTACAAATAGACTAACCAGAGGTGGTCCCAAAGGCAGAAACCATGATGGCCTCATCAGGTGCTGCACCTTGACTGCAATAACCACCATCCAAGTAGTCAACTAATGAAGTTATTAAAATGAATATATCACTTTCTTATGAAAATGAAGAAATCAAGGTATTAAGTAACTACGGATAATAATTTTTCAAGATGTGAAGAGCAGTTGTAGTAAAATAACTGTGCAGGAAAAAATGTTTAGAGCACAAAAGGTTTACGACAGACATATAAAGAAAATGAAAAGTAAGCCCTACTTGCATCAACAACTTTGGCATATAAATACCACATACTACATATAATGACTTACATTAATGATCCATAAACAAAGATTTGTGCCCGTAATTGCACTTGTTGTAGATCAGTAAAAGGCTGTTGAAATGGCACAGGTGTAGTGGAAGAGTTCAGATCTGGAAGAATGGACGTTGATATAGAGTCAACATTACTGATCTTTGTGCCACTGTGCTGAACACTTCCAGCTTCAACTTGCACCGATTGTCCAGAAACAGAAGAGCCCAAGTGCACACGTGATTTGTCCACCCTCTCGGAGAGTATGACAGGGGTTTCCTTCACTTGATTTCCCTTTTTACTAATTTCTCTTCCTGGCTTACATGAACGGCGCCTTATTTTATGCTCAGAGCCGCCTTTTGCACCAGAAGATGGTGTTGTCTTGTCAATAGGTTGTAATACTTCCTGTACAACCTTCGTATCAGTTTGGTCGCTAAAGGGCATTACGAGGGATCCCTCTTCTACTTAATAAAAAGGTAGATGCATGAATCTAGGAGAAAAAGCATTACTTCCCCCTCAAATGAATGAAACATGTATACTGATGGTTGACTCAAATTATTTACAAATTAAATTTTCTAGGAAATAAAATTTGCACATTAGTCTACAAAGACTCAAGCACACACACAATTGATAAATAACATAAGTGGAAAAAGTGAAAGATTGGCTGAAACAACTTTTGGAAGCATAGTACAGAAATAGCTTTGAATGATATACTCTTAAGATTATTGTATCAATAAATGCACACCATCATGACTTCTGGGATTTTGCTACTGCCATATAGTTGTGAGTCCTTGCCCATCTCTTTCTTCAATGAGTATGCACTAGATTTGACGCACATTGACTCTACTTTACCACGAAAATCATCTATATCCAGAGGACATGACACACTCTCAGCAGCGCCTTTATTGTCAACCTCTCGCTTCTCCCTCTCGGTATGCTGAATCAGAGTGCTTGTTGTGACAACGGAACTCACGTTAGGTGCATGTTGTTCCTTGGAAACTTCACTCTCTGCACAATGCAGCTTAAACAATTGAAAAGAAAGCAACAAATCATACAGGAGACTTTTGGTACGAAGAGAACCACCCTTAAATGAAATCAAATTTTATCCAAGTCTTACAACAATCCTTGGCCAAATAAATCATGTTTAATATTTCATGTTTTGAAGAAATGATGCTGTTTATTTAATAGTGCGCCACTTAGGAGCATTAATTTCAATTTTGATGAAACTATAGACTGGATTGGCAAGCAATCATTCAAGGAAGAAATAGTAGTCAAAACTTTTTCATTCAACACATAGGCTAGAAAGTAGAAAATAGTGAATCCATATTCTTCATGAAAGCTATCTAGTATTAGTAATGACCTATAAAAATATAAGTTAAGAATCATATCCCACAACAAATAAAAAGTCAAATAAATAATTAGTGAACTACTAATATAGCAAGTGCCAAATGGTGCACAGTGTACACACATGCACACACTCATGTCACTCACCTCCAGTGTATGCATGGTTTGAAAATGCAATAGCACCTTGAGGCGCGCCTTACGCATTTTCAGGGACTTTACAATGCAAGGTGTGACTAGTTTCACGCAATACAGACACTGACGCCTTTTATGTGCAAGGCGCACGCCATAAGGCATACGATTTAGGGCACCGCAAGGCTTACGCAATTGGAGTTTTAGTAAATATTACGTTAGTGTCCCAGTTTACTAATAACTGGGCCCAGTTTTAATTTAAACCCAGTTATTATTTCAAGTAATACACCCTACTGGGTATACCTCTCTTCATCGGCTGTGTCATCTCTTCATTGCCAGTCAGCCTCTCCTACTCCTGTTCGCACTTCGCACCAAGTCGTCTGCAACTCTGCAACTTTTTTTTCCGTCACTTCTCCTCTTATTTCTCCCCTTCTCCGCCACTCTTATTTTCCCTCTTCTCTGCCTCTCTTATTTTCCCCTTCTCCGCCTCTCTTAGTTCATGGTATGCTCATTTTTTAATCTTTCCCATAATATTATATTTGGTATTATTAATTTATTGTTGAGTAGGCCTCGTATGGTACTGTTAGTATGTTATACAATTATGTGTGTGAAAAAGATATATTATTGGTTGGGTAATAATTAGATGCAGACGTGCAGTATTATTTTTCCCTATGTTAATATGTGTACAATATGAGTTATGACATCAATCCAATAGACATAGAATTTCAGAATAGAAATTTCTATCATCTTATAATTGAAGTCACGATTTCATCACCTCATTACATTATTGTTGGGTTGTTTATGAAATTTGTTGTTTTAGATGAATATTTATTTCTTATTACTTCTAACTATATAGACACACACATATATATATATGTATATGTATATATATAAGAGTAACGCCTCATTGCGCAATGATGCGTACACAATACGCAATCATTAAAAAACGCCTCAAATACGCAATATGCAATTTCGAAAAGGTTGAATGCGTGTATTAAATTACGAAGGCTTATTAATCCACAAAAAAAAGTACTTATTTACTCTTTCATCTACTAGGGGATTTGATTTGGAAAAGAAACTGTTCCATACTAATGCATTCGGGTCCATAACCATGGGGCCCAATATAGGAGATATTCTAGCATTTACCACTTTTCTCCACGCTCTCGGTTTCCACATGCTTTCCTGCCGTTCCATTTGCATCATGACCTTCCAATTCTGCTGCTAAGTGATGCCGATGAACAATTTCTTCAACCATGGAGGAATGATGACGAACTTCACCAGAAACACGAGCTTGGTCAGTCTTGGTCTCTGTACCAGCAGCCTCTATCACAGGAATGGAATGATCAGCTGTCATTGGTGTGCCTGGATAAACTGATTCATGCTGGTGACCTATATCTCCATCCATAGAATGGACTAGATGAATTTCACCAGAAACACTGGCTGGGTCAGCTTTGGTCTCAGAATCAGCAGCTACGTTGAAAATGAAATGATCAATACCTTTCAACAGTGTTGGCACATACACGCCTTTCTCAACACCACAAACAGGACCTGGCTGGATTTCCATCTGAAAGGATGAACCTGATGCTGATAAGTTTGCTTTTTCAGCAGGGCAGATGGTATCCATTTCGTCCTTAACTGGCAATGGCAGCTTCTCAGATTGATTGACCACTGCAGCTGGAACATCACTTATTTCAGTGAATGAGACATTGTCCCCTATGTCATGTGAGGAGTGGGTAGCATCTTCCTCCTCAGTGCATAACGCTGCAAAAACAAAAAGTCTATTATCTTGCTAGTAAAAGACAAATGAATCAGGTTATCTAGGTCTCATCTTCATAACTATAAAGAATACCTTTATTTACTTTTTTTTTGGCAAACTCTGTCCCATGAACATTCTCAACATGTGCTAAACACTCTACACCCAAAGAAGATACAGTCTCAATTAGGTGACCAATTGATTTATTATTTTCCATGTCACTAGAAACAGTAGTTGACACAGTTTCCTCTTTCTCATTAAAAGAAACGTCTAGATCTCTGTTGACGGCATTAATTGGCTGCTTTGAGGAAGAGTCTTCTCTGCATATCTTCTCAGGATCATCATATGTGGCATGGGAAGAGACATGATCTCTATCACAGTAATCCACTTCAAATGAGTGATATGACCTTAAGGCATCTTCCCCGCCTTCAAATTTCTCACCTACATGTGTCACCTCTTGAATTTCAGCAGGAAGACACACATCTCTTGGGCTAACATGATCATCTGCATGGAAAAGATTGCTTCCAGTTACAAGTTCAGAACTCAAGCTACTATTATCAATAGTATTATGTTCTTGTTCATTGACATTGTTTTGTTCATGTGTTATTTTTGATGACGACACTTCCTCCCTCTCAAGATTTGCATCTTGGTCATCAGCCTCTCTCACATCTGTTGCACAAAAGCTCTTAAAGGAAACAGATTTATCATCTTGCTGAATATTATCACCCTCAAGTTGGTTTTTTCTTTCTTTTCCTTCTGAAGAGACAATAGTATGTGAATTGTTGACTTGAGAAGGTTCAGCAGATAGGGAATTTTCCTTGCATTCTTCAGGAGTGAGTTGTGATTCAAGGTTGGCGACAAATTTCACAGATGTTCCTACCACCTGTGGTGATGTACAATTAGAATGGTCTAACTCTCCTTCAGTTATCTCACTTGACCTAGAAAATTTGTCCACGAACTGATTTGTTTGTACACCAACCAAAGGATCATCAGCATAGTCCATCTTGTCATCATCAAGCAAGCTAGCTTCCTCAAGTTGGTGTTTGCTTTCATTCACTTCGGAAGAGACACTGACTTGTGAATTGTTGAGTAGAGAAGGTTCAGATAAATGGGAGCTTTCCTTGCACTCTTCAGGAGTGAGTAAGTCACGCTCCATTTCTAGCAAAGCTGAAGATTCAGTGTTGGCATCAATTTTCACTGATGATCTTTCCACTGATGATGTATATTTAAAATGGTCAATCTGTTCTTCAGGAGTGAGTTGAGATTCAACGTTGGAGACAAATTTCACAGATGTTCCTGCCACCTGTGGTGATGTACAATTAGAATGGTCAAACTCTCCTTCAGTTATCTCACTTGACCTAGAAAATTTGTCCACAAGCTGATTTGTTTGTACACCAACCATAGGATCATCAGCATTGTCCATCTTATCATCATCAAGCAAGCTAGTTTCCTCAAGTTGGTGTTTGCTTTCATTCACTTCTGAAGAGACGCTAATTTGTGAATTGTTAACTAGAGAAGGTTCAGAGAAATGATAACTTTCCTTGCACTCTTCAGGAGTGAGCAAGTCACGCTCCATTTCTAGCAAAGCTGAAGATTCAGTGTTGGCATCAATTTTCAATGATGATCTTTCCACTGATGATGTATATTTAAAATGGTCCATCTGTTCTTCAATTATCTCACTTGACCTTGAAAACTTATCCAGACACTGATCTGTTTGTACACAAATCACAGGATCTTCTAAAGAATGTATCTTATCATCCTCAAGTGAGCTAGGTTCCTCATGTTGGTGTTTACTTTCCTTCAATCCAGAGCAGACAAAAATATGTGAGTTTTTTTCTTGAGAATTTTCATGGGATAGAGAATTATCCTTGCAATCTTCAAGAGTGAGCATGTTGCACTCCTTTTCTAACAAATCTGAAGATTCAGTGTTGGCCTCAATTTTCAAAGATGTTCCTAACACCGGTGTTTCACATTTACAATGGCCTATCTCTCCTTCAGTTATCTCACTCGGACTAGGAAACTTATCCAGAAACTGATCTGACTGCACACCAATAACAGGACCTTTGACATAGTGCATCTTATCATCTTGAAGCAAGCTAGGTTCCTCAAGTTGGTGTTTGCATTCATTCACTTCAGAAGAGACAATAATATGTGAATTGATGCCTTGAGAGGGTTCAGATGATGGCAAGATTTCCTTGCATTTTTCAGGAGTGACCAAGCTGCACTCCTTATCCAGCAAAGGTGAAGATTCAGAGTTGGCATCAATTTTAAAAGATGTTCCTGCCACCGATAATGTACATTTAAAATGGTGTTTCTCTCCATCAGTAATCTCACTTGACCTGGAAAACTTGTCCAGATACTGATCTGTTTGTACATCGACCATAGTATCTTCTACATAGTCCATTTTATCATCCTCAAGAAAGCTAGGTTCCATGTTATGGGTTACATCACTCAATTCTTTGCCACAATTTGACTGGTGAATAGTAGTGTCTTCAGGAAGATTATGTTCTTGACCAACTGATTTCAACAGCATTTCAACAGATTCTGATGATGTTGCCTCATACCAGACATTATTGTGTCCAGTGATTGAGCAAGGCTCAGTAACACTTGAACTGAACTCTACGATTCCACTACTTTCTCGAGGAAAATCCTCAATCCACTGGTTGTCTTCCTGACAAGGAATTCCAAGAAAAACTTCGTTTTCAACTAAACTGTCGAACCTTAAATGGCCTTGGAGGCTATCATCAAAATCAAATCTGGGAAGAGTGAAAGGACGCAAAACAGGGGAGACTTTCGAGCTATCTTCACCTGCTACATGAAGATCCTTGCTTTGGTAATCATTGCCATTATAGTCCATCTGTGATCTCCTGCAAAAAGAAGTATCTACTATATATATGTACGAATGGATAAGAGTAAAGGAGTGACAAGAGTATTAGATGTCTCACTTTGACTCTATCCTTGAATCCAAAGTATGGATTCTCTTTTTGGAAAGAAAGCAACCTGATTGGAAGTCAAATGTCTATGTATACAACATCAACGACCAAGCCTTGATCCCAAAAGAGTTTGGGTCGGCAAACATGAATCTATAAAATAGGAGCTAAGGTAAAATGTCCAAGTATAAATGAAGAAAATATTACTCCTGAAAAGATGATATCCCATGGCAGCCTTAGTCCTTACAATTGCAATTCAGATCCAGCCTTAGTCTTCATCAAGTTTTGTCTCTAATTGGAATTTTGTTAAATGCGAGTATTCACGTAATTCAAAGAAAGAATGGCAAAAAAAATAAAAAATGAAAGAAACACAATGAGGTTGTTGCACTACAGGCATAAGGTCTTACCTATTAGTACAAGCTGAATGAGTTTACGGAGGCAAGAAGGTTTGTGTATCACTTTGAAAAAATCAGGTCTGTGGCACTAGCATATCGCAAAATTTGTCTAAACAGAGTCATATTTTGGCGACGCGCTGAAATTTGTGGGGAATAAAATCGAGACGAGATACAGCTGAAACTCAGCGGCATTAAATACTACGATGGTTAATGCACTGAATTTAATAATCAGCTCGACCGAACATGATGAATTAAAGAGTAGCAGATGAAGAAAGTCTATAGACGCTACCTCCCTCCATTCGAAGAAGAAATACCGAACGTTGCTCAACTCCACCCGTGCGGAGTGGCTGATAATAACACCAAGTAGGGTTTTCGGGAGGTGTCAAACCTAAATCAACAACCCACAGATGTAGTATTACCGTCTAAAAGACCCTCGAGCAATAAAATGGACGGGGGAGTGGCCCGAAGAAACACTGCGTGTGTATACTAGAGAGAATCTGTGGCTGAGGGTGATGGGAGGAGAGACTGAGAGTGCGAGTTTGCTGTCTCAGTTGCCCTCGGGGCAATGCTTGGGGAAATTATACTACATACCAGACCAAACCAAATTAAATCAGACCAAATTAAATCAGATCAAACCAAACCAAACCAAACCAGATTTTCGTATATATAAAATACACAGTGACTAGTCATTTACCAGACCAGACTAATTTAGATCAGACCAGACCAGCAAATTTCAATTCAAAAGAAAACATCTTTAATCATTGGGTAAATATATTTATTGACTAAATATAAATATGTGAAACTTCGTAAATTTAACTCTAATACTCTAGTTAATAGATAATGTGCGTTAAAAAAGGGAGTCATCTATGATTAATTTAGCATACTTCCTCTATTCTGTACATCCTTAACATATCTAATTCCTTACTAATAAAGTAGAACCTTCAAATTGAAATTGATTTGTCAACTATTTGCTATTAAGTACAATTTAATATTTAATATTGCTATTGAATACAATTGATTTGGAGAATGTAATTACAAAAGTTTATTATTACTATTGAGTGCATCTTATAGATTCTCAATTCATGTATTTTCATTCCTTGTATTTTGCATTTTTTACCCATTAAATTAATTAATGAGATAATTGAAGCACCTACATAAGAAAGGAAAGCAATTAAATAATGATTAATTTACTTCAAATGCAATTAAATAATACACGGACCATGCATAAGTCAAATAATAATGACTTATTATTTGATAATAAAGTATAACCTATTAATTGAAATGATTTCTAAATTACTTGTTATTGGGGATGTTTTCACTTGGATTTTTTTCAATCCCAAATCGGACCAGACTTAAACATACAAGACCAAACCAAACCAGACGTAAACAAATCAGACCAGACCAGGCTTAACTTTCGTAGTTATAAAATACAAAGAGACCGGATGTTTACCCGACCAAACCAAACCAATTCAGACTATATCGGACTGGACCAGACTTAAACATATCAGACCAGACTAGCAAATTATAGTTCAAATAAAAAACATCATGAGTGCAATTATATTACTGAATAGTTATTAATTGCAATTAAGTTCTAAATTCATACTCCCTCCGTCCCCCTAAGTTTGGGACGGGAGGGGTGTGGTGTGGTTTTTAAGAAAAAGTGGAATTGTGTGGTTGATATTGAATTGATAAAGTGTAAATAAAGTAAGAATGAATTCTAACCACTCAAATGTTACCAAATATGGTATGGGACAAACTTAGTGGGACGGACGAAAAAGGTAAAACGGGACAAACTTAAGGGGACGGAGGGAGTAGTATTTATACACACACACACACACACACATATATATATATATTGTAGAGCATCAATTTCTAAATTCTATAAGTGTCGTTTCATTTCATGTTTTTGAAAGCTTTATCGAGATGGTTCCAGAAAACCACATATAATTAGAAAATTTTCATTTGGTATATTCCCTCCGACGAGGATTCGGCCGAGGATGAAAGGCGCAACTAGCAGTGCCGACGTGAGGTCCGAATCATCGTCAGAGAGAACACCGGCGGAGACACCGCCAACTAGCGAAAGAAATGGAACAACAAGCTCTACGTGGGGTGGGGGGGGGGATCACAGACCTTGGTCTTGGGAGGCTCAGTAGAGTAGTTGGCCTCTAATAGGCTGATTACATGAATTCATGAAACTAAGTAAAAAGTATAAGCGATTGGTAAGAGCCTGGTCGAGGCTGCCTTGGCCGAGGAGGGCATTGGACGAAGGACACCAAATTGAGGAGAAAATCGTACTTCAGTCTTCTAAGATTGATCTTCGGGGTTGCTCCGTGTGGACCGCCTCGTTTGGTGGATGGGACCAGCCAAGTACCAGGTGCCTTGTTTTTATCTTTTGAGTGTGTGGGTCATGGGGTCCGGGCCCATATACTCTATCACCATCTTTTACACAAAATTCAGAATATGACATGCACAACGTTGATGAAAATATTTATCCATCAAAGTAGAAGGACAACACAATTCACGCAATTTAGAAACCAATGTCAATATTATTACTTGCATTATCAAAGCCAATAACAAACATCTTATCAATCAAATTATATCCAGTTAAAATACACTGTATGATAATATAAATATTATCACCGGTGTGTCGGTCATTGAATTCTCAAAAAGCGACAACACGTTAATGCATTTCCTAATTATCATCAATATAATGTGCAGTCACACCCAAATAATACAAATGATGATAAGTATTTTCTCATATATCACTACAAATACTAACACGTCCATCAAAGTTTGCGAAAAAACATTGTTAATTTATCTTTTTTCAATTATATTGCCTTATAACTAATATTTTAATGGTTTTGCGACTATAGTTTCTAAACTGGGGATTTTAAGAACCTTGAGCATAAGTTTTTAAAGCAAGACTTTTCAGAAAAATGAAAGACACATTTTCTTCACAAAATTTTCAGCCATAGCACTTAAATGTTTCGCATCATCATAAATGAAATTACCAAAGGATTGATTTTTGCAAACTTCGATGTTTGGTTTACGCCCCCTTGCATTTGATTTTCACCCACTCTATGGGGTTCCATTGTGCCAGGCCTTCAAATGCCTACCCCCACCAACATTCTAATATTTAATTTTTTTTAAAAAAAAATATGACTGTTAGGCTCGGACCAGGCCCAGGACAGGCCAGTTTCCAAAGTATGAGCCTGTGGTTCGCCTCTATATAACCTCAGACCGGGTACAAACAGTATCGGTCCTGAGTCAGGCCGCCCGGATACAATCCACCCCTAACCAAGGTACGCCAACTAAACTAAAGAGTAAGTTTTATTGAACAACAATAAGAATGAACTATTATATAACAAAGAGCATTAAACGGTGAAACAAGGTCACATTCGAAAAGAGGGTGTAGTCAAGATGCACACATGTTGTGTTAGAGGTGTGCAAACATGAAAAAGTCACTTTAGAAATGAAAGAATTCGACAAGAAGCATAAGTTACGCTGATGGAGGATAAATACAAGAGTTTTGGTTGTAATGGTTTGATCACGTATTTAAAAGATCAAGTGATGCACCAGTTGGATAGATTGAGATGCGGTGAGAGGATGAGGGGACAACATAAATGAACATATATTAGAGTGGTCAAGAATGATATGCTATTGTCTAAATTAAATGAGAGTATGTATGACTTTAAGAATATTATAGTGGAGGGTAAATCTTATATTTTTTGTCTCTCTATTTAGTTATTGTTTTAGCTGACGTCATATGTTGACCTCAAACGTTTTTTGGAATAACGGTGGATGTTTATGTGGATATATGTGTTGGATTTTTTTTACCCGTGAGAAAAGCCCAACTCTTGAGCCCATTAAAGTCTTATTTAGACTTTCTATTTTCGAAGCTTCTAATTAGAAGAGGGTCAGCCACTATTTCAAAACATAAGGACAAAAAGAGAGCAACGGATTGAGAGAACAAAAAGTCACAAAACATTAGCTAAATGTTCATCCCGTTTTTCAACAGAAAGCGGCAAAAAACTTTCGTTGCCCGGAGATTGAACCGTTGGATCGTCGTGATTGTTGTACAACATCTACACAGCATCTGGGACAAAATTATGGACGGTGAAGATCGGGTTTTGAGTTCCGAAGGTCGGGTTACGTTGGTCTGGACAGTAGCTATTTTTCTAGTGATATTTTTCTTATGTTGGCTCTATTTTGATTTCATACACCTTAATGTTCTTAGTTCCAAGGATATGATGATTTTGTATGCCTCTGGTATTATCTAGAGAAGACTTTGCATTGCTCCTTTGATCATGATAGTGAATTTAAGTGGGCAAAATGGTCCCGTGATTTTTCCCTAGTTTATGGGGTTTCCACGCTAAAATTTTGATGTCTTTGTGTTGTTATGTACTTACTATTTTAGCTCAATATCTTGGTGCATAACAGTGGTATTGTGTGTGTTCTAGATGCATTAAGAATACCCTATTTGTTTGCATCCTCAAAGGTTCATTCAAGTTGGGAAAGTTTAGCCAAGTGAAGATTACTTTCGCATTTATTAGTTATCGTTTATGGCTGTTTTTCCCATCAAATTGGTATCAGATCCGAGTTCATCTATATTGGGTTAGACTTGTTTGAATGATGGAAGCCAACACAAATAGGATGATCAATTTGAATGGTTCTAATTATCAGGTTTGGAAAGGCAAGATGAAAGATCTCCTTTATGTGAATGATTATTATTTGCCTGTGTTTACTATTGATAAAGATGAGAGTAAAATAGATGCATAGTGGAACATTTTGCGTAGACAGGTTTGTGGGTATATTCGCTAATGGGTTGGTGATAATGTTTTGAACCATATTAGCGGAGAGACTCATGTTCGCACTTTGTGGAACAAGCTTGAACAGTTGTATGCTCAAAAGATCGGGAACAATAAATTGTTCTTAGTAAAACAGATGATGAGCTTAAAATATCATGATGGAACTTGTGTCACTGATCATTTAAATTCTTTTCAGGGAATTATCATTCAACTTGCATGAATGTGTATCAAGTTTCAAGATGAGATACAAGGCTTATGGCTCCTTAGCACTTTAACAGACTCATGGGAGACTCTTAGGACATCATTGTCCAACTCTGCACCAGACGGTATCATCACCATGGAATTGGCTAAAGGCGGTATTTAAATGAAGAGATGAGAAGAAAGTCATAAGGTTTCTCTTCACATCCTGATGTCTTAGTTACAGAAAGCAGGGGAAGAAGTTAGAGTAGAGGTCCAGGAAACAAAGAGAAGCATCGAAGCATCCAAAGGAAAGTTTGCTGATTTTGAGTGCTATCATTGTGGTAGAAAAGACCATACGATACAGTACTACAGGCAGTTAAAAAAGGAGAACAAGAAGAGCAATTACAACAATCAAAAGAACCATAAAAAAGATGAGGATGGTAACAACAATGCTGAAGTTAACACTACTACCAAAGAGTTTCGTATTTGTTGTGATCTTGATATGATCAACATTGCACTTGATGATTCGAGTTGGGTTCTTGATAGTGGCGTTACATGTCATGTAACATCAACAAGGGATTTTTATTCATTTTACACTACATGTAACTTTGGTAATATTAGGATGGGTAAAAATGGACTATCAAATATTGTAGACATCAAAGATATTTGTTTGAAATTTGACACTGAGATAGAGTTGGTTTTACATAATGTGAAACATGTTCCAGATTTGAGACTTAATTTGATCTCCGCAGGCTGACTTGATGATAATGGTTACAACAACTTTGGTAATGGAATATGGAAACTCACTTGTGGCTCTTTGATCGTGGTTAGAGGTAAAAGATGCTCAAAGTTGTACATGACACATCCAAATGTCTTCAAGGATAGGGTCAATGTTGTGGCGAATACTGACAAGACTGATTTATTGCATGCGAGATTGGTCAAATGAGTGAAAATGGGGTGTCTCTTTTGTTGAAGAGAAATGTGTTACCGGGTGTGCATGATAATCATCCAAAGAAGTGTTCTCACTCTTTGGCAGGTAAACAGAACATAATTTACTTTAAGAGCCATCCTCCTTCCAGGAAGGAGAATATACTTGATCTAGTGCACTCCGATGTTTGTGGTCATATGAAAACTAGGACACTTGGTGGTTGCTCCTACTTTGTCACAGTCATTGGTGATCACTCTAGAAAAGTATGGGTTTATACCTTGAAATCTAGAGATCAAGTATTTGAAGTGTTTAAACAATTTCATGTCTTGATTGAGAGACAGACTGTAAAGAGGCTCAAGTGTATTCAGATAGATAATGGAGGTGAATACATTGGCCACTTTGATGCTTATTGTAGACACCATGGTATTCGACATCAAAAGCGTCCTCCCAAGACACCACAATTGAACGAAATAGCAGAGCGGATGAACAGAACTTTGATGGAGCGTGTCAGATGTTTGTAGTCACAAGCAGGGCTGCCAAGTTCATTCTGGGGATAAACTTTGAATACAATAGTACATGTTATTAATCTAACTCCTTGTGTTCCTTTGTCTTTTGATGTACCTGACGGGGTGTGGAGTGGCAAAAATGTTTCTTACCGCCACTTAAGGGTTTCTTGATGCAAAGCTTTTGTGCACATTCCTAAACATGAAAGATCAAAGTTTGATGTGAAGTAAAAACCATGTGTTTTTTTGGGTTATGACCAAGATGAGTTTGGCTACAAGTTATATGATCCAGTCCGCAAGAAACTCATTCAAAGTCGGGATGTTGTATTTGTGGAAGATCAGACCATGAAAGATGTTGAGAAGAAAGAGTCAGCTCCTTAACATAATGATGATGTTACTGATTAGGATCCAGTGCCTCCTCATCATGTAGAGCCACCGCATTCCGATGATGTTCAGAATGATGAACAACATGATACTGATGGTATTGATGCTCCAGAATAACCAGAGGTGGATGAAAACTTTCATTTAGAGTTAACGATACCAGATGTACCACCATTTGTCCCACTTAAGGGGTGTACAAGAGATCATCATCCTTCCACTCGTTTTTTCAGCTAATGAGTATGTGTTACTCACTGATGGGGGAGAACCTGGGTGTTATGCAGAGGCCATGGAAGATGAACACAAAGGGGAGTGGGTTGAAGCCATGCAAGATGAGATGAATTCCTTACATGAGAATAATACTTTTGAGTTGGTGAAGTTGCCTAAAGGCAAGAGATCTTTGAATAACAAGTGGGTCTACAAAGTGAAG
This sequence comes from Cuscuta epithymum, assembly GCA_945859915.1. Classification (NCBI taxonomy): domain Eukaryota; kingdom Viridiplantae; phylum Streptophyta; class Magnoliopsida; order Solanales; family Convolvulaceae; genus Cuscuta; species Cuscuta epithymum. The sequence goes on from CAMAPF010001000.1 coordinate 1,670,487, forward strand.
ATTGAAGAGCACACCTCACAACCTAGGTACAAGGCTAAATTGGTGGTTAAAGGCTCCAATCAAAGAAAAGGTATTGATTTTGATGAGATTTTTTCTCTGGTCGTGAAGATGAGATCTATTCGTGTTGCTCTTGGTTTGGCAGTCAGCCTTGATCTTGAGGTTGAACACATGGATGTCAAAACAACATTTCTTCCTGGTGACTTGGATAAAGAAATATACATGGAGCAACCTGAAGGTTTTCAGATTAAGGGAAAAGAAGGCTATGTGTGTAGACTTCAAAAGAGTTTTTATGAGTTGAAGCAAGCACCAAGACAGTGATACAAGAAGTTTGAGTCAGTTATGGGGGGAGCAAAATTACCAAAAGACTACTTCAGACCATTGTACTTTCTTCCAGAGGTTTGGTGATGACGATTTCATCATTTTTTTTTTCATTAATGTTTTTTTTTTATTGATTAATGAAGGAAAATGAGTACATAAAAAGTTGAAAAAGGAGAAAGATAAAAAAGAAACAAAGAAACAAAGAAAGCCCAACCCTAAGTACACATGGTCACCCCTCCCTAGCAAGACAAGTTCCATAAAGTAATCATAAATCCACACGAGATTGAGATCTCGTTCTCATTCGATGGGATCTCTGGTGATTTTTTCTGTAAATTTTCATTTGCGTGTTCAGATTCTGAGTAGGCAAACAATTTTCCCTCGTGACTAGGCAAGCCTTATTACAAATGTCTTCATTTGTATCCGAATCCCATAAATCCTCGACCGCTGAGATAGGAGTTCTTTTCTCACTCTCTGAAGCATGTCCGAGAAATTCATCTCCTGAGTAGTCTAATAACTTTTCGGAAAAAATATCCTCACAAAACAACCCTATAGAGTCATGATTATCTATAATAGCATCTGCTGAAAGTCTTACCTCGGGTTGCTTAGTCAATCTCTTATCTTCTCGGTTTTCCAAACAGGTGGCAACAATACGTTCAATTTCTTTGATAAGAAAATGAGAGAGTGTTTCAACCCCATTAGTCATAGTAACCTCAAAGAGATCATTAATTGTTGCAAGATCTATGCACTTTGAACCGCTGAGATGATCAACTGTATCCAAAATTGGGGGTTTCTCAAAGGAGCCTGAGTGTTCGATATCAACTTGGAACAATGTGCCTGAAATAGAGACTTCATTCTGGCTGGGATAGTCCCCACTCAAATGAGAAGGAAAGTCCATCCAATCAGAACAAGGTTGATGACATGTTAATTGTTGACAAGAATGCAGAAAGAATTACTGAGTTGAAGATGCAATTGAGCAAGTATTTTGTTATGAAAGACTTGGGTCAAACAAAACAAATTATTGGCATTCGGATCACTCGAGATAAAGTTTTGGAGAAGCTACACATGTCACAGGAGCAATACATCGAGTAGGTGCTTCGTAAATTCAATATGGATAAAGCTAAAGAGGTCAGTTCACCTCTTACTACCAATTTCAGGTTGACAAGAAAGACTGCCCCTCTTCTGAGAAGGAGATTAAAGAGGTGGATAGAATCCCTTATGCCTCAGCTCTATGGAGCTTAATGTATGATATGGTGTGCGCACGACCTGATCAATTTTGCCCATGCAGTAGGTGTTGTTAGTCGTTTTATGTCAAATCCGGGTAAGAAGCATTGGGAAGCAGTGAAGTGGATTCTCAGATATCTACGTGGTACTTCTAAATTGGGTATAACATTTGGAAATAGAAAACCGATACTTGTTGGTTGTACTAATCTGATATGGCAGGAAATAAGGACAACATGAAATCCACTTCTGGATATTTGATTACTTTTGTAGGGGGGCTGTGTCATGGCAATCGAGATTGCAAAAGTGTATGGTTTTATCTGCCATTGAGGCTGAGTTTGTGGTTGCAACAGAAGCGTGCAAGAAGCTATTATGGCTCAAAAGGGTTATGCAAGAGATTGGTTTATGCAACCGCGGTACATGGTTCTTTGTGATAATCAAAGTACTATTCACCTTGCTAAAAATTCTACGTTTCACAAACAAACCAAGCATATTAATGCGAGGTATCATTAAATTAGAGATTCACTTGAAGACAAACTATTTGAACTTGATAAAGTTCATACCGATGATAATGGTGCCAATATGTTGACAAAGGTTCTAGCAAGAGAAACGTTGAAGGTGTTGCTCCATCGCCGGTATGACGAACTTTTCCTCACAAGTCAAAAAGGTGGAGATTTGTTAGGGGTTTCTTTGTTTCTGGCCCATGAGGAAAGCCCAACTGTTGAGCCCATTAAAGTCTTATTTAGAATTTCTATTTTGGGAGCTTCTAATTAAAAGAGGGTCAGTCGGTATCTCAAACATAAGGACATAAAGAGAGCAACAGATGGAGAGAGCAAAAAGTCACAAAACATGAGCTGAATGCTCACCCGTTTTCAGCAGACGGCAACAGAAAACTTCCATTACTTGAAGATTGAACCGTCAGATCGTCGTGATTGTTGCACAAAATCTACACAACATCTAGGCCAACATTCTGGACGGTGGAGATCGAGTTTTGAGGTACGGAGGTAGGTTTCGATGGTCTGGACAATAGCTAGTTTTCTGGTGATATTTTTCTTATACTGGCTCTATTTTGATTCCATACACCTTGATGTGCTTACTTCCAAGGATATGATGATTTTGTATGTCTCTAATATTATCTATAGAAGACTTTTTATTGCTCCTTTGATTGGTGATAGTGGATTTAAGTGGCCAAAATGGTCTCATGGTTTTTCCCTAGTTTATGGGCTTTGCACACTAAAATTTCGGTGTCTTTGTGTTGTTGTGTGGTTACCGTTTTAGCTCAATATCTTGGTGCATAGCAATGATATTGTGTGTGTTCTAGTTGAATTAAGAACACCATATTTATTTGCATCCTCAAAGGTTCATTCAAGTTCGGAAAATTTAGCCAAATGAAGATTACTTCTTCATTTACTATCGTATTAGTTATCGTTTGTGGCTGTTTCCCCCATCAATTTGCACGTTGTGAGCTTGAGAAGTTGTGTGTGAAATGCATTTCCTTTTTCCTTTTTAGTTGGTTCTTGACGGAGTTGGCGCACTACTCCCTCCACATTTACTCCCTCCACGTTGTGAGAACTTTACATTGAATTGGTTCTTCGAAGTGCATAGAGAGAATACATTGAACTACTAGATCAGAGGTGCAGAAAAATAAGTTTTCTCAATCCAACATAAAACCAAAAGAATACCATAATCCCCAATTCCCCATGTATCTGATATTAACAAAAGAGCTTCTTCTAAGAGTTGTGATTCCACCACCTTCCGAGTGCTTCTCCCATCCGTATCCTTTCCCCTCTCTTGACACAAAATCTGAAGTCGGATGGTGATGAGGTTGGGGCTTGGAAAACCAGAACCACCGTGGAGCCCATATTGAAGGCACCTAGCTGCAAGTTTTTGAAGGTGCAAATGTGTGTTTCAGTGTTTGCCTCAGGACATGCATGCTTCAATATGAAATACGGAGTATATAAAAAAAGTGCTCAGGACAAATTTTCACGCATGGCGGAATGCACCAGCTACAAGACATGTTAAACTCGATCTAATAAAAGGGAAACCCAGTGCAAAAGGGTCTAGGACTCTAGGCAAAGGTCCCACCACAATGGTTGTATAATGGGCAAGTTTCAACTGCCCAGCACTTTAAAAAAATTCGAAACATAGTTGCTGTCAACTAAATACATTATCGAATCTGACTCTTGACACCCAAAGTTTCAGATCTACTATATAAGCCATAAATCTGATTTAATTTACAAATTTATTCCATGATTTTTTATTCTCAAGTAGACGATTTTTCACAAGCATTGATGGGTCAATATTTTTTCAAAACTAATTTCAATTTGAATAAGAAGTAATTAATTTTGAATGTGCCCAAATTGAATGTAACCCGGCTGATTCACCCGAACCAAAATGCACCCTATGTTTTTAATGTCTGGTTTTGGGTCTCAAAAGTTAGCACCCAGGTTCCAAGTCATATCTCAGGTCAAACCTGAACCCCTGCCCAACCTACTTTCCAGGTTGTACCTCATCACCTTTCTTCAGCCAAATGCCAGTGCTATCATGTTTATAAACCTTTTCTTCTGGAGGTTCTATATGTAGCATCTTCTTCTGGGGCTTGTTTGTTCGGAGTGTTGGGTCGAAGAAAAGCTGAACACCAAATTACAACAAGGTAAAAGTTAGTTACAAGTTCACAGCACATCATCATGTAAAAAGGCTGTGGTTCACAAACCAATAGAAGTTTTAGGCTTAAATAACCTCGATTGAACCAATATTTGTAGCGCCAATTGCTGCCATTGCCATAAAGCCTTCTTTCCATTGTCCTTCCAACACAACCTGATTGTTTTATTTTAAAACAAAAAGAACATATTGGTATGCCAAAGTAGAAGAGTGATAATGTGGTGCATTATACGCTAGTACTCATCAATCACGTGGCAGTAAGTAATAATGTATTTAATACCGAAAATAGGTTTTACATATTCATCAATGTCAAATTTGTGCACAGAGCTTAGGATTTTAATCTTTGAAAAGGTATGACGTTTAGAGGGGGAAAGGAAGCAACGATTAGTTTATAGATTGTGACAATGAAGGTGCTTTATATGGTGGATATTTTCCTTGTGACTAAACATGGCTTTAGAGTTTAGACATGTTGGAATGTCAATATGGGAAATATTCACTTTGAGCTGCACTTTTTTAAGAGCCTGTTTGCTACTATGAAAATGCCAGTGAAAGACAATAGAGGAAAGTATAAGCATAATTTGGAAGTAAAATGTGATGGAAAATGAAGCATTTGTTCAAACTCATATTATTAATGTCTTTCTATTATATAAAGATTAAGAAATAAAAGAATGTGTACAATTTTCTTCTTCATCATCATCATCATCATTAATCCAGTGCTGCAAAGGCTCCCACCTATGGTGGGGTAAGGGGGCGTCGGATGTACGCAGCCTTATCCCTGTACTAGATCACACAGAGACTGTTTCCGCCCCCCGGATGACTCATGGTAAAAATTGCGTCAAAAATTGCACGGAGTGACTGCTTTGCTTCATAACAAAGAAGCGCAGCCAATTTTGTGTCATTTTTTCTTTATTCCATCATATTCTCAAGCCAAAAAATAGTGGATCTTTGGCTCCATTGCAAATGATGGAAACCATGCGTACAATTTTGATAGATTAATTATATTTCATTATCATATGCAATTTCCGAGGTAAACCAAACACAATGAAGTGACTGTCCTTAGAATATTTTCCTCTTTCCCTAGCATTTTCCGTGATCCAAACATATATCCTTAAAGAAAATGTCACGAGAGAAAATAATAAATCAGGAACCAAGACTATCAATGACAAGGGTTATTCTTACTCTTTCATTCTCAACATAAAGATTCCTGATTGTTCTTGTAGCACGTTCATTTACGGTAAAAAGACGACCTGCAATGCAAACAAGAAAGACTACAGGCGTTGCATAAAAAACAAAAAACCAGAATATAATAATTATAACCTTATCCTCAAGGCCAAAAAATTAAATACTTCACAAAGAGGCTTCAAGGAACCTTTTCCTCCATATGCTTTTTCCATGTGCACACTTACCAGAGAAATGTCGACGAAGGATTACATTCCAATCAGTTGGTGAGTGTATGCGATGATAATCACCAGGCCTTAAGTAAATAACACAGTAAAACAGACCCTTCATTGGGCTGCAATAAATTTTCCGAAAAGGTTAAAGTTACCATACTGCATTTGAGCATTTCCTCAGCAAAAAATGACCATCTCAGCCCTTCTCCCAGAGGTTTTCTCAAATACAATAACAAAATGAAGCCACAAATCTTGCATGCCACTGTTGTAAAAAACACTGTTCCCTAGCACATAGCTGGGGACTAATCGGGGTTTGGGGGTTTGGAGGGCTTAATCTACTACTCCCTCCGTCCCATTGGACTTTGCCAACTTTCCGTTTTTGCTTGTCTAAAAAAACTTTGCCACTTTCCTATTAAAGCAACTAATTTGTGGTTTTGTTGTTCTTATTTCTCACCTACTTTGAACTTGGCAAAGTCCACTGGGACGGAGGTAGTATATCTTAACAAATAGTGTTTCTAAAAGCAAATAAAGAGTGATGGAATGCTACTAGTATGAAAACATAATATGTTAATCTTTCATTTTTTCAAAATGTCAAATCACAATTATAAACCATGTCTAATCATGATGAGTAGAATGATTATCATGAGATCACACATTCTGTTGAATTTCGAATTTTATAAAATCTCAAAACACACCCCACTATAAACTGAACATTCATAATCCCCCCACCCCGCCTTTTATCTAAACACACCATAAGGGTCTATTTGGATAGTGGGTTTTAAAGAGGTTTAGAGAGAAGCCTTTGTAGGGTTTAGCCTGTCTGCCTGTCTCTAAAAAAAATATAAAAAGGGGATTAAAATATTATACAATGTGATATTCTGTGTCTTTCAAAATCTCAAATATACATCAACATATAAACTGAGCCCTAGAAAGGGCACCATGGAATTTTACAACGATGTCTATGCAATATTCTCACATGGAATTAGCACCTAAATAGAAAAAGCATATATAGTGTTTCTAAGGGAATACCAATACATACGAATGTGGTTACCATGCTGGGGCAGGATTTCTGACACTCGGAGAAGCCAAAGAAACCCTCCACCATGACTTTTTAGTTACGTCTATGTCAGAATTTTCTTTCCACCCTATCTTTTTCCCATGATCATCTGCACCGGTTTCAGTCATGGACATGAAGGAGGTTCCACCAAGAAGTGAAGGAACAGAGTAAGAAAACCCTTTCACTTGTTCAATCATACCCCCTGCTTCTTTCAACTCCCCAAATCTCAGAATGGTTCCATCTACTGGGCTAACCTGTTTGACGTAAAACAGAGTATATATTCTAAACATACGTGATACATTAACTTATACGAGTACTAGTTAGGTGTAAATCTACAGCTCATTTGGTAAGGCTGAATCTGTCTAAAGTTGCTGAATTACGGGAAAAAAACATTTCTAATTTTATGATAAAATTAATGAAACAAAGTAAATGGAAAAAAGAGGTTGAAATAATCATCTTTGACGACTTCATACAAATAAGTAAACGAACACCCCTATACTCATAATTAAATAATTCAGCATGGGCAGTCAAATAAACTAGTTTTTAGTATGAAATCTGATTGATAAGCCATAAAATGGCTAAATAAACTATAAAAGACCATAAAGTTGGTGGCAAGTTACCAGACAATGTGGGTCAGAATCAATAGGCCTGGAACCATCTTTCAAAGTACGGACAAAGAACTCCCTCAACGATGCATATTCTTCTAAAGGCAAAGCCACTTCTTGTAAGTCTGATCTCAGACAAATATTTCTATTACAGAGTTAGCCCAAATAACTCAGAAATGTATATATTAGGAGTATTAATTAGCAGATGGTGAAATGGCATACTTGAATGAAAAGCTCGAGCCCATGCTTTGTATGCATAAGGACGCACCCAAACTGGAAGTTCCTGTTTGAAGATTGAATAGGAAGCAGTGAAAAGCATGCCAGTGACTTATTATACTCAGTCAAATGCGATATTACTCACCACACTGGTTAAGAACCCCCAGAACCTGGAAATGGAGCGCAATGGTAGCATTCTCATGCAGGATGCCTGTCATTAAGATACTCAGTATTCCCAGAAATTAAGAACATGAATACATGATAATAGAAAATGAAATATGTGGTTTAAAACTTGAAATAATTAGCCATTTATGTTCAGAGAACGTATAATTTATTACTTTCACATCAGATTGGAATTCCATCTCAATTCCTTTCTCTCTAATTTCTTCAATCTGCAATACAGATGCAGGAGATTCAAAAGACAGTGAGCACCACATTTTTTGCAAGTTCCAAATTCAGAATTTCAGATTCACCCCATAGTCATGACCAGAAATTCCTCAAGACTGCAGATTTTAGAGATAATAAGGGCTGGATAGGTTTCACTAGCTGCAATGGATAAACCCATTTATAAAAAAAAAACAAAAAAAACCTTGTTATCATCATAGAGACGGCGAACATGAAGAGCACCTAGCATGACAATGGTTGCCACAGTTGCCCCAGGCAAATAGAAGTTCCTACCTGCAAACAGATTGACTTCAAAATCAAATAGTACAACATACTCATTTGACACTATAAAAGAAATGGATTGGTAGCTTGTATCGTGATAGCTGGTACCGGCACTTCCGCCATTGACGGAAGATCGAGCTTCTGGGGTTTGTATCTTTCGAAGGAAGCTGGTGAAGCTGAGACGTTGTTTGAGGAAATTGTTGATGCGGGCGGTGTGAGTGATGAGAGGAACCCAGTAAGAAGGCTTAAACCTCATCTTCTTCGAAATCTACTGCAGATTAATAGACAGAGCAATGGTTCATGTTTTCCTTCATGTTTTTGTTTTCCAGTTTATACCAAACTAGTGTAGTACCCTTGGGATGCACAGGAAAATATATTTGGTATGGAAGAGTAATTTTTTTTTTTTAAATAATAAGAAATTGCTTGTTCGTATAAATTTTTACAAATTTCAAAATACTTTCTTAAATGCAACATTGCTTGTTACATTAGTAATTTGCCAATTACCATTAATAAAAATGTTTTTCATATTTTGGGTACTACTAACATTTACACATTATTCAATTTAGTACACTATCACCACTCAAAAATATGAAGTTCAAAAAAACTATCTATTATTAAAAGCTTCTTAATAATTTATTTTATGTATACAGTACACGATTCATGATAACACTTCTGTGTAGTGTAAGTGTAGATTGTAGCATTGTAACACACCATTTGCTTACAAAAAAATCCTTTTTGGCACTTGCTTGCCCGCTTCATACATACATAAGTAATAGCTTGTGTTTTTTTCGCCCCATAATTTACATTCTAATGCAAGCCAATTATTTAACTTTCCCGCACAAGCATAGGATTTCAAATCCAAAATGATCTCACTAATTAAGTCTATTTCTATTAATTTAAGTAGATATATAGAGAGAGTATTAGAAGTCTATGTGCATGTTTGGTAGGCATAACTTTCTACCTTCTAACTTATGCATTATTTAAAAGTCTCTAAAATTTTTTATATGTATGGTTGGCATGATAACTTTTAAAAGCTTTTAAAAAACAAAAAGGTCTTTTTTGATATGCTATAGTGGTATCTAAAAAAAGTCAGTAACTTTTAGTACTCCGTATTAATTAGTCTTAACAAATTGTATATCAAATTAAACTAAATCAAACAGTTAATTTTTTATCAAACGACTATCACCTTTTAAGCTAGATGTGTCAAACATACTATGATACTATCTACATATGGGGTAGAGCGGAGTAATATGTCTGGACAACACATGTAATATTACTATACTCCCGCTCTTGAATTTCTCATCCACCAATTTTTATTTTTTAAAAAAGGATGACACCCCATCCCTAAGGGCCCCTCAACACCGATCGGACGGCACAATGAGAGGATGTAAATTGGACTATAATCACAATCTGACAGATAGAGAGTGAGGCTCTGTCCCCGGTACTTGCAGACGCTTTATGCATTTTTAACATAGTAACCTCTCATCGCAGTTGCCGGATTCGAACCCGGGACCTAACCCTTGTGACAATCCCTCGCAACTAGTTGAGTTACGCCCACCGGTTCATCCACCAATTTTTTAATCAGACCTTTAGGTGAACACTTATTAAAGTGGTTGTGTTTTATAGACCAATTACGTAGTGTTATCTTGGAAATTCAAAAGTCATTATAACTTCCATTAAGTTTTAGGATTTAATTGCAACCATTTTCCCGTAATGTTCAATTAACAATGGTTCTCTAAATATATGAATTTCAAAAGTTACCAAACTTTATTAAATTAGTTTTAGAATTTAAATTAAACGTGTTTTTCTCCTAATATTCAATCAATCTATCCGACATCTTTTTAAAAAGTAGATAATTAGACCGTCATCAAGGAATTTATAACTCATCGGCCTTTGATTCTACGATTTTAAAGTCAAACATAATGCTCTAGAAAAGTACAGTAATAAATAAAATAGAAAGAATGGCATAGATATTACTTGTGAAGTTTCAAAAGAAAAAAATATGACCATTTTAGAATTTCACAAAAAAGTGACCCGTTTCTTTTCTCCCTTTGTTTTAACGCTACACTCTTCAAACGCGACCGACTTTTTCTCTGTTCTTCGCTCGTCCATGCGTTTCACCTTCATCATCTCTACGCAAAGCTGATCTGATATTCGATTCTACGCAAGAAGAAACAATCATTTGTGAGCCGCATCATCTTTCCCTTGGATCAGCAGTCAAACTCATCGCCATTGCCGCCAGTCATCTTTGAAGTGCCGCTGCCCGCCAGACTTCTCCGGTCGTCACTGCATCGCCGTCGCGCTACGGTCGCTGCTGCACCCGCACTGGCTTACAATTCGGCTTTCGTCACAGTTAATCACGATCTTCACACTACTTTTCCGTCTTTCTTCATCTCGTTCAATGATGGTGAGGAGATGGTGTATTTTCAATTGTAGATCTAGGATTGGGATGAGATCTGGGAAGCTTGGAGGAGGGTTTTGAGTGTGCAACTGTGCAAGGATGGGGGAGGACGGGTAAGAGAGGCGAGGCGGGTTGAGGGTGGGGCAGGTTGTTGTGTGCTGGTCAGTCATCTGGGTGGTGGTGGTTGTCGGAGGCTCTCACAGTAGAGGGTTGGGCGAGGGTGGCTGGGGACATGATAGTGGGTGGCTGGGGGCAGGGCAGGGGGTGGGGACTGGTGTTTGGGTGGCTGTGATGTGGGGAGGGGGAAGGGGATTGGGCAGTTGGGTGGTGTACTAGGAGACGGCGGTGAGGTGGCAGGCGATAGTGTTGTCGGGCGGTGGGCGGCAGTGACATAGGTGGTGTCTATAGTGACACAGGTGGGGCTACAGTGACATGGGCGGCAGCTACAGTGGCACGCGCGGTGGCCACAGTGACACGGGCGGTAGCCGCAGTGACACGGGCGGTGGCCGCAGTGACACGGGCGGTGGCCGCAGTGACACGGGCGGTGTCCACAGTGACACGGGCGGTGTCTACAGTGACACGGGCGGTGTCTATAGTGACACAGGCGGTGGTTGTAGTGAAATCATGTTTTCTAATTCTACATATATGACCTTCTTGATCACTTTTTTGTCTCTTTTTAAAAGTTGTCATTTTTTGGGTAATTGGTTCAAAATTAGTAATATTCAAATAAAAAACCCTAATAAATAGCACAAATAAATAGAAGATACACTTCAGACAATCAGACCTTAAACACATACGGAGTACTTCGCAGTCAAATACATAAATTATTTTCCCTTTTTCTTTTATGAATCTATATATTACGAAAATCTAATATTACGAATATTTATGAAGTGGCAACATATATAATTGTGGGTATTATAAACGTGTTTAGAGTTGTGATAGTTTTTCAAACCTGGATATTATCTTCAAAAAAGCGTTTTATTTAAATAATATATACGTATAATATATATACATGGCATCGTACACATTATATATAAATAATATAAAACGATATAGAGCATCTTCAATGGTACAATGTGTACGGTGCACACGTGGCATGAAAGATGACTACATAAATATTAGTAAATAAATTATTTCTCTCCTTATTTGAATGATTTTATACAGTTTTGGTAAGTTTTTCTCCACAATGTCAAAGAGACCGTCTAATGTTGACATTGTTGTTGACATTGCAGGGAAAAACTTACCAAAATTGCATAAAGTCATTCAAATAAGGAGAGAAATAATTTATTTGCTAATAATTATGTGGCTATCACTCATGCCACATGTGCACCGTGGACATTATAGCATTGGAGATGCTCTAAAGTTCAACTAATTCATGTAAATGATTATACTAATGATTTTATATATCGTTTTATTATATCACATACTACGTACTTAATACGAAGTACTATATGTAATAATTATTATTTGTGAAAAGTCTAAAATAAAGCATTTTATTTTGAAAAAAAAAGTTCTACGGGAACATAATTAAAACTTATCTCTTCAATTATCGTTTTAATGAAGACTAAACTTCATTTAAAGAATTTAAACAATTCCTCCCAAAAAATATACATGTGTTTTTTGGAAATGTTGTTTCATTTATGAGAAATTAAAAAGCCAATACAAAAATTGTACATTCTTTTAAAAAGTGATGGTTCCTTTGCATCTCTATCACAAACAATATATAAATATATACATACAATACCATCCAATCATCAATTGAAAACAAATTTATGTGTGTTAAACATAACATATCTCATATAGGAGAAACATAACATAGCATAAGTGAATATGAGAGCACGGAGGAGATGATAATTGCAGAAATGAACATCCTTTAATTAGGAGTGACTAATCAAGAATCCAAACGGGAAAAGGCCAACTTCGATTATATTGGGGAATAACTAATCTGGTTGGACATTCAGAACATCCTCGCAATCCTTTTGGGCAGCTTTCACTTTCAGCCATTTCTTTCCCAACGAACAACACACCTTTCAACAGGATCGCAATAGCCAAGTCGACTTCACCGTCCTGACTTGTCGCGATCCTCAGCGCCTCCACCCTCTCAGTTTTGGTAAGTTACTTGTATACAGAGTATACATGCATGTATATATATACACTCATATACATACACATTTAATACGGAGTAAATCAAAATCATCCTTTTTACATATCTTAAAAGCTTATAATGGTCAATGAGGGTTAAGGCATTTTAAGGATGAAAAAAATGTTGGTGTAATCATTTAGCTTTATGAGGTTGTACACTGTGTTTTCTCTCGTGTACTCTTTGAAAGGAATTTATTTTGCCGTTAGTTTCCGTTCATCACTCTGTCTCTTCCAGCATCCGTTGTATCCACTTGCTTCTATTTTTTCGACTCTCTGCGGCCCCTAAGGCCGTAACCCTAAAAATGGCAGCAGCTTCAAATTATGCGTCACTTTCAGCCTCACAACAGCTCAATCCTTCAATCCTAACCACACCTCTCACGTTGGTATTCATTTATTCTTTACCTTATTATCATGACGATGAATGGAGACGAAGAAGATTATCATTGTTGTTATTGTTATTGTTATTGTTATTGTTATTGTTATTGTTATTGTTATTGTTATTGTTATTGTTATTGTTATTGTTATTGTTATTGTTATTGTTATTGTTATTGTTGTTATTATTATTGTTGTTGTTGTTATTGTTATTATTATTATTGTTGTTGTTGTTGTTATTGTTATTATTATTCTTACTATTATTCTTACTATTATTCATATGTTTGTGTTGTGCTTTTTTCCTTACCTGAATTCCGCCTTTAAGCAAGTGGAAGATGATAGTTGCGTGTATTTTGTAGAAGAAGAGCGTCCTTCGATCAATTTCAATTAGAGACATGGCCCCTGCCAGGAAGAGATCAGATAGGAAGCTCTGGTATTTTAATTTCATCTAACAATCTTCTTTCACTTTCTCTGGGAACACATCAGCATTCCATTTCCACCCTGGGATAAACTGGGCTAAAACCCTAAAGGTAAAGAATGGTTAAACATTTCTGATTGAAAAGGGGGTTACCTAAATTCAATGAGGGGTCTAATACATGACCGTTATTGTCTTTTAAGTTCTGGTAACATTAAGAATTTCTTATTTACTTTGGGATAGTGTAAGCTTTAAAAGGGCCACAGACCTGTGCGAGGTCACGAACAAGCTCCATTCATCCTCAAATATGAGGAATATTTTGTTCATAAGCCCCTCCGTTTTAACAAAAGTAAACATCAATGATGTCTCTGAGTATGTTCGGAATTTCTATATCGTTGCGGAACAAAAGCTCTGTCATGTGACTGACTATAGCTCATTGATCCAAATTTTTGTCACTAAGATACCGTGTGCTCGTTACGAGGAAACGCTTATCGAAATGGCCTCCGCCTATGATGGTTATACATTTTTTCTACCGACATTTCTGGACTTCTGCCGTATCTAACTTGCTTTCTCAAACTTTACTATCACGGATAGGCTGACTTTGAGAGGCAATTACTGGAATAGCTACTAAGAAGATAAGCTGCAAGAGTGAACTTTCCGCTGCCCAACAGACTACTCCATAACTAATCTAACAACAAGGAGAGGAGGGGAATAAAGTGCAAGAAAAAGGAGAGCACTTGTTTGCCTTAGTCAATCTAAGTGCCAGTAAGAGTAAGCGCCCTGACTCTTCCAAAAAGAAGGTTTTATGTGAGTGCTTGCAGGTTAGCTAAGTTTAGCATTATTGATGCTCTTATTAAAATGCTCCCGCACTGTGTAGGGTCTCTCCACTATGCAGCTAATCATCCATGGGACTCTCAGAACTATGGAGTACATGTGAAGGTGGATGCCAAAGCATTTGTGCTTTGATATAAAGAATATGAGTCGGGATATTTTCATTTTGCCTCTTTTGCTACTACATCATTCTGTAGCTGACCAAAATGGCAACTTTAGAACTTAATTTTAACATACAAACTGAACAACCATATCTTTTTGAGGATTTGAATATAATACAGGATGACCAACTGAAAATCAACTTTTTTATTGGTTTATCCTCAAGTTTTTGTCAGTTTAATTGGTTATTTGCTCACCTCTAGGAAGATGTGCACTTCTGAATGAGTAACCCCCCTTTTGGACCTGATGATTCACTCACAAATATATTTTGGAGTTTGTTGTAATCTGTAATAACGACAAGTGATATGCTTATTCTATTCACTTATGTTATCCAATTTGTTGATTGTAGAAATTGTGTTTAAATGACCTGTATTCACTTAGGTTTTGTTTTACTTGTAATAGGATTTCATTCCGTGTGGATGGTTGTAAACTGTAATTCAAAAATGTTTATACTTTATACACATTTTACCTAATTCAAACTTATTTCACTTTTTCTTTCCTTATGTGGAGTTTGACTTGCATAGCAACTAGCAAGCCCTACAAAAGTGTATTTCATAAGCGGAGTATGTGATATTGGGCATTTACTAAATCGCGCATCGCGCGTGTAAAAACTAGTACACCATATAAAGCTCATATTACATGTCCAAGCAAACAACATAGGAAGTATAAAAATACAAATGCAAATGACCCATTAAAATTCGTCATTACAACATAGATTTGAAGTTATAGGAGAAATAAATAATCACCTAGCTCGTGAAGACAGTTCTTTACCTTCCTTGGCTGCCCAATATATCATCAGTGACCAAAACACTCCCAATCCCCATCTATATCTGCCGCCCTTACCAACCCATCTATGACAAACACCACAACCATGCTATTTCACATGTTCCAAACGGAACAATAGAGCAACGAAGGAAAATCTGTGATTATCGTTTTGGGTCCAACAACTGCAATCTTTATATAGAGCAACGATGTACAATTATTAAGATATATCGACAAGTTCAAACGGCACATCGATCACTCCATGCGCCATTTAATAAATGCCTTTGTCGTCCAATACACAGAGTAATTTATTACACAACCAATTGATGCATCGGTATTGTTAAAAGAATTCCAGCATTTGTTTAATTTGTTTAAAGTACAATTAATTACATATACGATTAAGTGGTCTGCCCCGACACCCGTCAACCCAGTACACCCGACACCTTCCCTTCCCACACTGGTCCAGTCTCCAGCCCGTCACCCAGCCCACAACCCACACCGACTCCTAGCCCCCGTCCACACCACCTGCTAGCACACAACCCAGTCCTCCCCGTGCCCAAAATATCCACCCCATGAGAACTTGGGCCAAGGATGGTATATATAAACCCAAAACCATTTTATCACTTACCTCTGTGGAATGCCCCCTGATCCTACTTGTTGTTCTCAGGATAATAAAAGTTTAAAATGACGGGCGACTATGGCTGAAGAATTTAATGCTCTCATTTTTAATAAGACTTGGGATTTAGTACCTAGTGATAGCACAAAAAATGTGGTCGGATGTAAATGAGTTTATAAGATAAAATACAATTCTGATGGGTCTATAGAGCGTCACAAAGCTCGTTTGGTTGCTCAGGGTTTTAATCAGCAGGCGGGGGTAGATTTTTCTAAAACTTTAGTCCTTTATTAAAACCTATTACTGTGCGTCTTTTGCTTTCGCTTGCCACTCCTTTTGGCCGGGGGGTACGTCAATTAGATGTCAAAAATGACTTCTTACACGGTTACTTAACTGAGGAGGTTTACATGCGTCAGCCACCAGGCTTTATTCATCCATCTTTCCCTCACCACATTTGTCGTCTTCGTAAGGCATTGTATAGGCTTAAACAAGCTCCTCGTGCCTGGTTTCATCGTTTTAATGGATTCCTTCTTAGCCATGGTTTTCTGTAGAGTCAGTCTGATTCATCCATGTTTATTTATCGTCGTGGTTCTCATCATATATATATTCTCCTATATGTTGATGATATTTTTATTACAGACAGTTCTTCTTCCCGAGTTCAGCCCACTATTCAGTTACTTTCTCATACCTTCGCCATGAAAGATCTGGGAGATCTTCACTTCTTTTTAGGGATTCAGACTGTTCGTACACCTACAGGTATCTTTCTCTCACAACAAAAGTATATTTATGATCTTTTACGACGTTTTCATTTCCATACAGTCACACCAGTCCGCACACCTCTTCCTACTCGTACCACTTTATCCTGAATTGATGGTACTGAATACCGCAGTATGGTTGGTGCATTACAGTACTTGATTATTACTAGATCAGATATTACCTATGCTGTCCACTTGGTCTCTCAGTTTATGCATGCACCTCGCACTACTCACCTTTTAGCCGTGAAGCGTATTTACAGATATTTGCAGGGCACTATTACAGAGGGCTTATGGTTGCGCAAGGGTGGTGATCCATCACTGGTTATTGCTTACTCTGATGCAGATTGGGCCGGATGTCCTGATAGCTGTCGATCTACTACTGCCTATGCTATATTCCTGGGTAATAATTTAATATCTTGGCGGTCCAAAAAGTAACCGACTGTTTCGAAGTCCTCCACCGAGGCTGAATATAGAGCTGTGGCATAACTATTCAGGATACATTATTTATCGGAAATTGTCCTAAATAGGACTAATGAGTTCCTAAAAAGCACAAATAGGACTACTACTTTTTAAATTCCCTAAATAGGACTAAACATAGATTTTCTACCCTAAATACCCCTAAGAGTATTAATTCATAATGAAATGCTTTAATTCATAATACAATCATAAAAAAACGTAAAAAATATTTAAAAAACGTAAAAAAATTATAAAAAATTTATAAAACATTTATAAAATAAAAAATTTAATTTTTATTTTTTTAATTTTTTTTAAAAAAATAATAAAAAATAGTAAAAACCCATAAAAAAATGAAAAAAATTATGGATACATTTCCCACCGCCATCCGCCGCCTCCCAGCACCACCACCTCCGATTGGTGAAATTTCTTCCACTTTTGGTAAAAAATGCCATCTTTTTCTGAAAATGCCAAAAAGATGGCATAATTACTCTTCAATATGCCAACATTTTCATTGAATATGCCATCATTATGGCATTATTTAAAATGTTGGCATATTTTTCTCCGGTGATGGGAGCTGGTGGTGCTGGGGGTGGCAGGGGTGGTAATGTTTTTTTTTTTTTTTAATTTTACGATTTTTTTTTTATTTTTTTTATTTTTTTTTTAAAAATATTTTTTTTTAATTTTTTTTAAAAATATTTTTATTAATTTTCTATTATCTTTTTACGATTTTTAGTATTTTTTTCGATTTTTATTATTTTTGTATGATTTTATTATTAATTAAAACATTTCACAAGTTACAAGGGTATATTTGGCCAAACACACATAAATAGTCCTATTAAGGGGATTTAAAAAATGTAGTTCTATTTGTGCAATTTAGCCACTTTTTAGTCCTATTTAGGGAATTAACTCATTATTTATTCGTTCCTTACTCGCGGACATGGGCTTCTTCATCCCGCGACCTGTTCAGCTCTATTGTGACAATGTTTCAGCTTCCTACCTTGCGGTCAACCCTATTCAGAATGATCAGAGCAAGCATATAAAAATTGATTATCACTTTGTGCGTGAACGTGTGGCTCATGGTGATTTAGTTGTTAAATATATACCTACTCAGTTTCAGTTAGCAAATATTTTTTACTAAAAACTTGTCTAGTCAGCGCTTTAATTTTCTTAAGTCTAATCTGCGCGTTGTTCCCTCTGCACAGATTGATGGGGTGTAATAGATAATACTGTAGGGATATTCTTGTAATTACTTATTCTTGGATTATTATATATACATGCAGACGGCTACCTATAGGGTAAGCCATTACCTCATAATTCTCATACCGTTAACCCCGTTGTTCGATAGACGCTTCAATATATACGAAATACTCCATAGTTCTTAAAATATTGAGTAGTTTCATGCCCCGTTTATGTTTTTCGTTTTCTTACAATAATTCTCTTATTATTTTGGCTAAAGAGTCAAATAGGCCCTTGAACTGACTTAAAGTGTTCAATTAGCCCCTTATATAGGAGATTTTGCCCGGCCATCGCCAATTGGGGCGGTTCCCGGTGGAATTTTTTGATGAAATTTTTTGAGCATCTTCGTCATGAAGTCTAGTTTACCCATACCAAATTTCAGCTAAAACTTCCACCGTGAAGGCAGTCAAATGATTTTTTGAAGATAACTGCGAAGTTAAACAGCGCAGTACATTTCAGAAAATCATTTGACTGCCTTCCTGGTTGAATTTTTAGCTGAAATTTGGTAAGGGTAAACTAGACTTAATGAAGAAGATGCTCAAAAAATTTCATCAAAAAATTCCACCGGGAACCGCCCCAATTAGCGACGACCGAGCAGAATCTCCTATATAAGGGGTTAATTGAACACTTTAAGTCAGTTCAAGGGCCTATTTGACCCTTTAGCCTATTATTTTTCTTGGGACGGGATACTTGTGTTCTAGCTTTGTTTAGTTTGTAATGTTTAAAACTTTAAATCATACACATAGGCTTATTTTCGCATTTTTAATATTATCTTCTACCGACAATTACTTCTGTGATCTCTTCTTTGTTTGCTTACAATGTTTCTATTATCTCTTACCGAGAAATATTTCTGTGATCGCTTCTTTGTAATGGGTGAATCAGTGTCTTCCTTCATGCATTCATTTTTTCAAAAAAAAAATCAATGGAAGAAGAGGGAATGGGAGAGTAGGTAGGGAGTGACGCCATAGGAAAGTAAGAGTGGAAAGATTTCTGATTTCAGCAAGCCGGCAACTACTTTCCTCTCTCCAGCCATACCATATCTTAGATTAATAATTTTAGACCATCCAGATTCCTCATGCTCGCCGGAACAAATTCATAACAATTTCTAGCTACATAGCCACATTTTCCTACTCAGAGAAATACAGAGTAACACTTAAGCTCATTTTACACTAGAGAATTACATGTTAGGTCCCTGTTTTCTAGTCTATAATATGTATGTATGGAAGATAGATCTGGGAATGAAGCTTTCCATTGATGTGATGAAGAAGTTTACAGAATGATATGAATGTTTCAGCGTAAAACTTCTATCACCGATAATAGGCTCTGCGGCACTAGGAATTTTGAAAAGCTTAACCTAGCCTTTCCCTTAAGGCATATATATAGCCTGACGGGAAAGGTAGGTTTTACAATCATTTGGGCTCCTTTTCCTAGGAGGCCCATACCTAAAAAGGTATAAAACCTTTATTACAAAATTGCCTTAAAAGGCCTATTCATTATTCTAGCTAACTATAAACTAGCAAAGTAACATTGATCACAATTACAATGAAAATATCTCTAACAATCTCCCCCTTTGTGATCAGATGTTCTTGCTTCTTCTTTTCTTCACTTCTGAGCTTTAAAATAATGCTTTCTAAGATTGAGTGCATGCTCGTAATTTCTGAGAGACCTTCTTCTGTCAAGTTGTTTCTCGATGGCTTTCAAGATTTTATTGACTCTTTCCAATTTTTTGATTTCTTCCTTCGAGGCTTCATTCTGTCTTTTATCTAGATCTTCTTTCCTTGGCTGGAGCTGTTCTCGGATGATTTGCAGGGTCCCATCACAGTATTTTTGAATGTCTTCAACAATCATCAGACGCTTCTCTTCTTTGTGATTCAGATAAATGACTGAGATGGGCTTGTCAAATGTATCATATGCTGCAAAGGTTTCAAGCCCAGGTCTATCCAAGTCCGGTCGTGTAAGATTCGCCTTTGAATAATTGTGCTCAAGAGTCATCTGGAGATCATGGGAGGCGTAGAACCGAACTTGTCTTGTCATGAATCTCTTAATGGCCTCAAAACCTTCTCTAGCAAGTCTGTCTTTGTGCACTGGGAGCTCCCTGCATCTCATGAACATTTGATAAATATCATCCATGTGCAGTAGGAAGAAGTCATTCTCTTGACAGGTGAACTCCGAGTCATCGGTACGTCGTAGACGAAAGATCAGGAACTTAATCGTTTCCAAGTAGTCTTCTGTGATATCCAGGATTTTCGATATAGGACATCCACTTGTTGCGAGATTATGATTTAGAACTTGTCTTCGTTCCCCTGTGGATCTGTGTCCTAGCATATACAGGTTACCTCCTCGGTATTTTCCTTTCAAGTGATTGATTCCTCGCATCTTTAATTCACTGAACTTCTTGATTTTTTCAGGTTGTCGCCAGATTTTCTCTCGGATTTCTTCTAGGAAGGGGGCTTTGATTCTAACAATTTCCCATTTTTCTTTGACTGGTTCTGGTGCCTTGGGATTTTCTTTATGATTTTCCCCTTCCTTGAGTTCATCTTCATCGAGTCCAATCATTTGTGCATGATATTTGTTGAGAAATTCTCTGAGTTGCCAGCTTCGACACATTTTGTACTGTTCCGCTTCCACTCTAAGATCATCCCACTCTGTCCACTCGCGAGGCCACTGATCATGAACTAGAAGGTCTTCCAGTTCATCTTGTATTTGATTACCAGAGGGCTTAGAGTGAGCTTGTTGTTGTGTCGAAGGCGACCTGTCATGTGAAACACCGGGATCCTCAGGATTGCCCGTTATCATCAGATTAGAACTAGGTTCTTTCTGATGGCTTGAATAAAATGGTGTACTCGACGTAGCAACCTCAGGACTTCCACTCCATCCTTGGTCTACATCTATGAAAGATGAGCCTAGGAGTGTTGTTTCTAGCTCGACCGGGCTAGATGTGGGTGGATTGGCTGTTTGGCTTTTGTGATGAGTGGATGGTGGGGGCTGATTGTTCGAGGATTCAGGTTGGTTGGATTGCGTAGAGGGTTGGCTTGTTGACGCATCACGCTCAAGTGTCCTTTGTCTCTTGTTCTCCCCCTCATGAGGATCCGAGTCATCGGGGTCCTCATGCGAACGTTTGTGACCTAGGAGACTATCACGGCATGAGCTGTCAGGCTTAAGGATCCGAAGAAGGTCTTTTTGTTTCTGGGTTAGGTTGCCTTCTTCGGTAGCTAGTAGTTGATCTAGCATAAGGGTTTCGAGTACCTCGAACGGTAAAGTTTTAGGGTCAGGAAAAGGTGTGGTCGAAGTAGGGGAGGACACTAGTTCGGTATCCTGGGTTCCCCTTGAAGCAGTAGGTGAGTGGGGTAGGGTTGTGGATGGTTCAGAGGTTTGTTGGGTAGGTATGATAGGAAGTGGTTGGGTTTGTTGGGTATGTGAGGATGATGGTTGAGGTTGGGTGATGTCATTTAGCAACGTCGGGGTGTTCCTGAATTCCTGTGCCCGAGCGGTTATTGCTTCGTGCACCCATGGTTTAATGGTGGAATCCAAGAAACGTTGCAAAATGACAGAAAGGTCGGTAGGGTCAGGGTGTCCGGTTACAGGGGTAGTAACCGTTGTCACAGCATCAGTAAAGATTACCGAAGTGTGGCCTGCAGATAATGATGGAGATATCTGTTGAGCAGCAGGACTTCCGATCATCATTGACGTATCTCCGATCGTTGAGGACAAGTAAAGTGCACCTGTCGTGTGCAGTGGTGTGAGCAGTGTATGTGTCCTAGAAAATGTTGAAAATGTTGGGATGGTGGAAACTAGACTCAATGTGCTAGAAGGAGGGGTAGTGGTCTGGGGCGGAAGACCACAAAGTAAATCCTCAGCTGCTTCGTAAGGAGACAGCGAGGTGGGTATAATATCCCCTATATGTGAAACTACTACCTGTTGGGAGGCAGCAGAGTGGCTAGGTGAGGCTTGTGCATGCGCAGTTGGGCTAGATGCTGCGTCTTCTACTCGGAGACTGAAAATATCAGCCTCTGCACCTATGGGGTTAGCCCGGTTTATTGTGTCAAGGTCAGAGCAGCTGTCATACAAAGCTAGCTCTTCTGCCAGGTTGCTGGCGGTTTGCACTCTTTGCACAGGAGTAGATGATGAGGCAAGATCATGACGCACCTTGGAGCGAGTCTCACTGATGATATTTCCTTGAGTGTCCTTGATTTGGTGAGACTGCTCTTGTGTTGTAGCCCGAGAAAGCCTGATAACGAGTCGTCCTTTCTTAGCGCGGGCTTTCTCGACTTTCTTGCCCTTTGCATTGGCATTGTCGTCGTCCTCATCATCATCATCGTCGTCGTTCCTAGCCTTGCTCCCAGAGCCCTCATCGTCAGCGTCTTGTGTTGTGGCTACGCTTGGCGAATCACGGGTAAACTCCTCAGCACGGGTGTGGCCCTCAGCAGACATAGTCTGATCATCATGGGGCCGGCTTGCCACTGGTCTCTGTGGCTGGGTTGAACTCTCAGGACCCTCACTAACTCTCGGCTGACTCCCCGGGGTAGGCTCAGGGGGGTTTATCTGAGCCATAGGGAGTATTATGTTGTTCTCCTCGCTGCAGCGTATGACATGTGGATCATTTCGACCAGCTAACAGGAGGAGAGGGACAGGAATAGGTAATGGTACCAGTGAGCGTACCTCTGGCATTCTCTTCAGATATTGTAGGGCTGGAGTGCTGACATTCTCAGATGATTTGCGCCTTTGAATCGTAGGAATTGTTCTGCAGGTGTGTCGCACCAGCAAGGAAAACCATCTCATATATGGTAGATGCTTGATCAGATCAGTGTCAAACTTCCTTCTTCGCATTTCCAGAATGTCACCCCAAATAAGAGAGGTGAAGT
Organism: Cuscuta epithymum; assembly: GCA_945859915.1. Taxonomy (NCBI): domain Eukaryota; kingdom Viridiplantae; phylum Streptophyta; class Magnoliopsida; order Solanales; family Convolvulaceae; genus Cuscuta; species Cuscuta epithymum. The sequence continues at coordinate 1,693,623 of CAMAPF010001000.1, forward strand.
CATAGTTCTTCATGAAGGCGATGCCGTGAAAGATGTAGACGAGGTAACCGCTGCATTTGTCGAAGCCACTGTGCTTAGATGTGCAGCACTTGTTCAGTGTGGCCATCAGCGTCCTCCAAGGTCGTGGAAATCGTGCGGTCTTGATTGCAGACATCAACCGGAGAGGTTCAGCGTGACCTAGTGTGATCATGTCCTCAAAGATTTGCGCTTCTGAGGCCAACGCATCATAATGTTCCTCCTCCGGGATCTGTAGCACTTGTTGGACGAGCTCCTTCGTGATTGTGACTCTGGTGTTGCAGATTGTGGCAGCTAGGACGTCATCAATCTGTCTGCCATTCGCATCAACGTCCTTGTCAAGTGTACCCCAGAATTGTTGGAGATACACCTGAGGGACTTCAGCGTTTTCGCTCAGGGCCTTCCACAGCTTATGGCCTTTCAAAATGGAGACCACTACGTCGTCTTGACAAGAGAAGACTTCTGGGTCCAGTTGTGAGTTGTTCTCTTTGATCGGGATCCAGTGTTCCCTAGCATAGATCATGTTGATTGGAGTGTTGGCAGCCATTTCAATCTGAAAATGTTAAACAGATTAGAGCATATGATCAAGAATGGCTAAGTCCACAATTTTCTGTTCATTTGGGCCCATTATTGTGATTTTGATTTTAAAGTGGGGCCCAATTAAAAGTTATCATCGGTTTTGGTCAAAGTTGGGCCTGTACTTGGTTGAATTTGGCCCACATAATGAATTTTCACTAAGGATTTGGTCTGGGCTGGGTTTGGTTAATTTCACGCAGCCCAAAAGAAATTTGCTAAGGATGGATTGCGCAAGAAGAGTGGATCGCGCAAGGGTGAAATCGCGCACCCTATGCGGATACCCCAAATTGCGCAGCTCAGATGGATCGCGCAAGTGAGACATATCGCGCAGGCTAGGTCAATTGCGCATCTAAGGATCGCGCAAAACTTCAGATCGCGCAAGAGTTAAAGATGGCGCATCCCTCAGATCGCGCACTAGTAGAATCGCGCAAGGGGTGTGGTCCGCGCACCCCAGATAGATCGCGCAAGGAGGGTTCGCTCAAGCATGAATCGGGCAGCCTATGTGGATCGCGCAACCCGAGGAGAGGTTCGCGCATGCCCTAAGATCGCGCAAGCGCTGTAATTCGCGCAGCCTAGTTGGATCTCGCAAAGCAGATTGCGCATCTCAATGAATCGCGCAGGTAGCTTATATCGCGCAAGGGGTTTTGCCCAAGTCTGTAATCGCGCGATCTTGTATTTCGCTCAGCAGCTGTTCTTCGTCCTTATCTGAATCGTGTACCTGTTTATTGCCATTATCGAAGAAAAACAAAGAGAGTAATCAAAGAAGATGAGATGATTTCTTTACCTTAGATGGAATGGGCGAAAGATTGAGGGAGAAGGGGGATGAGTGATTCTTTGCTCTGAGGAGTTGAAGAGTTTCGCGCAAGAGTGAAGAATGAGGAAGGGTTGCGCGTTTCAAAAGATTAAATAGGCCCGGGAGAATTTTCAAAAGTGTAACGGGCCCAAATCAGTCAGATTTCAATTTAAAAATGCTCCCCCTCAACACTTGCTTCTCTTCAAGAATGAAAATTTTAGCAAACTCCTCCTCAAATTTTATACAATTTAGAAATACTCCCCCTCAACAGATGAACAGATTTTGAAAAGCTCCCCCTCAATTTATGCAAATAAAAAAATGATGCAAACAGAATAATAAAAAGGTGAGATGCATGCATAAAAAAATAAAAATGCAAATTTTGAGAAATGTTTAAAGTGAAAATATGAAAGCACACGCACACACACAGTTCAGATGTTACTCAGTCGTTTAGGTTCAACATCCCCAACTTAGAGATCAGGAAATTGAATCTCTTTTCATCCAGGGCCTTTGTGAAAATATCAGCCAGTTGCAGTTCCGTAGACACAAAGTACATGTCCACGGTGCCTTTCTCAACGTGATCCTTGATGAAATGATATCTGAGATCAATATGCTTCGTCCGGGAATGATGGACCGGATTGCACGTGATGGCTATTGCACTTTGAGAGTCGCTGTAGATCGGGATGTGTGAGAATGTGAACCCGTAGTCTTTCAGCTGGGTCCTCATCCATAATATCTGTGAGCAACAGCTAGCAGCCGCGACATATTCTGCCTCAGCTGTAGAAGTAGACACACAATTCTGCTTTTTAGAGGACCAGCACACCAACTTATCACCAAGAAATTGAGCACCGCCAGATGTACTCTTTCTGTCCAATTTGCAACCCGCAAAATCAGCATCTGAGTATCCAACAAGGTCAAAGCCTGATTCCTTGGGATACCAAAGGCCCAGATTGACTGTTCCTTTGAGATATCTCAGTATTCTTCTAACAGCATTCAGATGTGATTCCTTCGGATTTGCTTGAAAGCGGGCGCATAGGCAAGTTGCAAAGACAATGTCTGGTCTGCTAGATGTAAGGTACAGCAAGGAACCGATGATAGCCCGATAATTGGTAGCATCGACTGGTTTCCCGGAAGGGTCAGAGTCGAGCTTTTGTGAGGGAGACATGGGGGTTTTCATCGTTGACTTGCTGTCCATTTTGAAGCGTTTGAGCATATCATGGATGTACTTGGACTGATTTATGAAGATTCCGTCTGGCATTTGCTTGATCTGAAGCCCTAGAAAGAAGTTCAACTCTCCCATCATACTCATCTCGAACTTGGTGCGCATCAGGTTACTGAACTTTTTACAGAAATTTGGATTCGACGAGGCAAAGATGATGTCGTCCACATAAATTTGTATCAGCATGATGTCACCCTTGTGTCTTTTGATGAAGAGAGTTGGATCTATCTTTCCCTTCGAGAAGCCTGATTCTACAAGAAAATCTGATAGTGCTTCGTACCAGGCTCTCGGTGCTTGTTTCAGACCATACAAGGCTTTCCTCAGCTTATATACATGGTTGGGGCGTTCAGGATCAACAAAGCCGTCAGGTTGTGCAACGTAGACTTCTTCTTTCAAATCCCCATTCAGAAAAGCTGTCTTTACATCCATTTGATACACCGTGAAACTCTTGTGTGCAGCATATGCTAGAAATAGTCTGATGGCCTCAATCCTTGCCACTGGTGCAAAGGTTTCATCGTAGTCGATTCCTTCTTGTTGATTGTAACCTTTTGCAACCAGGCGGGCCTTGTTTCTCACGATCACACCGTCTTCGTCTTTCTTATTTTTGAAGACCCATTTGGTGCCGATAATGGTTTTCTTGTAAGGCCTTGGCACCAGGGTCCACACTTTTAATCTTTCAAACTGGTTCATTTCTTCCTGCATTGCAATCACCCAGTCCGGATCAGCCAATGCGTCAGTCATCTTTGTTGGTTCTTTCTGACTCAGAAAACATGAGTATAAGCATTCATTGACTGATGCCGTTCTGGTTCTGACTCCTTGAGATGGATCTCCAATTATCAGCTCTGGCGGATGTGCTCTAGTCCACTTTCTCTCGTGTTGTAGAGGCTGTGGAGTTATGATTGGATGATCAGGGTCAGAATATTCTTGTTCTGGTGGTACTTCTGGGGTTTCTTGCGTTGCAGCTTCCTCAGTTTGATCATTAGCAGGAGTGTTTGGTTCTTGTTCAGCTTCATTATCTGTATGCTCATCATCATTCTGAGTAGGAGTGTTGGTTTCTTCAGTAGTTGGAGCAGGTAACAGGGGGTTCTGAGTAGGTGTAGCATTTGTAGTTGGTGGTGCTCGTGGTTGACTGTAGAAGTGTTCAAAAAGAGAATCCAGAACCACATGCTCATCTGATCTTGTCTCACCTCCCTGCCCTCCTACTCCAGAAGATGATGGAGTTTCATTGTTTGCAGAGGTTGATGGTTCAGAATGAAAATGTTCAGAAGCCAAGTCCGCCATTTCATAGAAGCTCACATTGATGCTCTCCATGACGGTTCTTCTGTCTTTTAAGTATACTCTGTACGCCTTGGAATTGGTAGAATACCCAATGAATATCCCTTCGTTTGCTTTTGGATCAAGCTTCCCCCTAGCATCCCTGTCGTTCATAATGTAGCATTTACAGCCGAAGACGCGGAAGAAGGCAATGTTAGGGATCCGCTTGAACACAATCTCATAGGGCGTCTTGTCAAATCTTTTGTGGATCACTGTCCTGTTCTGTGTGAAGCAAGCCGTGTTGATAGCTTCCGCCCACATGAAGTGAGGAAGCTTTGACTGTATCAGCATGGTTCTGGCTGCTTCCACCAAGGTTCTGTTCCGTCGTTCTACAACACCGTTCTGCTGTGGTGTCTTAGCTGCAGAGAACTGTTGAGTGATTCCCTGAGCTTCATAGAATTCAGTCAGTTCCTTGTTCTTGAACTCCGTCCCGTTGTCAGTTCTGATGATCTTCACATTCTGCTGTAGATAGTTCTGTATGGTCCTGATGAACGTCATGATTAAGTTTGCAGTTTCGTCCTTGGAGCGCAAAAACTTGGTCCATGTGTAGCGTGAGTAGTCATCCACAATTACCAAAGTATATTTGCGTCCACTGATGCTATGCACACGCATCGGACCACACAGATCCATATGTAGTAGCTCCAGGGGACGAGATGAGGAGGGAAATTGTTTTGACTTGTGTGATGCTCTCCTCATCTTTCCCAAATGACATGCAGAACAGTGATGATTGGGGGAGTTCTTCAGAACAGGCAGTCCTTTCACCAACTTCTTCGAGGAGAGGGAACTGATGGCTGGCAGATTCAAGTGTGAGAGACGTCTGTGCCATAGGCTGCTTTGTTCTTCTGATGCTTTGGACAGGAGACAGATGGATATGGGGGATCGTACCGATTTGAGATCAATGGTGTAGAGATTGGTTTTCCTCTGACACCTTAATAATGGTGTTCCACCTATATCCATCACACAACATTGCCTAGCATGGAATCTCACTTCCATTCCATTGTCACAAAATTGGCCGATGCTAAGCAAGTTGTGCTTCAGTCCCTGCACATATGACACGTTTCTGATAGTGACGCTCTCACAAATGACATCTCCTATCCCGAGTATGGGCGATGAAGCATTGTTCCCAAACCTCACATTTCCTCCAAACCTTTCAGAATAGTTGCTCAGTAGTTCAATCTGTCCAGTCATGTGTGACGAGCAACCCGAATCAAGATGCCACACATGACTGACCTGCAAAACAGATTAGTTTCGCTTAGGTACCCATCGCCAGATGGGTCCTTCCTTATCAACAGTGAGCAATTGTTTCAACTTCTTTTTGATTTGGGATCCTAGGCTGGCTGTTTGAGAAGAGTTTTTCATTTTTAATTGTTCTGCTTCAGCCTTAGGAACCCATTTTTGTTTTATTTGATTGATTTTTGGAGCGAGGGAACTTTCATTCGTCCTAAGTGATTGATCAGATAAGTGGTCTTTCAAGATTGGTTCACGTGATAGCCTTCTCAGATGTTTGACTGAGTGAATCTTGAGAGGATACCTTAAAAATGGCAGTTTGACCTCACTCTCAACATTCACCCTATCAATCTTGGGCTTATTCACAACATTATCAACAATCACCGGATCATTTGGTTTGCGAGAGGAAACAGACTTATAACAACAACATTTCATTAATTTAACACAATCCAGAGAAACACATTTAGTACAGCGATTCGAGACAGAAATCTTAGAACTAGAAGACTTAGGAGCCACTCTCTTAGCATAACTAGTAGATGGCTCACTAATGCTAGAACTAGACTTATTCTTAACATAAAAAATGGCGCTCGACCGCTGACTCTTATTGCTTAATCTCGACTCTTCTTCTCTCTTCTTCCTTCTTATTTTGTCTTCAATCCACTCTCCTTTCCTCTCGACTCTCTTCTTCACATCTTTCCCTGTCGGAGAATGAGACTTGGGGTGAGAAGGAGAAGTCTTAAAACTATCGCTTGAGTTTTCAGAAGTGTTTTCAGAAGTAGAAGGGGAAGAGGGTTGAGAAGCTGTGTTAGACTGAGAGGCGGTTTTCAAAGAAGATATTTCTTTTAAAAGTTCATCCTTTTCCTTTTCTAAAACCTGCTTTTCCTTTTCAAAAGAATCTTTTAACTCAGCAAACTTTCTCACCAATGGTGGAATGTAAGCTGGTTTCTCAATTGGTTCAGATGTGGAAGTCTCCTCTTCGTCTTTCACAGCTTCCTTTTCAGGAGGATAGGTCAAGATTTCTTCAGCTGGGGTCAAAGGGAGTGCTTTGGTTTTGTAGCTCTTGTTTAATTCTGTGTAGTCAAAAGGAACCTCTACACCAGCCTTTGTCTTTCTCTTTTCATCCTCAAGGGCATTCGTTTCTTCATTACCAGTGAAGGCCATGAGTTTGGTCAATCCTATTTTCATGTATCTAACATCATAGAGTTGTTTACAGTTGACCTTTTTCAGGTTCTGAGGATTGGTCAAACCCAAGCCTTCTTTGGCATTATAGAAACGAGTGTCCTTAGGCTGGTTAAGGAAAATAGTCTGATCTGTTTGGTCCCTTTTGGCTAACAGATCCTCAAGTTCTTTGATTTTAGTATAAAGTGCACCCCTTCTTTCCATTAGCAAGTTATTTACACCAAAAAGCCTAATTCTTTCCTTTTCAGTTGTTCTAAGTTTCTCTGTCAACTCTTTCTCACTCGCACTAAGTCGCTTATTCTCAGTTGTGAGCTTAGTGATTGTTTTCTCTGAATTGATTATCTTAATGTTTGAGCATGTCTGTTTTTCACGCAGTTGGTTATACACCTCATACAACCGTTTGTAATTCACCTCTAGCTCCTTAAATTTATCATGCATATCTGTTCTAGAGTAGTTATGAATAGATGGATCAGAAGTACTTACTTCATTGTCAGCATTTCTGTTTTCAGCAGTCAGGGCAGTTGCTACATCAGCATTGGTTGCAGTAGGCAGGTTCTTCTTCTCCTCAGCTTTGTCTTTCTCCTTCTTTTCTTCAGCAGCAGGGGTTGACTTCATCTTCCCTTCCTCATCAGCATCTTTCTCTTTCTCTCCTTCTTCAACAACTGCCATCAAGGCCAGATTCTCTTCTTCATCAGAATCATCCATCCAGTGGTCTTTTTCAGCCATGAGAGCACTCTTTTCCTTGTTTTCTTCCATAGCCAGCAACATCTTCTTCTTGTTCAGGTACATCTTCTGCTTGTAGTACTCAGCATCCTTCTTCCTCTTAGGCATCCTGCAGTCCTTCATCAGATGTCCAGTCTTCCCACAATTGAAGCACTTTGGAGCATCCTCAGCAACAATATTCTCAGAAGAATCAAAAGATCGCTCTTTTCTTTTGCTGTTGCTGGTAGAGGACTTGCGGAGCCTGTTGTTAGAGGAGTTCTTCTTCATTTGCATATGATTGTTGAACCTCGAAGTAAGAAGGGCTATTTGTCTCTGAAAATCATGCATCTCATCATCATCTGAATCATTCTTAAATCCAATGTCACTGTCAGAACTTTCACTTTCTTCAACTATCATCTTATCCTTCTTGGAGCCAGACTTCGATGGCTTGTCAAGCATCAGGGCAAGGGTGTCAGCAAGCTTGTCCACAGCTCCCTTCCCTTTGTCAGCTGTCACAGTGGCGACCACAAGGTCAGAAAAATCTTCAGCATACTGGTCAAGTGTATTGTACACAGCATGGATGTCCATTTCATCAAGGTCTTTCGTGTGCCTTATCTGTGAGCTCAGCTTCTTCCAGTCAGCTCCAAGAGAAGATAGAAATCTCACGTTCAGTTCCATGTTCGACTTGTGCACGCCAATCTTTCTCATCTCATTTATCATTTGCAGGAATCTGAGGTAGGTGTCTTCAAGTGATTCTCCGAGCTTGGCTTTGAATGAGTCGTAAGCAGTGAATGTGCTAGCTTTCTTCGCCTTTACTCCGATCTCAGTGCCTTGCATGATCTTGAAGATCTCATCCCACATCTCTTTTGCAGTTGACATGCTGTCAATCTGCATATAGATGTCGTTCGGGGTGGCCTGCAACAGATAGGTCTTGGCAATGAGATCTGCCCGGAGTCTTGCTCTGTCCTCGTCATCATATTCATCAACAGTCTTGGGTCTCCACTCAATCTCAACTGGTGGGTTGTTTCCGTTATCTCTCTCAACAACTATCATCAATTGAGCGGGTCCATTGGTGATAGAGTCAAGAAGACCAGAAGATTGGTCCTTGCTCTCAAGAAAATTTAAGAATCTATTCTTCCACACGTTGTACTCACCCCTTCGCAGGATTGGGGGTCTTGTATCATTTCCGATTGATAATGCGTCCATTTTGAAATTGATCGAGCTGATCAGTTGATTGATTTGATTCTGTTCAGTTGTTAGGTAATTCCGGCAGAAGGTTCTTGTTCAGAAAAGTTGTAAGTGTGAGATCGCGCAAGTGTTGGAGGATCGCTCAACTTTACAAAGATTGCTCAACTTCTAAAAGATCGCTCAACTTTACAAAAGATCGCTCAACTTTGCAAAGATCTCTCAACTCTCAAAAGATCGCTCAACTTTACTTACAATCTCTCAACTTAACAAACAATCTCTCAACAACAAAAAATCGCTCAACTCCAAATAAAAGATCTCTCAACTTACAAACAATCTCTCAACTTACAGAAAGATCGCTCAACAATAGTAAAAGATCACTCAACTTAGTAAACAATCTCTCAACTTAAAAAAATCTCTCAAGTGAAAAATCGCTCAAGGAGAAACGCTCAACTTCAAATCTCTCAACACCCAAATCGCGCAAGGACGAAATGGGGCAAGTGTGTTGCGCGAAGTTCAGATCGCGCAGGAGCTGTTTTGCGCTATGTTGGGATCGCTCAACCTGTGAAAATAAGTCCTGAATCGCGCAGGAGTACTTGCGCGAAGTGGAAATCGCGCAGGAGGATGGCGCTAGAGTGAGATCACGCAAGTATTGTTGCGCGAAGCTCGAAATCGCTCAGATGCTCAGTTGCGCGAACCTGTTCTTCTTTTTCAGCGAGTTGCGCGAAAATGCAGGATCGCTCAAATCTGGCTTAACCTGTACGCCGAGTTTCAGATTGAGATTTTCTCCAGGAATGATCCTAGCAACAGTAGAAACCTTTTCCTTCAGCCATTTTCCTGTAAAAACAACAACAAAAACAGAACAGAAGATCGCTCAAGTGCGAAACTTCAACGATGAAGAAAACGCGCAAGCGAGTTTTTCCAGCTTTCAATCGATCGATCAGCTCCTGCTCTGATACCAGATGTTAGGTCCCTGTTTTCTAGTCTATAATATGTATGTATGGAAGATAGATCTGGGAATGAAGCTTTCCATTGATGTGATGAAGAAGTTTACAGAATGATATGAATGTTTCAGCGTAAAACTTCTATCACCGATAATAGGCTCTGCGGCACTAGGAATTTTGAAAAGCTTAACCTAGCCTTTCCCTTAAGGCATATATATAGCCTGACGGGAAAGGTAGGTTTTACAATCATTTGGGCTCCTTTTCCTAGGAGGCCCATACCTAAAAAGGTATAAAACCTTTATTACAAAATTGCCTTAAAAGGCCTATTCATTATTCTAGCTAACTATAAACTAGCAAAGTAACATTGATCACAATTACAATGAAAATATCTCTAACATTACACTTCCACACCAGATAGTCTCAACAACTATGTGCTTCAAAATTATTTTATCATAAAATTACATTCATGAGAAAACATCACATCCTTGAAGTTGTTCTTTAGCTAAGAAACTAGTTGTCTTTTTCTACTGTAGTGTAATATTGTGTTGATAGAGTATATGGTCCCAGACCCCATGATCCACATGCTCAAAAGACTAATACAAGAACAGCTGGCACCCACATGGTCCTCCATCATCCAGACGAAATGGTCCATACAAGAGTCACCCAACAATCAAAGAACAGAAGACCGGCGTATCCCGTATTTAGGTATCCATCGGCCAAAGGCTCTCCATCGGTCATGTCCTCCATCGGCCGAACTTTCACAAGTAGACTAATTTATACTTAGCTCTGAAAATAATGTAATCAGCCCATTAGAGGTCTTATATTGTACTGGGCCTCCCAGGCCCAGGTCCTGGGAGCCCAAACCCACATTTTCGCTATAAATACTCCCCTTGGGGGTAGTCATAAGGGGTTGAGAAATATTAATTGCTCACTTTCTCTCTCTATACATTACCCACATTGGGGCGACATGACTCTTCTGCCAGACGTCGCCTAAGTTCAACTATAATTCAATTGCAAGGCAAAGTGGCACATGTGCCTAAGATTTCCGTAGCCATCATTCTGGCAAAAAATCAAATCAATGTGCCGGAGATAAAGGAGCCCACTTCGGGGAAGGACATCACTAAACATCACCTCGTCCATCCCAACTTGAAAAACAATGACATGATGTTGTAAACACCTTATCGAATGCAATTTTCATGGAGGGGTATTGATCAGTAACGAGACAAACAGGTTCACGACCCATTGCATCCAGAAATTGTCTAAAAAGTGACAGATGATTCCACATCCTCTTTTAAAAGAAGCCCAGCTCTAAAAGTAACATGTTTCCTATGATTGTCAACACCAGTGAAAGGGGCGGAAACCATGTTGTACCTAATGACATGTGATAGAGTTCATTATGAATATTCAATAATATTTAACTGCAATATTTTTAAAAACATAGAACTTTTAAGAATTATATATGTAATGCAGGCCTGCAAAAGCCTTTATTTTTTAAACAATGTACATGTATATGCAATGATGGTAAAGGTGGAACCGTAATTTTGAAAAGTGTAGATGCATGATGAATAAAAAATTGAAAGAATATTAACGAATTAACAAATTAAACTCCTAAATAATCAATACATGTTTGTCTCGTATGTTGCGTCGAAGGAAACAACATCACCAAACATGGAATAGTTCATCGTAACATCAGGTCCGTCCAAAAAGCCTAGTCTACTGGTCATTCTCATCTACGTCATAGCTGAACTAAAATGCAGAACAAACCTCTCTTTTTCTAAACAACTTATGGAGTAGCATATGTACATCTACCCCAGCAATGTAGGCCTTCAAATCCATTTTGAAGTTGTTACAATCAACGGTTGTTGCACCGATATTCAAATAGCAACCCTCAGATTCCTTAAACAATCTATAACATTTCATGGTGCCAATATTAGCTCTTGCGCAATTCACAATGAACTTTTGATGTCCAATGTCAAGACCCCTGCTCACCTTTAAAAACGGTTTCGCTAAAGTGGACGGCATGGGATGATTATGACACTCTTCAAAACCCAAGACTGGGTATCCACGTAGACCACAAAATTTGAATACTATGCATGCTTCTCATCCAATTCTATTTGGTACTCTGCATCTCTTTTTAGGACTTGAATCTTCAGCATGACTGCTATGGCCTAACACAGGGACGTTTTGAGCTTTTGTACAATTTCCACTTTGAGGTATTTGATTCCTTCCGGTATCTTTAAACCCCTTTCTACTACGAACAACATACTTCAACTTTAATGTTCCATCCCTAGCTTTTGAAGAGGTGTCAAGGCAGATATCAAAACCAGTTATTGCAGCATACTCCTTCTAATATGCAATAGCCTCCTTTAAACTTTGAAACATCTGACCAATATATGGCTTCACATCATCACTACATTGAGAGATCCAATATTTGGCTGTACAATATATGGCGTCCCCCAGATGTAATTTTCTCTAAATAAAAATGTCGAGAATACGACGAATATGATATTGATAATTTATCATTGCGATTAATTTTAGAAATATCAAATTGAATTTATGGAACATGCGCAGGGGCGAGGACCGCCTAGTGTATTTCGGGGCCGCATACTATAGTTATCTGGGACAAGATAATATTCTATTTCGGGGGAATTACTTTATTTTGGACTAAGGAAGTGTTTTTAATCAAAATAGAAGGAATTGGAAGGTTGGGCAAATAAAAGAGGCAAGGGGCCCAAACCCCATTTAATACACCTATTAAAGGCCAAGGAGCCTAAACAAAAAGTAAAGCCAGACCTATTTATTTTCGGCATAATAATTATCTCATCTACATGAGCTCTTCTTCTTACTAAAAACTCCATACTGGATGATTTTCATTCATTCCAAGTGCAAAAAGGATTGTTGAATCAATGTTCAAGCTCGTTGAAAGAGAAACCACAACAAAGAGGGGCTAGGATTCACGCCATATCCAGGTGAGATGACAGTTTTATGCCCTTTAACTTTTGGGTCTTGTATGCGATTACCTCCAATGTATGAATGAATTGATTTTAATTTGTTAAAATGTTCCCTAGAAAGTTGCTTCTGAATTTGAATGTATTGGTATGATCTAGTCAAAATTCTGGATGTTTGCAAAGGCGAAGAACGAAGAAGATGAGTTTTCGAAAAACTCATCTCTGTTCGTAAACCAGACCAGTGTGGGACCCTTATTTGTATTCATTATTTAGTCCTCAAATAGACGAGTCAAACACATCTTGACGCATCATATTTGGGCTATCCAATCGAGAGTTATGATCGAATCTGTAACCCAATTTGTTTTCGAAAAAACTCTTGTTTTTGGAAAACGTTTGTTTCGAAAAAATCTTGTTTTTAAAATCCTTGTTTTCGAAAATTTTGACTTTTTGAGAAACTTTGTTTTTTTCCGTGAAAAATTCGGGTTTGCTTTCGAAAATAAGGTCTTTTTTCGAAAAACTCCGGGTCTTCACAGACCAGTTTGTGTGTAAGCCTCATATCTTTTGTTGTGATCCGAATTTGGACATCCTGTATTCAGATGAGTTGTAGATCTCAAAGAGACAAATCCAAAGAAGCTTGAATGATCAATTTTGGACCATCCAGTAGAAACAATTAAATCGGTAAGCATGATTTTTTTTTGAAAAACTGATTTTTTCGAAAAACTGCCATTTTCGAAAAACTTGTGTTTTTCGAAAAGCCTGGACCATTCGTAAACCCAAGGTCCAGACTTGAGACCCGGATACCACAGGTGATCCCCAATTGGTGACTCGAAAGCCCAATGGAAGGTCCAATTGCTTGTGGGCCAGTGCGATAGCCATGGTGTGAGCCCATAGGACCTTTAGTAAATTGCTACCTAACTAGGAAGGGTACAATGGAGTTTTATGATACAATAGGAATGAGTGAGTGACGTAGGACCTGGAACATCCAACCTAACACTTGCATGGGTGGGAAACCCAGGACCGAGGAGACACATATTCAACACTTATGGGTTTGGGTGGGAAACACAGGACCGGAAAAGCCAAGTACAACCCTTATGGGTTTGGGTGGGAAACCCGGAGCCGAAAAATCTCAATTTAACACTCAATATGTATGAATATAGCACATAGCCCGCTGGCTAGATATTCGAGGTTTATTTTAAGGGAAGGGGTGATTATCCGTGGACTACATCCTTGTAATTGATTTGACTACAACAAATGACATGCGTGTCGGATATTTTACACGTATATATAATATGGGTATTATATTTTGGTTGGGATAGTGTAGACTACGCCTTTATATGTACGTATCACCCTATGTTAGGTTCATATACTCAAAATGTTAGTTATCGATCATAAAATCTACTCCCTCCGTCCCGCTAAGATTGTCCCATTTTATCTTTTCGGGAAGTCCCACTAAGATTGTCCCATACCAAATTTGGTAAGGATTGTGTGGATCTAAACCATTTGATAGTAGAACAAATAGAAGACTTGTTATTACCCATTTGAACTTGCTTCATGGGATCTCCAATCACACAAGTTGGGTTCCCATCCCTATTTGTTGTCAAAGTGACATTAGTCCATTTCTCTCGATGTTTATATTAATCATTTAACGTCCTAGGGATTCTATCAAAAGGAGTAGCTAATTCCTTTTAAATTCACAAAAATAATGGAATAATTCCATTCTCAAACATCATTGCACCACGTTTAAGGGTGAACGGATATCCACTATTTTATCTCATGTGAGTCGACTCAAATGACGTCGTTGTATCCCGGCAATACAACGGATAACTCTCAACAAAATATAACATCGATATGACTCTTTTATACATCGGATAATTTCACTAATATGTTATATCCTAACGGATAATTCTCAATGAAATATATATCACTATTGTATCATTATAGTACAATGGACAATTCTCTTATATAACATCGTTGTACCTTTCTAGTACAACGGATATTTCTCAATTAAAAATATCATCGTTGTATCAATATATTACAACGGATAATCTGAACCATAATTAATAATACCTCTCCAATATCTCAATAACTTAAGGTATCCCAACCATCACATTTGGATTTCATACATTGGCTCAATCCTCAATTCCATCATTTTAAAATTATGAAATATCACACACATTTAATTGTAACACACTCACACTTTTTATTTATTTATATCAAAGTCATAAGGGATATTCACATTTTTAACATTGAAATGTCAAACTTCTTAAGAAGATTCTCAATATAATGATAGTGAAATACCGACATCCATCCTTGTGACTTTAATACTCAAAATTACTTTTATTATATTTATATATCAACTCAATATAGCTACTGAAATAAGCATATAAAAAATCCCAGCAACAAATAATCACCAATGCACCACTTAATGTATACACAATTTTAAAAAAAATATCACATTAATCTAAAGGACATTATAGTTTAAAGTATTGCATACTAACAGATTAATTCTTCATTTTAAGAAAATCGTATATATGCTCCACTATTTCATATTATGTAAAAGCATCCAAAAGTTACAAAACTTATTTTTTACTCACTGAGATAGGTAGTAAAAATTTAGCACAACGCCCCCACAATTTTAATTATTCCAAACCAAGTGCATAGCTCTTCTAAAATTCAATGATATCTGTTTTATGAAGATAATTTCTAGCTCAACTTTTATTTGCACACCAAGATTTTACCAAAGCTCACCTTTAAATTTAAAAAAAACATATTAAAATTTAGTGTATGTAAAAATCATCATTATAATGTATGTAACATCATCATACCATTATAGTACGAAGGATAACACTCAAATATAACATCGTCGTATCACTCCAGTACAACGGATAATTCTCGATAAAATGTGTCATCGTTATACTCATTTAGTACAACGGAAAACTTTATAAAATATATATAACATCATTGTATCGTAATAATACAATGGATAATTCTCAATAAATTATTCAATCATTGTATTTCTTTAATACAATGGTTTATCTCACCAAATACATTTTTGTGTTTTCGATTTCATCTCAATCTTCCGACAATTTTGCCGGATCTCACACCGTGTGTTAAGTTTAATGGATTCACACTTTGAGCATCAAGATAAATTTCTATAAAATGAACAACATCATACTACAAAATTATTCCTAAATCCAATTCAACATATCTCCGCACTCAATTAATAATAAAAAGTGACACATAATATTTGCATCCACAATTTTTTGAATTTCACCACAAATCAATTAATACCCAGTATAATATACAAGTACGACACATCTAAAAGCACAAGCAGACCGCACGCATGCACAATAATTATTGTACCTCAAATACCCCCACATTTTTCAATATATAAAATTAGATGCAAAGACTTATCACATGATGAAAAATATTTTACAAAAAAGTCTAGGATATACGAAGTATATGGTACAATATAAAGTCAATCATTTCCAAGCATATCCCAACGTAGGAGATCATGCATACACAATAAGCTCCATTTTTTTTAATCACCTTTAAATCAGTCAAAGTTAAAACAGCCATAAGATACTAAATACCGGATCGCCGGACCGTTAAATCTAATCATGTGCAGTAGCATATAATTCCTTTTTTTTTCTTGTGTAAGAATCAAACCTACAATTGTGTAGAAACTATAGATCACAATAGACCTTGTAACTTATACTCCGTATACACAAATGAAAACTAGGATAAAACCAATCTTCTGCCCCGATAATTTGAGAAGGCAAAAAAAAAAATTCTATGCCCAAATAGATGTAAATATATATATACACACCACATATACACATACCGCAAATTTGATCATTTAGTGGGAGCTAGAATTTTCATTGCTTGTCTCAATTCAAGGAGAGTTTCACACACGTTGATAATTCCATAGGTGTAATCTTTATTCGCCATAATTCCTTAGATTGTTGGCTCTATTCTTCCAAAATCAACGTGGTGACCGTGTTGCTCCTAAATTGACCTCGTTGACTATCTAGCTCCGAGAATTGACCTGCAAAATAATCACACAAAAAAAAACTAAAAGTATATTAGTGGCTCGAGACGCGTCAGACGCTGTCCTAAGGAATTATTTCCGACGTACGGAAATTTCCCCCAAGATATAACGAGTCCTTCGGTACAAGACCGGTAACAGAACTAACGAGAAGAAATTAGTATATGAACCCAGCAATCAAATTATAAAAGTCTAAGTATTGTATAACCAGTTTGTAGGCGTGAAAAGAATTCCAAAAGAACACTCATTGTGTTGTTCATCTCCTTTCAATGTTCACGGCAGAATCAAAAGAAATATGACCAATACTTCGATTTTATATTGAGTAGCCCTTTCATTTTGTTTTCTTACTATTTCTCACTTAAGAGAATGCTTACAATATAGATATATATACACGTATCCTATGGACATCCAAAAGCCAGCAAGTCATCATAATTTAATGATAATTAATAATATTAATGTTTCTCACAAAGGCATTAGCATAACGTTTAGAAAATAATAGTAACTTCAATGCTTTGGATTAAAGAAGAAATGCACCGGTTTCATTATGTTTTTAAGTGTTTGAATGTAAAATACAATTAATGAATTAAATTCATTTATATAATAAATTAAATGTAAAACTCTTATTCATTTGAAATATCGCCAAGATTTTCAACAATCCCCCACATATTTCAAATGAATGCTCTAATTATTAAAAATTAATGATTCCTTACTGGGTTCATATATGGGGTGAAGTTTTTCAATCTGGTGTCCGTAGACTTGAACCAGACCTAGACGCCTAAGTCTTTAAATACCGAGTTTATTGGTGAAACGTATAGTTTCTATGAACCAATAATCTACTTTGGTAAATCAGTGTCTTAGGGGATCATTTTTCACCCCCACCTTTCTCGTCATTAACGCCGTTGTGCGCCTCTAGGCCGTGCGCGTGCTTGGTTTTCTTGAGTGCTCTAGAAGCGTTGTCAATGCTTCATGGAGGCGGCCCCACCTCACACTCATATAGGTGACTTCATCAAGTGTGTCCCGCAATTAACACACCACCCATAAGGGCTATGACAATCATTAAGAGCTTTAGCTCAACCTCACAAAGAAGTGCAGTCTAGTCTTCCACACCGTAGAAATGGACACTTACAAGGCTAGCAGAACAAATAGAAGACTTGTTATTACCCATTTGAACTTGCTTCATGGGATCTCCAATCACACAAGTTGGGTTCCCATCCCTATTTGTTGTCAAAGTGACATTAGTCCATTTCTCTCGATGTTTATATTAATCATTTAACGTCCTAGGGATTCTATCAAAAGGAGTAGCTAATTCCTTTTAAATTCACAAAAATAATGGAATAATTCCATTCTCAAACATCATTGCACCACGTTTAAGGGTGAACGGATATCCACTATTTTATCTCATGTGAGTCGACTCAAATGACGTCGTTGTATCCCGGCAATACAACGGATAACTCTCAACAAAATATAACATCGATGTGACTCTTTTATACATCGGATAATTTCACTAATATGTTATATCCTAACGGATAATTCTCAATGAAATATATATCACTATTGTATCATTATAGTACAATGGACAATTCTCTTATATAACATCGTTGTACCTTTCTAGTACAACGGATATTTCTCAATTAAAAATATCATCGTTGTATCAATATATTACAACGGATAATCTGAACCATAATTAATAATACCTCTCCAATATCTCAATAACTTAAGGTATCCCAACCATCACATTTGGATTTCATACATTGGCTCAATCCTCAATTCCATCATTTTAAAATTATGAAATATCACACACATTTAATTGTAACACACTCACACTTTTTATTTATTTATATCAAAGTCATAAGGGATATTCACATTTTTAACATTGAATATAATGATAGTGAAATACCGACATCCATCCTTGTGACTTTAATACTCAAAATTACTTTTATTATATTTATATATCAACTCAATATAGCTACTGAAATAAGCATATAAAAAATCCCAGCAACAAATAATCACCAATGCACCACTTAATGTATACACAATTTTAAAAAAAATATCACATTAATCTAAAGGACATTATAGTTTAAAGTATTGCATACTAGCAGATTAATTCTTCATTTTAAGAAAATCGTATATATGCTCCACTATTTCATATTATGTAAAAGCATCCAAAAGTTACAAAACTTATTTTTTACTCACTGAGATAGGTAGTAAAAATTTAGCACAACGCCCCCACAATTTTAATTATTCCAAACCAAGTGCATAGCTCTTCTAAAATTCAATGATATCTGTTTTATGAAGATAATTTCTAGCTCAACTTTTATTTGCACACCAAGATTTTACCAAAGCTCACCTTTAAATTTAAAAAAAAACATATTAAAATTTAGTGTATGTAAAAATCATCATTATAATGTATGTAACATCATCATACCATTATAGTACGAAGGATAACACTCAAATATAACATCGTCGTATCACTCCAGTACAACGGATAATTCTCGATAAAATGTGTCATCGTTATACTCATTTAGTACAACGGAAAACTTTATAAAATATATATAACATCATTGTATCGTAATAATACAATGGATAATTCTCAATAAATTATTCAATCATTGTATTTCTTTAATACAATGGTTTAGCTCACCAAATACATTTTTGTGTTTTCGATTTCATCTCAATCTTCCGACAATTTTGCCGGATCTCACACCGTGTGTTAAGTTTAATGGATTCACACTTTGAGCATCAAGATAAATTTCTATAAAATGAACAACATCATACTACAAAATTATTCCTAAATCCAGTTCAACATATCTCCGCACTCAATTAATAATAAAAAGTGACACATAATATTTGCATCCACAATTTTTTGAATTTCACCACAAATCAATTAATACCCAGTATAATATACAAGTACGACACATCTAAAAGCACAAGCACACCGCACGCATGCACAATAATTATTGTACCTCAAATACCCCCACATTTTTCAATATATAAAATTAGATGCAAAGACTTATCACATGATGAAAAATATTTTACAAAAAAGTCTAGGATATACGAAGTATATGGTACAATATAAAGTCAATCATTTCCAAGCATATCCCAACGTAGGAGATCATGCATACACAATAAGCTCCATTTTTTTTAATCACCTTTAAATCAGTCAAAGTTAAAACAGCCATAAGATACTAAATACCGGATCGCCGGACCGTTAAATCTAATCATGTGCAGTAGCATATAATTCCTTTTTTTTTCTTGTGTAAGAATCAAACCTACAATTGTGTAGAAACTATAGATCACAATAGACCTTGTAACTTATACTCCGTATAAACAAATGAAAACTAGGATAAAACCAATCTTCTGCCCCGATAATTTGAGAAGGCAAAAAAAAAAATTCTATGCCCAAATAGATGTAAATATATATATACACACCACATATACACATACCGCAAATTTGATCATTTAGTGGGAGCTAGAATTTTCATTGCTTGTCTCAATTCAAGGAGAGTTTCACACACGTTGATAATTCCATAGGTGTAATCTTTATTCGCCATAATTCCTTAGATTGTTGGCTCTATTCTTCCAAAATCAACGTGGTGACCGTGTTGCTCCTAAATTGACCTCGTTGACTATCTAGCTCTGAGAATTGACCTGCAAAATAATCACACAAAAAAAAAACTAAAAGTATATTAGTGGCTCGAGACGCGTCAGACGCTGTCCTAAGGAATTATTTCCGACGTACGGAAATTTCCCCCAAGATATAACGAGTCCTTCGGTACAAGACCGGTAACAGAACTAACGAGAAGAAATTAGTATATGAACCCAGCAATCAAATTATAAAAGTCTAAGTATTGTATAACCAGTTTGTAGGCGTGAAAAGAATTCCAAAAGAACACTCATTGTGTTGTTCATCTCCTTTCAATGTTCACGGCAGAATCAAAAGAAATATGACCAATACTTCGATTTTATATTGAGTAGCCCTTTCATTTTGTTTTCTTACTATTTCTCACTTAAGAGAATGCTTACAATATAGATATATATACACGTATCCTATGGACATCCAAAAGCCAGCAAGTCATCATAATTTAATGATAATTAATAATATTAATGTTTCTCACAAAGGCATTAGCATAACGTTTAGAAAATAATAGTAACTTCAATGCTTTGGATTAAAGAAGAAATGCACCGGTTTCATTATGTTTTTAAGTGTTTGAATGTAAAATACAATTAATGAATTAAATTCATTTATATAATAAATTAAATGTAAAACTCTTATTCATTTGAAATATCGCCAAGATTTTCAACAATCCCCCACATATTTCAAATGAATGCTCTAATTATTAAAAATTAATGATTCCTTACTGGGTTCATATATGGGGTGAAGTTTTTCAATCTGGTGTCCGTAGACTTGAACCAGACCTAGACGCCTAAGTCTTTAAATACCGAGTTTATTGGTGAAACGTATAGTTTCTATGAACCAATAATCTACTTTGGTAAATCAGTGTCTTAGGGGATCATTTTTCACCCCCACCTTTCTCGTCATTAACGCCGTTGTGCGCCTCTAGGCCGTGCGCGTGCTTGGTTTTCTTGAGTGCTCTAGAAGCGTTGTCAATGCTTCATGGAGGCGGCCCCACCTCACACTCATATAGGTGACTTCATCAAGTGTGTCCCGCAATTAACACACCACCCATAAGGGCTATGACAATCATTAAGAGCTTTAGCTCAACCTCACAAAGAAGTGCAGTCTAGTCTTCCACACCGTAGAAATGGACACTTACAAGGCTAGCAGAACAAATAGAAGACTTGTTATTACCCATTTGAACTTGCTTCATGGGATCTCCAATCACACAAGTTGGGTTCCCATCCCTATTTGTTGTCAAAGTGACATTAGTCCATTTCTCTCGATGTTTATATTAATCATTTAACGTCCTAGGGATTCTATCAAAAGGAGTAGCTAATTCCTTTTAAATTCACAAAAATAATGGAATAATTCCATTCTCAAACATCATTGCACCACGTTTAAGGGTGAACGGATATCCACTATTTTATCTCATGTGAGTCGACTCAAATGACGTCGTTGTATCCCGGCAATACAACGGATAACTCTCAACAAAATATAACATCGATGTGACTCTTTTATACATCGGATAATTTCACTAATATGTTATATCCTAACGGATAATTCTCAATGAAATATATATCACTATTGTATCATTATAGTACAATGGACAATTCTCTTATATAACATCGTTGTACCTTTCTAGTACAACGGATATTTCTCAATTAAAAATATCATCGTTGTATCAATATATTACAACGGATAATCTGAACCATAATTAATAATACCTCTCCAATATCTCAATAACTTAAGGTATCCCAACCATCACATTTGGATTTCATACATTGGCTCAATCCTCAATTCCATCATTTTAAAATTATGAAATATCACACACATTTAATTGTAACACACTCACACTTTTTATTTATTTATATCAAAGTCATAAGGGATATTCACATTTTTAACATTGAAATGTCAAACTTCTTAAGAAGATTCTCAATATAATGATAGTGAAATACCGACATCCATCCTTGTGACTTTAATACTCAAAATTACTTTTATTATATTTATATATCAACTCAATATAGCTACTGAAATAAGCATATAAAAAATCCCAGCAACAAATAATCACCAATGCACCACTTAATGTATACACAATTTTAAAAAAAATATCACATTAATCTAAAGGACATTATAGTTTAAAGTATTGCATACTAGCAGATTAATTCTTCATTTTAAGAAAATCGTATATATGCTCCACTATTTCATATTATGTAAAAGCATCCAAAAGTTACAAAACTTATTTTTTACTCACTGAGATAGGTAGTAAAAATTTAGCACAACGCCCCCACAATTTTAATTATTCCAAACCAAGTGCATAGCTCTTCTAAAATTCAATGATATCTGTTTTATGAAGATAATTTCTAGCTCAACTTTTATTTGCACACCAAGATTTTACCAAAGCTCACCTTTAAATTTAAAAAAAACATATTAAAATTTAGTGTATGTAAAAATCATCATTATAATGTATGTAACATCATCATACCATTATAGTACGAAGGATAACACTCAAATATAACATCGTCGTATCACTCCAGTACAACGGATAATTCTCGATAAAATGTGTCATCGTTATACTCATTTAGTACAACGGAAAACTTTATAAAATATATATAACATCATTGTATCGTAATAATACAATGGATAATTCTCAATAAATTATTCAATCATTGTATTTCTTTAATACAATGGTTTAGCTCACCAAATACATTTTTGTGTTTTCGATTTCATCTCAATCTTCCGACAATTTTGCCGGATCTCACACCGTGTGTTAAGTTTAATGGATTCACACTTTGAGCATCAAGATAAATTTCTATAAAATGAACAACATCATACTACAAAATTATTCCTAAATCCAATTCAACATATCTCCGCACTCAATTAATAATAAAAAGTGACACATAATATTTGCATCCACAATTTTTTGAATTTCACCACAAATCAATTAATACCCAGTATAATATACAAGTACGACACATCTAAAAGCACAAGCAGACCGCACGCATGCACAATAATTATTGTACCTCAAATACCCCCACATTTTTCAATATATAAAATTAGATGCAAAGACTTATCACATGATGAAAAATATTTTACAAAAAAGTCTAGGATATACGAAGTATATGGTACAATATAAAGTCAATCATTTCCAAGCATATCCCAACGTAGGAGATCATGCATACACAATAAGCTCCATTTTTTTTAATCACCTTTAAATCAGTCAAAGTTAAAACAGCCATAAGATACTAAATACCGGATCGCCGGACCGTTAAATCTAATCATGTGCAGTAGCATATAATTCCTTTTTTTTTTCTTGTGTAAGAATCAAACCTACAATTGTGTAGAAACTATAGATCACAATAGACCTTGTAACTTATACTCCGTATACACAAATGAAAACTAGGATAAAACCAATCTTCTGCCCCGATAATTTGAGAAGGCAAAAAAAAAAATTCTATGCCCAAATAGATGTAAATATATATATACACACCACATATACACATACCGCAAATTTGATCATTTAGTGGGAGCTAGAATTTTCATTGCTTGTCTCAATTCAAGGAGAGTTTCACACACGTTGATAATTCCATAGGTGTAATCTTTATTCGCCATAATTCCTTAGATTGTTGGCTCTATTCTTCCAAAATCAACGTGGTGACCGTGTTGCTCCTAAATTGACCTCGTTGACTATCTAGCTCTGAGAATTGACCTGCAAAATAATCACACAAAAAAAAAACTAAAAGTATATTAGTGGCTCGAGACGCGTCAGACGCTGTCCTAAGGAATTATTTCCGACGTACGGAAATTTCCCCCAAGATATAACGAGTCCTTCGGTACAAGACCGGTAACAGAACTAACGAGAAGAAATTAGTATATGAACCCAGCAATCAAATTATAAAAGTCTAAGTATTGTATAACCAGTTTGTAGGCGTGAAAAGAATTCCAAAAGAACACTCATTGTGTTGTTCATCTCCTTTCAATGTTCACGGCAGAATCAAAAGAAATATGACCAATACTTCGATTTTATATTGAGTAGCCCTTTCATTTTGTTTTCTTACTATTTCTCACTTAAGAGAATGCTTACAATATAGATATATATACACGTATCCTATGGACATCCAAAAGCCAGCAAGTCATCATAATTTAATGATAATTAATAATATTAATGTTTCTCACAAAGGCATTAGCATAACGTTTAGAAAATAATAGTAACTTCAATGCTTTGGATTAAAGAAGAAATGCACCGGTTTCATTATGTTTTTAAGTGTTTGAATGTAAAATACAATTAATGAATTAAATTCATTTATATAATAAATTAAATGTAAAACTCTTATTCATTTGAAATATCGCCAAGATTTTCAACAATCCCCCACATATTTCAAATGAATGCTCTAATTATTAAAAATTAATGATTCCTTACTGGGTTCATATATGGGGTGAAGTTTTTCAATCTGGTGTCCGTAGACTTGAACCAGACCTAGACGCCTAAGTCTTTAAATACCGAGTTTATTGGTGAAACGTATAGTTTCTATGAACCAATAATCTACTTTGGTAAATCAGTGTCTTAGGGGATCATTTTTCACCCCCACCTTTCTCGTCATTAACGCCGTTGTGCGCCTCTAGGCCGTGCGCGTGCTTGGTTTTCTTGAGTGCTCTAGAAGCGTTGTCAATGCTTCATGGAGGCGGCCCCACCTCACACTCATATAGGTGACTTCATCAAGTGTGTCCCGCAATTAACACACCACCCATAAGGGCTATGACAATCATTAAGAGCTTTAGCTCAACCTCACAAAGAAGTGCAGTCTAGTCTTCCACACCGTAGAAATGGACACTTACAAGGCTAGCAGAACAAATAGAAGACTTGTTATTACCCATTTGAACTTGCTTCATGGGATCTCCAATCACACAAGTTGGGTTCCCATCCCTATTTGTTGTCAAAGTGACATTAGTCCATTTCTCTCGATGTTTATATTAATCATTTAACGTCCTAGGGATTCTATCAAAAGGAGTAGCTAATTCCTTTTAAATTCACAAAAATAATGGAATAATTCCATTCTCACACATCATTGCACCACGTTTAAGGGTGAACGGATATCCACTATTTTATCTCATGTGAGTCGACTCAAATGACGTCGTTGTATCCCGGCAATACAACGGATAACTCTCAACAAAATATAACATCGATGTGACTCTTTTATACATCGGATAATTTCACTAATATGTTATATCCTAACGGATAATTCTCAATGAAATATATATCACTATTGTATCATTATAGTACAATGGACAATTCTCTTATATAACATCGTTGTACCTTTCTAGTACAACGGATATTTCTCAATTAAAAATATCATCGTTGTATCAATATATTACAACGGATAATCTGAACCATAATTAATAATACCTCTCCAATATCTCAATAACTTAAGGTATCCCAACCATCACATTTGGATTTCATACATTGGCTCAATCCTCAATTCCATCATTTTAAAATTATGAAATATCACACACATTTAATTGTAACACACTCACACTTTTTATTTATTTATATCAAAGTCATAAGGGATATTCACATTTTTAACATTGAATATAATGATAGTGAAATACCGACATCCATCCTTGTGACTTTAATACTCAAAATTACTTTTATTATATTTATATATCAACTCAATATAGCTACTGAAATAAGCATATAAAAAATCCCAGCAACAAATAATCACCAATGCACCACTTAATGTATACACAATTTTAAAAAAATATCACATTAATCTAAAGGACATTATAGTTTAAAGTATTGCATACTAGCAGATTAATTCTTCATTTTAAGAAAATCGTATATATGCTCCACTATTTCATATTATGTAAAAGCATCCAAAAGTTACAAAACTTATTTTTTACTCACTGAGATAGGTAGTAAAAATTTAGCACAACGCCCCCACAATTTTAATTATTCCAAACCAAGTGCATAGCTCTTCTAAAATTCAATGATATCTGTTTTATGAAGATAATTTCTAGCTCAACTTTTATTTGCACACCAAGATTTTACCAAAGCTCACCTTTAAATTTAAAAAAAAACATATTAAAATTTAGTGTATGTAAAAATCATCATTATAATGTATGTAACATCATCATACCATTATAGTACGAAGGATAACACTCAAATATAACATCGTCGTATCACTCCAGTACAACGGATAATTCTCGATAAAATGTGTCATCGTTATACTCATTTAGTACAACGGAAAACTTTATAAAATATATATAACATCATTGTATCGTAATAATACAATGGATAATTCTCAATAAATTATTCAATCATTGTATTTCTTTAATACAATGGTTTAGCTCACCAAATACATTTTTGTGTTTTCGATTTCATCTCAATCTTCCGACAATTTTGCCGGATCTCACACCGTGTGTTAAGTTTAATGGATTCACACTTTGAGCATCAAGATAAATTTCTATAAAATGAACAACATCATACTACAAAATTATTCCTAAATCCAGTTCAACATATCTCCGCACTCAATTAATAATAAAAAGTGACACATAATATTTGCATCCACAATTTTTTGAATTTCACCACAAATCAATTAATACCCAGTATAATATACAAGTACGACACATCTAAAAGCACAAGCACACCGCACGCATGCACAATAATTATTGTACCTCAAATACCCCCACATTTTTCAATATATAAAATTAGATGCAAAGACTTATCACATGATGAAAAATATTTTACAAAAAAGTCTAGGATATACGAAGTATATGGTACAATATAAAGTCAATCATTTCCAAGCATATCCCAACGTAGGAGATCATGCATACACAATAAGCTCCATTTTTTTTAATCACCTTTAAATCAGTCAAAGTTAAAACAGCCATAAGATACTAAATACCGGATCGCCGGACCGTTAAATCTAATCATGTGCAATAGCATATAATTCCTTTTTTTTTCTTGTGTAAGAATCAAACCTACAATTGTGTAGAAACTATAGATCACAATAGACCTTGTAACTTATACTCCGTATACACAAATGAAAACTAGGATAAAACCAATCTTCTGCCCCGATAATTTGAGAAGGCAAAAAAAAAATTCTATGCCCAAATAGATGTAAATATATATATACACACCACATATACACATACCGCAAATTTGATCATTTAGTGGGAGCTAGAATTTTCATTGCTTGTCTCAATTCAAGGAGAGTTTCACACACGTTGATAATTCCATAGGTGTAATCTTTATTCGCCATAATTCCTTAGATTGTTGGCTCTATTCTTCCAAAATCAACGTGGTGACCGTGTTGCTCCTAAATTGACCTCGTTGACTATCTAGCTCCGAGAATTGACCTGCAAAATAATCATTCACAAAAAAAAACTAAAAGTATATTAGTGGCTCGAGACGCGTCAGACGCTGTCCTAAGGAATTATTTCCGACGTACGGAAATTTCCCCCAAGATATAACGAGTCCTTCGGTACAAGACCGGTAACAGAACTAACGAGATGAAATTAGTATATGAACCCAGCAATCAAATTATAAAAGTCTAAGTATTGTATAACCAGTTTGTAGGCGTGAAAAGAATTCCAAAAGAACACTCATTGTGTTGTTCATCTCCTTTCAATGTTCACGGCAGAATCAAAAGAAATATGACCAATACTTCGATTTTATATTGAGTAGCCCTTTCATTTTGTTTTCTCACTATTTCTCACTTAAGAGAATGCTTACAATATAGATATATATACACGTATCCTATGGACATCCAAAAGCCAGCAAGTCATAATAATTTAATGATAATTAATAATATTAATGTTTCTCACAAAGGCATTAGCATAACGTTTAGAAAATAATAGTAACTTCAATGCTTTGGATTAAAGAAGAAATGCACCGGTTTCATTATGTTTTTAAGTGTTTGAATGTAAAATACAATTAATGAATTAAATTCATTTATATAATAAATTAAATGTAAAACTCTTATTCATTTGAAATATCGCCAAGATTTCCAACAGTTCGTGCTTCATGTTCCTATTTTCAAATAAAATATAACAGTCAGTGGCGGACCCACTAAGAGTCCCACGGGGTCCCGGGACCCCATGGACTTCCAAAAAATACCTATATATATTATATACGGAGTATAATTTATATAAAAGTAAACATAACATGTATATATACAACAAAAACCGCGAATAAACTGAACGAATAGAGTAGCTGAACGGGAGCACACGCACTTATGAAGCTTTCCCTTTCACCACTTCAGCGCCACTTTATTAATTTTTTAAACTTGTTATATAAAATTAAACAATGTCTGTCGGACCACAACAATCGATTGCATCTCCCGTTTCAGATCCCGATGCCTCAACTGACTTCGGCCCTCCACGACTTTGGTGTTTCGAGTTCCGACCACCTCCACTCCACACTGCGGTGCCGCCAAAGTCCTAACGACCACCCCTCCACCAGGTGCCACAGACGCATGTCCATGTTTTTTTTTGTTTACCCTTTACATGATTCTTTTTTTGGATGAATTATTAAAATTTCTTTGAGTGTTAATTAAGATTAAATTATTAAACTTATATACTTATGAATGTTTTTTCCAACAAATGAAACCTAGGAGGGTATATTTATAGAATTGTAGAATGAATTTTATATGTTATTTTGTGCATTATACTATCTTAATGTTTTGATGATGTACGTTATCTATGAAACGTTATGCTTCTTTAATAGATAACCTTTTTTATATTATTTAGAATTACATTAGAGTAAGGATCTCATGACTCTATTTTTCTGGGTCCGCCACTGGTAACGGCTCATGGAATATTTCTAAATTTTGTTTTGTAAACGTTTTGGGGTCTGTGAATCCATGACTATTACGTGTGGCTAACTATCAAACAGTTGTACTCCGTACTTTGATATAATATCAATGTTTTCGGACGCCTTGTACAATTTAATGAGGACGATCGCGGTCATCCTTGTTAGGTTGTACGACGATTGTCTACGTGGCGCGAACGGAATCCGGGGCGTGAAAGGAAAAATGATTATGAAAAAAGGTCAAAAGGTACCTGCCGACATGGAAATGAATATGTGAGTATGGAGTACGGTAGATGACAAAGGTAATAACATCGCATGTCATCAACTACAAAATAAAAAGGAAAGTTAATAATCACATATGCCCATAAATGTGTACTTGTCAAAATGGAGTTGTCAAAAACCGGATCAAAGCGGGGCAGATCCATGCACGGACAAGCAGGGACGGATCCTAAATTCTTAGATGTCATGGGCTGAATGAGAATTATACTAGACTTAAATATTAGAGAGATGGACTAAATGTGAAAAATTAAAAAAAATCTCAGTTGCCCTGAGCTTCAGCCTACCATAGCCCGTACATAGATCCTCCCCTGCGGACAAGAATACCCCCACTAGCAGCTTGTGAAATCAGGACCGTACTTTTTCATTAATAAGGAATTCCAGGATTGAGATTACTTCTTAGTTTGCATGGGAAGAGGTGTTTTATATGATCCAAATCAGTTTTTACTCAGAGCATTCACATTGATGATCTTCATCTTTACGATTTTTCATGGCTTATTGTTGCCATGTCACCTCCACAGCAAATAATCTCAAATAATCCCTAAACCAATAAATTTCTCCTCATGCATGATCTTAATTTACCTAGATTTTTTATGAGACATACACTCAATTTCAAAATCTCTAACTTAAATGCACGCACACACTCACATGCACTCTACATGCAAAAACTATATTATATTTTTAAATATATATAGTGCAATACGTTAAACATGCATTTAAAATGTTTTAATTAATGTGTTTTAATTTAGTACCTAGATAATTACAAAACCATTGTTCACACATTAGAATTTAATTACGAAGCATATCATATACGAATCATTGTTGATCTTCATCTTAGAAAATGGTTGGATAGCAACAGTAGTGCATGCAGTACTTAAAGTTGGGTTCAATCCAACGTAAATTAATCCAAGTTCGGTTCAAAGCGAAGTGAGTGTTCGGTAAATACGTAGTACATAGCAACGATAGCTGCATGCAGTACTTTATCGATACTAGTGCCACGTGAAGTGAGTAATAATGAGTATAACTTAGAAGTTGGAAATAATCTCAAAATAATTCGGCTTTAGAATTTGATACGAGATTATTTTATTAAATAATCCCAAAAAAAATCCAACTTTATTTTATCAAATAACCTAGCAAATAACCTAGATTATAAAACATGAAATAACCTAGCAAGATTATTTTATCAAATAATCCCATAAAATAATCTCAACTCCACATCCATGATCCCCAAAAAAAATCTCCATATCATCAAAATAATCCCAAAAATAATCTATGGATGTGGATGCTCTTAGAGGTTTTAACCAGATTTGTAAAATGACGGTCATAACTATGTGGTTCTACTTAGAAGTTTTTTTACTGTGAGTTGCTCAAATCTACAAGAAACATTTAAATTTTGTTATTTTATATTTTTCAGGCTAATATGAGTTTTAAAACAATATAAAACTTATTATTCACATTTTAAAGATATGTATTAAAAACCTTCTAAAACATGAAATTAAATGTTTTATGAATGGCATGATAAAGAATTAGAGGAAAGCCATTAGTCAAAACGGATGTTGTTATCATTAGTCATGGACTAAAAAGAAAATCAGCATAAATTTCAAGCATGAAAAACAAATAAAATATTTTGCAGGGACCTAAAACAAAGTATGTCATATTTTCAGAGACTAAAAACATATTTAAACAAAAATATGATAAATACTACGTAGTAGTAATATAGTGTACAAAAAGGAAATGATGTTGAAAAATGTGTGGCGAGTACTAGTAATATTAATAAGGTTATACGTGGAAGTAAATTACCATATAGAGCATCTTCAATGGTAATATGTTAACGGTGCATATGTGGCATGAGAGATAGCCAATCAAAAAAACAATAAATGAAATATCTCTCTCCTTATTTGAAGGATCATATATCATTTTAGTAAGTTTTTCTTCACAATGTCAAGCACAATGTCTAGATGTAGACATTGTGGTTGACACTGCAGAGAAAAACTTACCAAAAACACATAAGACCGTGGAAAGACGGAGAGAGAAATATCATAAAATCAATCTGTTGTGTCTATTTCTCTCATGTCACATGTGCACCGTGCACATTGTAGCATTGAAGATGTTCTAAAGGAATTAGTAAACATTAAAAGTAGTTACCAAAATTAAATCAAAATCATATGATTACTAAAATGCCCAATATTAAGTTTGGATTTAAAAAATTGGGAGTTAAATATCAACGTTTAGAATTGATTCTCACTTTTATGGCCTGTTTGTTTGGGGTTAAGAGTTGTTCTTATCCACATTATCTCCCCATTATCTATGAGAAGTAGCTCTAAGACTGAAAATGAGAACTAATGCTCATCGTTAGATTGGCTTTGATTATACACGCATAAGTTTGATGGTTGTTTGATGTCTTGACGAGGACATCTGTGTGTTCCATTAATTTGCCCTATTTAAATTTACCACTCAGTATCTAATATGAGCTTTTTATAAAATAATGCTAAACAAAAAATTATTTATGAAAATATGGTCAAGTTAAAACTATTTACCAATGCAGCAAGGGAAGAGAAGAATGAAGATGTAGGAATTATTTTTAAATTAGTCGGTATTTATAGAATTTTTTTTGGCTCCCCCAACCCCTCAGGTAATGTTGAATGGGGGAAAAAATATTTGATTGTCAGAATTAGAAGATTGGAATTCAACGTGACAATCTTATTCCCTTCGTGCTGTTTAAATACAATTGCTAAAGAGTCCAGATATCACACACTAACTGACTACCGATTAGCTAAAGTCTATCGCGTTACATGCGCTATGATTGAGCTGTGCAATTAATTAAGTTACAACAACAATTCAAATAATTTTGAATATACTATAATAA
Organism: Cuscuta epithymum; assembly: GCA_945859915.1. Classification (NCBI taxonomy): domain Eukaryota; kingdom Viridiplantae; phylum Streptophyta; class Magnoliopsida; order Solanales; family Convolvulaceae; genus Cuscuta; species Cuscuta epithymum. The sequence goes on from CAMAPF010001000.1 coordinate 1,725,337, forward strand.
AGGAACATAATACGGAGAGTTGATAGTGCAATGCATGTGGACGGTTTTTGTGAAGTCCATGCATGTGCCATGCATGCGTTCTTCCGAGACTCTTGGAGGCCATGCATGTGCCATGCATGCGTGTGTTAACACCCCCCCGCAGTCAAAGCGGGAGGTGGCCGGATGCTTAGACTGGACCGAAACTCATCAAATAAAATACGAGGCAAGCCTTTGGTGAATATGTCGGCAAACTGGTGACGAGTAGGAACATGAAGAACCCGAACTTCCCCGCGAGCAACCTTTTCCCAGACGAAATGAATGTCCATTTCGATATGTTTGGTGCGATGGTGTTGGACTGGATTGCCGGACATGTAAACGGAGCTGATGTTATCACAGTAGACCATAGTAGCTTGAGAAAGTGGACAGTGAAGTTCTAAAAGAAGATTCCGCAACCAACATGTCTCGGCCACTACATTAGCCACGCCCCGATATTCAGCTTCGGCACTTGAACGGGATAACGTAGGTTGTCGTTTTGAGGACCATGAGAGGAGATTATCACCAAGGTATACACAATAACCGGAGGTAGAGCGGCGCGTGTCAGGACAACCACCCCAATCGGCATCGGAGTAAGATATCAAGCTAGTAATGGAGGACGGTCGTAGGTGAAGGCCGAACTGTAGTGTGCCTTTAATATAGCGGAGAATCCGCTTGAGAGCGTTGAGATGAGGAACCCGTGGATCATGCATGAAAAGGCAAATTTGGTGAACCGCGTACGAGATATCCGGTCGGGTAAATGTGAGATATTGTAGTGCGCCGGCAAGGCTACGGTACATGGTTGGGTCGTCAACGGGGGGTCCGGCAGTGGCACTGAGTTTGGAGTTGGTGTCAACTGGGGTGGCAGCTGGATTGCAATCAGAAAGGTTTGCCCGGGAGAGAATTTCGCCTGCATATTTTTGTTGATTAAGAAACAGACCATGCGGGTGACGGGTGACGGCTATGCCCAGAAAATAGCTCAGGGGGCCGAGATCGGTCATAGCGAACTCAGCTGCCAATGTTTTAATAATAGAGGCCCGAAGAGCATCCGTTGAGGTGGTAAGGATGATATCATCCACGTACAATAACAAGAAGGCAGTATTGTTGTTGTGGTGATAAATAAACAGAGAAGGATCACAAATGCTGTGTCGGAATCCAATGGTGGAGAGAAAAGAGGAGAACCGATGATACCATGCTCGAGGCGCCTGTTTGAGTCCGTAAAGGGATTTTAGAAGTCGGCATACATGGTGAGGTTTGGTGGGGTCGCGGAAACCGGGAGGTTGATGCATGTATACAGTTTCCTCCAAGTGACCGTGAAGGAAAGCATTTTTGACGTCGAGCTGATGTAGAGGCCACGAGTGATGTAATGCCACAGATAACACTGTCCGAATGGTGGCCGGTTTGACCACCGGACTGAATGTTTCGTCACAATCAATGCCGAGTTGTTGTGATTTGCCGTTGACCACAAGTCGAGCTTTGTGGCGTTCAAGAGCTCCGTCGGATCTGTATTTATGTTTAAAGAGCCAAAGACAACGAATAATATTAGTGTTAGGAGGTCGGGGAACCAACTCCCACGTCCGATTTTTAATAAGAGCACTAAACTTGTCTTGCATGGCAGACAACCAATTCGGGTCACGTAAGGCAAGGATGGGAGATTTGGGAACGGGTGACGGGATTTGTGAAGTCTGGGATAAAAGGGATAACGGATTTTTTGGTTTGAAAATACCTACCTTGCTACGTGTAACCATTGGATGTGTAGCAATGATGGGGGGTGGAGTATTGGAAGATGTCGTTACGACGGGTGGGCTGGGTATTGCTGAGTCAGTAGACAGATGTGGAGTGATGGTATTTTGTATATGGGATACGGGAATTGTGGGAGTTGTAGGTGGGGAGGGCGTTGGTTGGACAGATGTGGTATTTTGTATGTGGGATAGGATGAGAGGGTGAATGGAGGGTTGGAGGAAATTTTATGTGAGTGGAGGAGGTGTCTCGATCAAAGATTTATATGGAAAGATTTTTTCATTGAAGGTGACATGGCGGGAGAGGATTATTTGGCCAGTATGAGGGTTAAGGCAAATATATCCTTTGTGATGTGTAGGAAAACCAAGGAAAATGCATGGCGTTGAACGTGCATCCAATTTATGAATTGTGGAAGAGGGTGTATGCGGGTAACACAAGCAACCGAATACTCGGATGTGTTCATAGGTTGGGGTTTTATGATATAAAATGTGAGTCGGGGAGAGATTAGAGAGGGTTGAGGAGGGTAGAACGTTGTGTAGGTAAGTAGCCATTTGGACGGCGTGAGGCCAGAATTTTGGTGGGATAGCGGCATGCACTAGTAAGGTGCGAGCCATATTATTTATGGTGCGGATAGTGCGTTCCGCTTTTCCGTTTTGAGGGGATGTATAGGGGCAGGAAAAACGAAAATGTAGGCCATGTTTAATAGCAAAGGAAGAGAAAGAAGAATTGTCAAATTCTTTACCATTATCACACTGAAGTATTTTTATTTTTTGATTGAATTGTGTATATATGTAGGTATAGAAGTTGACAAAAGTATCATAAACTTGTGACTTATACTGTAATGGAAAAATCCAAAAGAATTTGGAAAAATCATCCAAAAATAACACATAATAGCGGTGTGCATTGGAACTTAAAACAGGAGAAGTCCAAAGATCGCTATGAATTATGAGACAAAGAAGAAGTAAATGGGATTTTATTATGTTTTCCCAATTGACAGGCCATACAATCCAAACTACACATTTTATTACATGAAATGATTTTATTGGAACTAAGAAATTGAAAGACGGGGTTGCCGGGGTGACCGAGGCGGTTGTGCCATGTCTCGGCCGGTATAGCTACGAAGGCAGTGGGAGAAGACGGCTGGACATGGGCTGGCCGGAGAGGATAAAGATCACCCGAACTATCACATCTCATAAGAGGCAGCCCCGTGCGGAGTTCCTTCACAGAAAAACCAAACGGGTCAAACTCAATTGAAATATTATTATCGGTAGTAAGACGACGAACAGAAATTAAATTCTTGACTAAATGAGGGGCGTGAAGAACATTTTGTAAGAGAAGTGGTGGGTTGGGAGGTGAAAGGGATGTACTGCCACGACCTATAATAGGTATGGATTGACCATTACCCACCATAATACGTTGTTTTGTACCATTATTAAAATAAGACGTGAAAGTACCTCCTTGTGATGTCATGTGAGAACTTGCCCCCGTGTCAAGATACCAGTTGTCATCCGGGGGAGTGAGTGACATGGTGGCCATGGCCGAGTGGATATCAGTAGGAGATAGGGAGGCAAGGTGTGCTTGTTGAGGCCGTGGACCAAGTATGCCGGCAGCGGGGGAGGGAGGCCGAGAACTTTGGTTTCCGGGCCACGCAGTGGATGGGTAGGGGCACGGCGGAATGCTCCATGGTGGCGGTGTAACACCGTCCCCAAATGTATTTATTTTTAAGAGTATAATGTATTGAACCTTACGGAATGGTTAAAGAGTATACGAAGTTGTGAATTTTTAATATTTCTTTTGCGCAAATAGTAAATTCGCACGCGGGACCCACACTGGGAGCGGGGCCGCCCGATATTCCCGAGACCGTATATTTTATCCAACTTGGTCGAAATAATATTTATATAGAGGGGGATAATTTACTTGGTCCAAAGCAATGACATAATGTGGACCGATTGGTCAAAAGCGGCTCAATTATCGGTATTGGTGATTTAACGGATAATAGCCCGAAATTGGATTTCGGAGACCTATAAATTAAAGTTGGGGAATGTACATTCATTATAAAGGGTATAATGATTAAGAACACATAATATATTTTATTTGACCCGATAAAGTAAAATACAGTTAAAACAGTCCGAAAAAATACAACTTTCGGGACCGATTGTACACATTGGGACACAAAGGGATGACCTCCCACATGAGTGGGGGCCATCCCACGTTTTTTTGTGCTAGAATGGACAAGGGGGAGCTGGGTTGACAAGAGGATGAGTGGAGGAGGTGCAAAGGGACCCTTTGACCTCACTCATTGGCCATTTGAGACAAAACCAAGTCTCACAACCCATCCCCCCTACCATATTTCGGCCATCACAAGGAAAAGAGAGAGATAGGAAGCTCTTCAACCCCATACTCCATAGCTAATTCGAGCCCAAGCAAGGAAGTTCCAAGGAGGGAGATTAAAGGGAGAAAAAGGCTAGGAAAAGTGAGAAAGATTAAGGTAATGACCTTGTATTAACTTTTCCTTTATTTTTCCCCTACCCTATGAGGTACATATCTTATGGAGAACCCTTGAGGTTGTTCTACATGTCAATAGTGTGGAATAATGGGTTGGGGAGTAGTTCTAAGTCCAAGAACGGACTTAGAAGCCAAACCGACCGGTTCACCGGAAAATAACCTTTTAAGGGTTATGTGTATTGATTAAGGTTTTATGATGTTAAAACCTTGTTAGGAACTTGATTTAGAGTATCTTTGAGCTTCGCCGGAGTTTCGCCGGAGTTGGTCAAAGTTGGCCGGAGTTGGTCAAAGTTCACCGGAATTAGTCAAAGTTCAACCGCGGAGCGTAGAACACGCTTAAGCTCACTTAAGGTGAGGATGACCGACTATATTGCTTATAATTATTGGGTTAATTTCATAAGATTACCTAAATGAATTATATGTGTTTGGCATGATTTATTTATAGTACAAAAATGCCTAAATGAGATTTTTATTGTTTATAAGCAAAAATGCATAATATACAAATTTATGAATAAATTGTGTATGATTATGTGTTATGAATACAATGGTATAATAGTTGTGTAAACTATAAACCAAATTGTGATAAATATACTTTTACCTCATGTAAGGAAGTCATGGAAGGATAAAAGTGATATTTTGATATTAGAGCCAAGTTGTACTTGAATGTGGAATTTAATTGAGATATTCAAATTATTATGAACTCAAGTTACATTTGGAGTAGGCCTTAAGGGTTACTCAAAATGGATGGAACCTAGACTAAGAAGTGGTTTAGGGATTAGTTGACGTGACTATGAGCCGAGCTCTAGCACGTGGTAGTATGACTATGAGCCGAGCTCTAGCAAACGTAGGGTGACTATGAGCCGAGCTCTAGCACAAATTAGTATGACTATGAGCCGAGCTCTAGCAAACGTAGGGTGACTATGAGCCGAGCTCTAGCACAATTTAGTATGACTATGAGCCGAGCTCTAGCAAATGTAGTGTGACTATGAGCCGAGCTCTAGCACAATTTAGCATGACTATGAGCCGAGCTCTAGCATGAAGGAACGTGAGTTAATTATAAGTGAATAACATCCTAGATTGAGGGTCTTGGAAATTGAAACTTTGATTATACTTAGTATAGTTGTCATTGTACTTGTCAAATGCTTCCAAGTACTGACCTCCCCTTCACGGGGGAGGCCACCTCACAGTTTCAGGTAGGGAGTAAAGCTTGCTGCCATCACCGTTGCTCGGGTAGGATCCAAGAAGAGGAGACGTGGTTCGTGCCTCTTCAGATTCCATTTTTCAAACACTTTAATTAATGCTCATGGATAATGTTTTTCTATTGAATATTTAATGGGGGCTTGTATGCCCATGTTTGCCAAAGTGTGGCATGAACACTTGTACCAAATGTTTCCGCTGCTTCGAATGAATATTTTACATTATGTTTGTTTATGGATGTACTATGCGTGAATGATATCCCAGACGCCTAGTATAGTATGAATGTGTTGGACTGCGGTTGACTATTCGTACTGTACGGCGGATTGTTGGCGTGTCCGGATAGGTCCGGGGCGTGACAATTTAATTGGTATCAGAGCCTTAGTCCGTAAACTTCATAATGAAGCTTCAAAATCTCTTTTTGAAAAACGGATTTGAAACCCATGAGCATAAAGTTTTGTACTTACAGAACTTTTGGTACTTGAGTTGCAAGGTCTCTAATTGTTAAGATGGTACCCTTAACAATTGGTATGGCGGTGAGTTAAGCCAAAAGATGTCTTTAAGTACCTATCCGTCACTTGACAGTTGATACGAGTCTAATGGCTCATTCTAAACTTCTTTCAGAAATGGAGCCAATTGGTAGAATCACTAGGAGGAACCCGACGGGCCGTGTACCGGGTGGGTCCGAACGCGGCAGCCGGGGGTCCACTAGGGTGTCAAGGGGAAGGGGCCGTGGAGGCCAACAACAGACCGTGAGCGATGGCCACGTGGACACCGAGAGTGAGACTTATTGGTCCTATGAGGACTCAACTTATAGACCGGAAACCGAGCCGGTGGAAACCCCATATGATGGGGAGGATGATGATGTGAGTGAAGAGAGTGAAGATGATGGCACTCTTGGGAGAATCGAGGCGCTGCTCCAACAATACCACCAGGAGCGTGAGGAGAGGAGACAACGCCGAAGGCGCCGAGCGGGGCAACCTTCGGGCATGGCTTCAAGAGGGGGAAGTCATGGTGCTTCTAGGGTCCATGTTGAACCCCATGGAGGCCAAAATGCTGGAGGTCCAACCATAAGGATCTCCAAATTTGTCAAGGAAGCAAGAGATTTGGGATGTAAACCGTTTGACGGAACGGGGGACATCTCCGTGGCGGCCGAGTGGATCAAAAGATTCAACGAAGCGGCCCTTGACATGCAGCTGCCACCCAACATGAAACTGAGGGTGGCAATAAGATTGCTTGAAGGCATGGCGTCCACATGGTGGGACGGAGTCAAAGGGAAGTACGGCGAGGCCGTCACTTGGGAGAACTTCCGGCAGGAGTTCTTCAACCAATACTACTCCGACTTCGAGGTAAACATGAAGAGGAGGGAGTATACAAACTTGACACAAGGAGGTGCATGCACGGTGAAGGAACTTGAGCACAAGTTCAGAAAGCTTGCCGAATTCATACCGGAGTACATATGTGATGAGAACCGGATGGTGAACCACTTCTGGGATGCCTTGGACCTTGACATACGTGAGAGGGCAACACAATTGCCTAATATGACGTTTAGTCAAGTGGTTGAACAAGGCCTGAAGGGAGAGAAGGAGTGGGAGGAAAGAAAGATAAGGAATGCCGAGGAGGCGAAGAAAAGGAAGTGGGAAAGCCATGGCCCCCAAGGTTCCAACAAGAAGGGGAACCATGGGGGAGGCGGATCGTTCAGGGCACCGGCACCGCCATCAAAAGGGAACCCGGCCTTCAGCGGGCACAACTCGGGCTCACAAGCGTCAACTGCGCCAAGGTGTAGGAATTGCAACCGGAGCCACGCCGGTAAGTGTCGTGATCCACCACGGTGCTACCAATGCGGGAGCACAGGGCATATCAAGCCCAACTGCCCTCAACTTGGTGGGAACCGAGGGGCGGGATCAAGCGGCCCTACTACGGCAAGTAGGAACCGAACCGGAGCACCGCACGCCAGTACGGGCCAAGGGGGAGCAAGCACGAGCAATGCGCCGTCCGTTAACCAAGGAAGGACCCAAGCAAGGGTCTACGCAATGACGGAGGCGGATGCCCGAGCTAACCCAGATTCGGTTGCAGGTACGACCGCTTAACTTCCCGTATTTTACCCATTCCTCATCCATAAATTGAAGTTATGAATCCTAGAATCCAGGTGGGAGCGGACGTAAGATTGAAATGGGAAAGGAGGGCAAAACCATGCTACTACCCGACCGGGTAGGGCAATAAACCCGACCGGGTAGGACAAGTTTTTGCCCTCGTAAACCTTCTGGATCGCAAACCCGATCGGGTTTGGTAATGAACCCGACCGGGTAGGCCAAGTTTTGCACTCATAAGTCCACTGGAACACATACCCGACCGGGTATGGTGGTATACCCGACCGGGTTTGTCAAAAATTTCTTCCCGACACCCACTGGAACACATACCCGACCGGGTATGGTGGTATACCCGACCGGGTTTGTCAAAAACTTCTTCCCGACACCCACTGGAACACATACCCGACCGGGTATGGTGTTATACCCGACCGGGTTTGTCAAAAAATTTTGCCCGAACCCACTGGAACCTATACCCGACCGGGTATAGTGTGTTACCCGACCGGGTACACCTCGAAGTGTTCGTCAAATGAAAAAGTTGTCTTCATGAAAGTTGTAGATATTTTCATTGTCTAAATGATGGAATTTGAATCGAACGATTTGGTTAAGTATGTGAAGAGATATGATCAAAACGGTGAGACAGTGTCAATTTATATCTCAACTGCGAACGTTAACCATAATTGGGGGACTTTGCCCACTTTAAGGACATAATTTCGCATTATGTTCTTCGTAGGATTGGTCGGTATGTTAGAGAGGTATCTTACATGGCTTATAAATGTAGGAACACTAAAGATTAATGGGAGATGTGCGAGAATCCTCATCGATACCGGGGCGCAACGATCATTTGTGAGTGAGGCATTCGCCGGGGGATTCAACGTACCCCTGGTACCGATGACCCAAGCCCTATTGGTATCCACACCCCTAGGGGAAGACATCGAGAGAGATAGCCACTATCCATCGTGTGGGGTGGAAGTGGAGGGCCAAAACTTGTCGTGTGATTTCGTGCCGCTGAGTATGATTGAGTTCGATGCAATCCTGGGGATGGATTGGCTTGAGAAGCATCATGCTAGGGTCGATTGTTACACGAAAGTACTTGAACTCGAAGGCAATGAAGGGGTAACCTTACGCTTCGAGGGGGATAGGGCAAAATCCAATAGTTGTATCATATCCGCTGTGAGGGCTAAGAATATGATGAGGAAGGGATGTCACGCATATCTAGCGTATGTGGTGGACAAAACCAAAGAAGAGACGAGCATTGCTGATGTTAGGGTAGTATGCAAGTATCCGGACGTCTTTCCTAAAGACTTACCGGGACTTCCACCCGATAGAGAGATTGAGTTCGTGATCGAGGTCGAGCCCGGCACCAAACCAATCTCCATACCGCCATACCGCATGGCACCCGCTGAACTGAACGAGTTGAAAACCCAATTGCAAGAGCTTTTGGATAACGGTTTCATTAGACCAAGCCACTCCCCGTGGGGAGCACCGGTTCTTTTTGTGAAAAAGAAGGATGGAACACTTCGAATGTGCATTGACTATCGTCAACTGAACAAGGTCACAATCAAGAATAGGTATCCTTTGCCTAGGATTGATGACTTGTTTGATCAACTACGAGGAGCAACCGTGTTTTCAAAGATTGACTTGAGGTCGGGGTACCATCAATTGAAGATTAAAGAGGATGACATACCGAAGAGTGCTTTCCGCACGAGGTATGGGCATTTTGAGTTCCTTGTTATGTCGTTTGGGTTAACAAACGCCCCGGCGGCATTCATGGACTTGATGAACCGAGTATTTCACAAATACTTGGACCGATTCGTGATTGTGTTCATTGATGACATTTTGATCTACTCAAAGAGTGAGGAAGAGCATGAGGAGCACTTGATACTCGTTCTTGAGACACTACGGGAGAAGCAACTCTATGCCAAATTTTCTAAATGTGAATTTTGGCTTAAGGAGATTGGTTTTCTCGGGCATGTGGTTTCGGGATCGAGAATTGCTGTTGATAACAAGAAGATAGAAGCCATCACCGAATGGGAGAGGCCAAAGAACGTCAAGGAAATTCGTAGTTTCCTTGGGTTGGCAGGCTACTACAGAAAGTTCGTGGAGAAGTTCTCCGTTTTGGCATCGCCATTGACGAAGCTCACTCGAAAGGGAGCTAAGTTTATATGGGATGACAAATGTGAGAAAGGATTCATCGAACTGAAGAGGAGGTTGACCGAGGCACCGGTACTTGCATTACCCAAACAGGGTATGGGGTACGATGTCTATAGTGATGCGAGCATCCAAGGATTTGGGTGTGTGTTGATGCAGGAGGGGAGGGTAATTGCCTATGCTTCGCGACAGTTGAAGAAGCATGAGGTAAATTATCCTACCCATGATCTGGAGCTGGGAGCAGTAGTGTTTGCACTGAAGATTTGGAGACATTATCTCTACGGAGAGACGTGTCACATATACACTGACCATAAGAGCTTGAAGTACGTGTTTACTCAGAAAGAGTTAAACATGAGGCAGAGACGGTGGATGGAGTTGATAAAGGACTACCATCTAGTGATTGAGTACCATCCAGGCAAGGCAAATGTGGTGGCAGATGCTTTGAGCCGGAAGAGCTCATCTGGGGCATTGATAGCTAATTTGAGGGCATTAAGAGCCCAACTGGAGGTGTCCAGTAATGGTGCCTTATTGGCACGGTTTGAGGTGAGACCTACTTTGCTTGATGAGATCAAGAAGGGTCAGGAAACTGACGATGAAATTATGAAGATCAGGGAACGCATGCAAGCGGGACCGGTGGAGGACTTCAGGGAAAGAGACGACGGTCTTTTATTATTTCGTGACCGAGTGTGTGTACCGGCAGATGATGAGCTCCGAAAGTCCATCTTAGAGGAAGCTCATTCATCGGCTTATGCCATGCACCCGGGGGGCACGAAGATGTATCGTGATTTGAAGGAAAGTTACTGGTGGTCCGGTATGAAGAGAGAGATAGCCGAGTACATCAGCCGATGCCTTACTTGTCAACAAGTTAAGGCAGAACATCAGCATCCAGCTGGGTTATTGCAGCCACTTTCCATTCCAGAATGGAAGTGGGAGCATGTGACTATGGATTTCGTGGTGGGGTTACCACGGACCATGAACAACTATGATGCGGTATGGGTAGTAGTTGATAGGCTCACCAAGAGTGCACACTTTTTGCCTATTAACATCACTTACCCTCTTGAAAGGTTGGCAAAGCTATACACGGAGGAGATTGTGAGACTACATGGAGTCCCGATATCCATTGTCTCGGATAGGGATCCACGATTCACATCTCGATTTTGGCCCAAGTTTCAAGCATCTTTGGGTACTAAATTGAGGTTCAGCACGGCTTTTCATCCACAGACGGATGGACAATCCGAGCGAGTCATACAGATATTGGAGGACATGCTTAGGGCGTGTGTTCTGGAGTTCCAAGGAAGTTGGGACAAACATTTGGCTCTAGTCGAGTTCGCCTATAACAACAGTTATCAGGCGAGTATTGGCATGCCTCCATACGAGGCATTGTATGGGAGGAGGTGCAGGACACCGTTATGTTGGGACGAGGTTGGCGAGGCCAAGCTCGAGGGGATTGAACTTGTTGAAATCACCAAGGCTAAAGTGAAAGTCATTCAGGATAGACTCAAGGCTGCCCAAGACCGGCAGAAGAGTTATGCCGACAAACGACGTAGGCCATTGGAGTTCGAGGTCGGTGATAAGGTCTTCTTAAGGATTTCTCCTTGGAAGGGTATCATCAGGTTTATATCGAGGGGAAAGCTTAACCCCCGATACATTGGTCCGTTTGAAATCCTCGAAAGGATTGGGGCGGTGGCTTACCGTCTCAAGCTGACGTCGGAACTTGAGAAGATACACGACGTGTTCCATGTATCGATGCTCAAGAAGTACGTGAGAGATCCATCTCATATTCTTGAGAAGCCACCGGTGGAGATACGTGAAGATCTACAATATGCGGTGGAACCAGTAAAGATTGTGGGTCATCAGGTGAAGAAACTGAGGAACAAGGAGATTCCGATGGTAAAAGTTCTTTGGAGGAGTGATCGAGTCGAAGAAGAAACCTGGGAGACTGAGGTCTCAATGAGGGAGCAATACCCGTTTCTTTTCGATTAGACACGTGGATTTCGGGGACGAAATCCCAAATAAGGGGGGGTGAACTTGTAACACCGTCCCCAAATGTATTTATTTTTAAGAGTATAATGTATTGAACCTTACGGAATGGTTAAAGAGTATACGAAGTTGTGAATTTTTAATATTTCTTTTGCGCAAATAGTAAATTCGCACGCGGGACCCACACTGGGAGCGGGGCCGCCCGATATTCCCGAGACCGTATATTTTATCCAACTTGGTCGAAATAATATTTATATAGAGGGGGATAATTTACTTGGTCCAAAGCAATGACATAATGTGGACCGATTGGTCAAAAGCGGCTCAATTATCGGTATTGGTGATTTAACGGATAATAGCCCGAAATTGGATTTCGGAGACCTATAAATTAAAGTTGGGGAATGTACATTCATTATAAAGGGTATAATGATTAAGAACACATAATATATTTTATTTGACCCGATAAAGTAAAATACAGTTAAAACAGTCCGAAAAAATACAACTTTCGGGACCGATTGTACACATTGGGACACAAAGGGATGACCTCCCACATGAGTGGGGGCCATCCCACGTTTTTTTGTGCTAGAATGGACAAGGGGGAGCTGGGTTGACAAGAGGATGAGTGGAGGAGGTGCAAAGGGACCCTTTGACCTCACTCATTGGCCATTTGAGACAAAACCAAGTCTCACAACCCATCCCCCCTACCATATTTCGGCCATCACAAGGAAAAGAGAGAGATAGGAAGCTCTTCAACCCCATACTCCATAGCTAATTCGAGCCCAAGCAAGGAAGTTCCAAGGAGGGAGATTAAAGGGAGAAAAAGGCTAGGAAAAGTGAGAAAGATTAAGGTAATGACCTTGTATTAACTTTTCCTTTATTTTTCCCCTACCCTATGAGGTACATATCTTATGGAGAACCCTTGAGGTTGTTCTACATGTCAATAGTGTGGAATAATGGGTTGGGGAGTAGTTCTAAGTCCAAGAACGGACTTAGAAGCCAAACCGACCGGTTCACCGGAAAATAACCTTTTAAGGGTTATGTGTATTGATTAAGGTTTTATGATGTTAAAACCTTGTTAGGAACTTGATTTAGAGTATCTTTGAGCTTCGCCGGAGTTTCGCCGGAGTTGGTCAAAGTTGGCCGGAGTTGGTCAAAGTTCACCGGAATTAGTCAAAGTTCAACCGCGGAGCGTAGAACACGCTTAAGCTCACTTAAGGTGAGGATGACCGACTATATTGCTTATAATTATTGGGTTAATTTCATAAGATTACCTAAATGAATTATATGTGTTTGGCATGATTTATTTATAGTACAAAAATGCCTAAATGAGATTTTTATTGTTTATAAGCAAAAATGCATAATATACAAATTTATGAATAAATTGTGTATGATTATGTGTTATGAATACAATGGTATAATAGTTGTGTAAACTATAAACCAAATTGTGATAAATATACTTTTACCTCATGTAAGGAAGTCATGGAAGGATAAAAGTGATATTTTGATATTAGAGCCAAGTTGTACTTGAATGTGGAATTTAATTGAGATATTCAAATTATTATGAACTCAAGTTACATTTGGAGTAGGCCTTAAGGGTTACTCAAAATGGATGGAACCTAGACTAAGAAGTGGTTTAGGGATTAGTTGACGTGACTATGAGCCGAGCTCTAGCACGTGGTAGTATGACTATGAGCCGAGCTCTAGCAAACGTAGGGTGACTATGAGCCGAGCTCTAGCACAAATTAGTATGACTATGAGCCGAGCTCTAGCAAACGTAGGGTGACTATGAGCCGAGCTCTAGCACAATTTAGTATGACTATGAGCCGAGCTCTAGCAAATGTAGTGTGACTATGAGCCGAGCTCTAGCACAATTTAGCATGACTATGAGCCGAGCTCTAGCATGAAGGAACGTGAGTTAATTATAAGTGAATAACATCCTAGATTGAGGGTCTTGGAAATTGAAACTTTGATTATACTTAGTATAGTTGTCATTGTACTTGTCAAATGCTTCCAAGTACTGACCTCCCCTTCACGGGGGAGGCCACCTCACAGTTTCAGGTAGGGAGTAAAGCTTGCTGCCATCACCGTTGCTCGGGTAGGATCCAAGAAGAGGAGACGTGGTTCGTGCCTCTTCAGATTCCATTTTTCAAACACTTTAATTAATGCTCATGGATAATGTTTTTCTATTGAATATTTAATGGGGGCTTGTATGCCCATGTTTGCCAAAGTGTGGCATGAACACTTGTACCAAATGTTTCCGCTGCTTCGAATGAATATTTTACATTATGTTTGTTTATGGATGTACTATGCGTGAATGATATCCCAGACGCCTAGTATAGTATGAATGTGTTGGACTGCGGTTGACTATTCGTACTGTACGGCGGATTGTTGGCGTGTCCGGATAGGTCCGGGGCGTGACAGGCGGCCAGTAACCCCACGGGGGCATTTGCCACGGGTTGGCAGTTTGGGGTGCCGCTGGAGAACCGGAGGGACGGTTGCGACCACCACGTGAGGAGCCACGCCCCCTGCCGCGGTTTTGATGACGGCCAGGTTGAACATCCGGCCGTGGCACAACAACTGGAGGACCGGTATGAACCAAGGGAGTGGGTGAGGAGTTGTTTTGTTGAGTCTTCCGGGTTTCCTCCAGAAGGAGCATCGATCGGGCCTGGGAATATGGAGGAAGAGGGACGGTTTGTTGAATGAGAGAAGCAACCGAGTCATAGGCCGGAGGGAGGCCATTCACAATACGCAACACCAAGCGTTGATTATTGACGGGAGAACCGACGTTGGACAATTTCGTGGCCAGAGTTTTGAGAGCCTTGCAATATGAAGCAATGTTAGGGAAGCTCTCCAACCGGGTATTAGAAAATTCGGTTTCGAGATGCAGCGCCCGAGTATTTTTGTTGTCAAGAAAAAGATCAGCCAAGCGATCCCATGCGGCTTTGGCAGTAGAATCCGGCTCGAGAATAGTGTGTAAAAGATCATGAGATATAGTCCCATAAATCCATTGTAACACCATGGCATCGAGTCGTTTCCAAAGAGCCTCAGATTCGGCTTTTGCGGCGGCGGCGGCAAGAACTTGCTCTGGAGTTTGTTCTGGAGGTGGGTTGGTGGAAGTGGAAGCGGTCGAGGTATCTGTTTCAACAGGAAAAATGTGATCTTCAACCTGGTAGGCACGGGTTGTGATCTTAAAAAGTTCAGTCCAGGAGGAGTATTCCACATTCTCGAGATCGAGGGTAATTGGAATAAAACTTTTTATGTTGGTGAGAGCAAGAGCTGGGTGAAATGATGGGGATTTGGCGGAAGCCATGGGAGGAAGAAGAGAGTAAGCGTCTGATACCAAATTAGAAGATTGGAATTCAACGTGACAATCTTATTCCCTTCGTGCCGTTTAAATACAATTGCTAAAGAGTCCAGATATCACACACTAACTGACTACCGATTAGCTAAAGTCTATCGCGTTACATGCGCTATGATTGAGCTGTGCAATTAATCAAGTTACAACAACAATTCAAATAATTTTGAATATACTATAATAAAGGAACATAATACGGAGAGTTGATAGTGCAATGCATGTGGACGGTTTTTGTGAAGTCCATGCATGTGCCATGCATGCGTTCTTCCGAGACTCTTGGAGGCCATGCATGTGCCATGCATGCGTGTGTTAACAGTCAGGATTAGGCAATGTTGATCGGGGCGGGTATGGGATGGTGTTGACCACGGATGAATATAACCCTAAATACTCCCAATAAGAATATCTTGGCTAAAACTGGACACATTACTCCAGGACCCAGGTGTAAGAAGCAAAAACCTTCCATATGTGCCATTAGGGGTGGACCCGGTCCAATCTCGAACCGGGCAGTCCCGGTTTTTCAAACTTGAGACCAGAACCGACCCAGAATAGTGCGGTTCCCGGTTTTGGTCCGCTACCTGGATGGTCCTGAGCTGGTTCGAACCCAATTCCCCACCCAAGAATTAAAAAACCCCGTTAGGACCGGAACCGAGACCACCCGGCCCGATCCCCAAATCCCCTACTCGAGACCAAGACAACCCCCACCCTGTTCAGTCCAGCACAATGGCGGGTCCAGTTCTGGTCTGGGACCACCGACCGGGTCAATCCCGATGTGTCATGTAATAATCCATGGTAGCACATGTTTAAAAATGTCAAAAAGAGTTTTGGAGCCCACTTCAAGCCTCCAAGCAGGGGCATAGCCAGGAGTAAGAGTTGGGCTGGACCGATACAAAGGATTTTTACAGAAATTTTTACATTAAAAATACAAACAATTTTAAAATTTGGCCTGGACCATGACCCGGTTGGCCACCCCTCCACCTCCGCCCCTGCCTCCGGGCAAAACAATTCTATCTATAAAATAATCCCAAATTAGGCTCGATCTTTGGGCATTGATAGAAAATATGGTTAGCACAAATCGATTCTAGCCTGCAAAAAGGGCACTGAGAGGGGATAATAACAAAAAGGGTACTAAAAGGGAATAATAGAGATATTGAATCTCCACATGAAAAAGTTGATTAGTACACACTGCTTAGTGGGGCAAATGCGTCTATATGAGAAGGTAACTGGCTATATTTGACTACTTGAAATAAAATTACTATTATAAATATAATTACAAATATAATTTCAATTATAATTATAATTACAATTTACAAATATAATTATCCCCTCCGTCCCGCAAAATAGTTCCCGATTTCCTTTTTGAGCCGTCCCAAAAACTAGTTCTCATTTCTTTTTTTGAAAGGTTTTGTGTGCCTTACATTCATTTACATTTTTCTTACTCAACCACAATCATACATTTCCACTTTATTTACATTTTCTTAAACTCCAATTCAACTCAATGCGGGAACTATTTTATGGGACACAAGGAGTATAATTATAATTACAATTATAATTATAACTAATAACAATCTAATAATAAAAATAAACACTCAATCAAATCAAATCAAAAAATTTGAGATCAGAACAAATTAGAATATTTCAGATCAGGTCAAATCAAATTTTAAAAAAATAGATTAGAAACATTCAAATTGGGTCAGATCAAGAAAAATTCAGATCGGAACAGTTTCTTAAAACCAACTTTTTTTGGCGAAGCCACATTAAACCTACTTGAAAATGGTTTTTTGTGGGGGAAAAAGATACTTAAAAGAACTATCAGCTCATTAGCGCACTCTTGCCAAAATCTAGTCATATCATTAATGTCTTCTCAGCCATCAATCTTGTATATACACACACCTTGAAGCTGCAAAGCCAGCAACAGTCTTTCTCAATACATAAAATACAAAAATACCGAACATCAGCATCACTACCTTCTTCAATGCCAGCACCCTAAGGTTCACCTTCAACCCAAGCGGTCTCAAGAACTTCCCAACGTACCCACATAGAGTACCAACCCAAGATAAGACAGCCCTAAAGACCAATTTAATCATTTCTACAGGTCCATACATCTCCCCTGTATCACTTGGCAACACAACGTATGAAGACCGAGGGTTTTGGTGGGACCCGTCAGCCACATTCAGCCCCAAACTCTCATTAATCCAACCTGATATCCATACGAGCAGCTTTGCAAGCCATACGATTTCATCACCTGAGACAGAACGCTTTATGGGCACTGTTTGGATTGTGTAACCTCTCGGCTTGAAAATTTCGTCATATGTTGGCTTGGCCATTGTCGTCATCCCAGAGCTGCTGAACTTTTTGGAAGTAGTACCACACAAGTGTCCTAACTGGGATTTTAGTGTGTTTAAGCACTCTATGTTTTGTGCAACATTGTCACCGCGCAGCACTTGTAACTCGGATTCTGCTCGCAACACAAAGAGCTGCAAGAGGGGAGAGAGGGATTATGATTTTCATTTTTTATTTTCTTTTTGACCTTTTTTTAATCAAAACTGTTCTAATATTATTGCTGTTATACATATACATTGTTACTAGTTTACTAATTTTTTTATTACAACAAAATAATATCAAATATCATATTTTATACCCCTCCGTAATAAAACATGATTTAAGAACTTTTGTTCCAGAATAGGGGTCCAGTTTTAAAGGTCAAGTTTAATACTCAAGTCAAGCCAAGTGGAAAAAGTTAGTTAAGTAATGAACAATATTGGAAATAAGTTTATACTTTAGGTGTACAAGTAGTGATCATTTTATTACCTATAAATGCTTGTACCTTAATTGAGTTAACTATAAATAATAAAACTCTACCATAGTAAAAAATGACTTATTTTTACCCGAGGGAGTATTTTCCGAAAATAATAATTCATCCTCACTCCTCCATTGAACCAAACATAGTATCTTTTCGCTCTTCTATTTCACTAATTCACTCCCCTCCCATCCTTTGAACCAAACAAGGCTAAAAGAAGCATGGAATAACAAGTTTCAGATCATCTCACTGATAACCTGAAGTAACTCCAGTCCACCATCTTCAGCATCACTGAAAAGTTTCAAGTCTTTGTTCCAGTTTTCACGCAAAAATGAACCATCAGCATCACTCTCACACAGGCCATCCTCCCAGTCCTGAAATATAAACAACTCAAATCTTATTCATACATATTTGTGTTTGCTTACTACATAATGTGGGAAATTTTGAGTTCGGTTTGATTTATTTGGTCTATAGTTTGATTTGGTTTAAAACGAATTGGGGAAATGATATCAAAACCAAACTTTTTTTTTCTTCAGATATAGAGCTTTTGGTTTTAACTGAGGTCTTGTTGTGTTTATTTGGTCAGTTACAAATTTTGTCATAGGAGTAATACAGTTCTGGATATAGCATTACCAAACTAAACATTAGGTTCAGCATAAATTGGTATGAAATTGATAAAAATCGAACGAAAATGCCAACCGCTATGTGTGAATCAATGAATGTTTAATATTTTCTCAAGAAGCACATACCATAAAAAAGAACACAACATACCTGTAACTGTTCACGAATTGCAGGTACAAACCTATGTAAGGTGTTAAGCATCGATTTGGACGGTCCATAAGGTTTCAAATGAAAAACAATGTCCACATTTTTCATTAGGTCCAGGAGCTCCACAGAGGAGGTCAATATGTTCATCACCTGCATACACACAAAAACTTTTTAATGACTAAGCCCTTTTGTAAGCATAGAACCAATTTAAGGAGTGTAAGTCTGTAACCATCAGTTTACATATTGAAGTGGAAAATACCTTCACATCAATTGTACAAAATATTTAGTGCAAATGAATTGGGTAAAATATATTGAAACTAAAAATTCATGCAAAAAGCATAAAGTTGTTCTATGTGGGATGCTATTCCTGTAGAAACCTTCAAAAGGAATTGTGACATGAAAATTCTGAAACATCATCATCATAGGTTATTTCTAGATGCATGGAAGATATTATAGATGGTGTGACTTGAGAAGTTTACTTGTAATATTCTATCAAGATTGATGTGTCAATATGTGTGTACCGTGGAATACTTTGATCATGTGGAATACAAAAGTAACAATGGTGTTCGAGGTTTGTGTAAAAAGAAAATAATACAACTAAAACATCCAAGCGCTAGTCCCAAAACAGATTGGGGTCGACTAAAAAAAGAAAAATAATATTAAGCAAAAGGTAGTTATGTGGCAAAGATTTAGGTATGCACCAAATAAGAAAAATGTGAAAGTTTAGTGCGCCAGAGGTAGTATATGATTCCAAAAGAAAGTAAATATATTTCAATCTTGTTTGCATTTTCTATGGTTAAGTGAGACACAAAAAATAACTTCCCATGGCATTTTATCCCCATTCCGTGACAGTTTCCATGAACCAATTTTCCTTCAAGTGAAACATGAATGTCTTAATTAAAAATGCATGTACTCAGAGACAGCATGCTTGTACCACTGGGAGTTGGGACCAATATTATGCATAGTTGTCATGGCACATGATGGTGATCGCCATGGCTAAAAGGCATTTTTCATGGCGCATGGCGATGGCACATATTATCTTTTTATATTAGCTAATTTTTTTTTTTCTTTCTTTTCCTTTTGATGGTGATATCATGTATCGATTCATGTTAGCCGACCCCAATATCTTTTGGGACTAAGGCTTGAATGTTGTTGTTGTTGTATGGCGATGGCACATATACGAATGGTGCATATGGCGCTATGGCGATGACACATATACGAATGGCGCATATGGCGCTATGGCGACGGTCACTTTCTCATGGCGATGGCGCATATGGCGCGCGCCATATCTCGCCATTGACTACTATGATATTATGACAATGAAGAAACATGCATTAGTGGCATGTTCATCACTCAAGATCAAAATAAAAGATTCTGTCGAATTTCAATGGAAGACTGATAATAACATCAATAAACCTTTGAAACCATTTGAACAATCAGCTCTGGATCTGTGTGAAGAAACTTGTGCGCAAAACCAATAAAATGCATCGCCAGAGAGCTGTAGAACAAGTAGTTAGCCAAAACAAAACCCCGCCAAGCAGATGAATATCTATGTGATAATGACTGGGTTCCATGCATTTGTACAATTTTAGTGGGCATGCCCAAACATGAATCCACCTCAGTGAACTCTTCCAAACTGTTCGCCCAGGGTTCTAGATAATTAACCCAAAGAGTAAACACTTGAGATGCATTTGATACAGAACATTCCGCTGGGCAGAACAAAAAGGTCCTCAATATAAATCTGTATAGAGGCCTCTGAATCAATGTTCCCCAAGAACTCATAGTTTGGACCTCCAAAGAAGCATCCCTTGATTTGGCAGTGCCAAGTGAGGCGGGTAGTCTCTGTGTTGGACTCTCAACACATTCTGCCTGATCAGCACCATCAGTGAGTGGGAGAGAGTTCAGATTTAGATACTTGACAAACACGCTCACCACCTCACCTAACCCAGAAGTTGGAGGAGTCTCACCCGAAAATGAACGAAAAGGGAGCACCACACCAAACGATTTGCACAAACTCACAGGCAGTGGCGAGAAATCATTGTCCACTAACCAGAAGTGTATCACTGAATTCACCAAAAAATTTGCCCGTTCAACAATGCCCTCATCATATGCTGTGGAGTAATGGAGAAGTGAGCTGCGATAAGGTTGGTGGGTATTCAAATCATGCATAGGTACATACACATGAAGATATGCATACAATACACGCATATAGAGATTTCCTTCAATTTTCTTCTCGGTTGTGCGCTTTGTGCTCGACAAACCTGGAATTGAATAAGCCCAATTTTCCAGCCTAAATCTTTTGCTTCTCTTAATTCTAACAGTCTGTGGTCCCTCACTGTTACCCCTGCAAACAGGGTAATATGCAAACCAGAACATAAAATACTCGAAAATATTCAACTGAACCTGAAAACAACCCTTTGCTGAATCCTCCTTCAACCTATTCCTGAACAATGGACACAGGTCAGCCAAAAGCTGAACATCTCTCTCATTCTGTAGAAGATACCGAGCCCATTCTGGCAACCGCTCAACAGGAAAAACATATTTAACCAGAGATAAAGCATCAGCATTCACAATTGATGATAGCAATACACTATTTGGAGATAGTAATCTGAAAATCCTGCCTGTAAAAAAGTAAATACATAGAGATAAACATCAGCAGAGGCAAAATTGACTGAAAAGCTACACAGATGTATAGAGTGAACTATCATCAGAACAAGTAAAAATCGCAGCTCAGCATGTATAAGCTAAAAAGTGTAGTGATTGAGAAGAGAAGTAGAGAACGTTCCATTTAGGTAGACATGACAGGAACGGAACAGTGTTCGGGAGCATACCTGCAAGCTCGGAATCGTTAGATAGAGAGGCAACATCGATCCATCCAGATGGCGAAAGAGACTTGTGATCTACCGGCGGCGTGTCGTCGAAACCGAACACTTTACAAATTAGGGTTGGGAAAGTGATGGAGAAGAAGCAGCGGGTCTGGTCTGCGGTGTACAAATGGAGAAAAGAGTCTACCTCCGCACAGGCGGCCACGATCTGCGACGGAGAAGAAGCGCCGAGAATGAGAGTGGCCAAGTCGGCGGCCTTCGTCTGAGTGGCCGTAGGATAGGAGCGCGAAAACATCTGAGCGCAAGTAGAAGTCAAGGAAATGGAATGAACTGATTGATACTTGGAAGGTTTATCTGAGGTTTTGAATGGGAGAGACGATGGACTCGAATGGCGCCTTTCCAAACACGAAAATACGGACGGAGTATATTCGACTTCGAGAGGGTGAAAATGGAGTACTATCTCGAAGCAGGAGATGACTCTACGTGGCAGTTCAGACGGTAAACAATACAGGTGATTGGATCATATCACTTTATCTTTTTTAATTTAGATTTAAATAATTCAACTGCTACATTCTCATTTATCCATGTGAACAAAGGTATGGTACCTTATGGGTACCATAGAATCTACCAAATATATAAGCGTAAAATAAAGATTATTTATCAAAATATACGACCTAAGTTGTCATGAATTTTTATTTTTTAACAATAAATAAATACTCCGTATTATTTAGTTTTATTAAATTAATAAACTTTTGTGAAGAAAAAATTATTAAATATTAGCAATGGAATAATTAAAATAAATAAATAAATCAAAGCTTATAAAATGTTAAGCCCTAGATTGATAGTATTTCATCATTCGAGCCTTATATTGATATATTAATCTTTTAGGTTTCGAATTGATATATTAATCTTTTAGGTTTCGAATTGATAATTCGTTTATCCTTCAGGTCCCAGATGGACTATAACTCTATAAGGGAGTGTTTGCAACTGCTTAAAAAAAAGCACTTCTCAGCTTTTGGCTTTAAAAAGCACTTATTTACCAAACACTACCAATTTTTACTTTTTCTCGGCTTGCGTGTGAAAAGTGCTTTTCCCTTTTCTATTACACAAAAAGCACTTATTTTACCAAACACTACCAACTTTTACTTTTCAAAATCACTTTTTTCTCAAACACTATCAACTTTTACTACCAATCACTTTTTCATTACTTCTCCAAAAGTGCTTTTTTTTAAGCAGAAGCAGTTGCAAACACTCCCTAAGACACACTATTCACCATTCTCATTTTGATTATTTGTCACAATATATTATTTATCACAATATATTTTTCCAATTTAATTATTTGTATATTATTAAATTGGGAAAAGGGGCAAATAAGCTCTCGAACTAATTAAAAAATGCAAATCACCCCTTATATTGAAGGTTCTGTCCGGCCATCGCCATTTGGGCGGTTCCCGGTGAAATTTTTTGATTAATTTTTTTTAGAATTTTCTTCATTAAATCTAGTTTATCCATATCAAATTTCAACTAAAAATAAAACCAGGAAGGTAGTCAAATAATTTTCTGAAACATGCAGCGCTATTTAACTACGCAATTATCTTCAAAAATCATTTGACTGCTTTCCCGATTGAATTTTTATCTAAAATTTGGTATGGATAAACTAGACTTAATAAATAAGATACTCAAAAAAATCATCAAAATATTTCACCGGGAACCTCCCCAAGTGACGACGGACATACAGAGCCTCCTATATAAGGGGTGATTCACATTTTTTTTGTTAGTTCGGAGGCTTATTTGCCCCTTTTCTCTACTAAATTTGTATATATTCGTAACTACAGTCCAATAATAATAAGATAAATACATGCAATGTGACCAAATTAAATACTACGTAGTTTCACTCTACAATGTCATTAAAAGGTCATCTCCATGAAATTCATTGTTGACGTCTTCTAGAAAGACACTTTTACTTTGAATTGAAACAAATTTAGGAATACCTCATTTATATGACGAAAATTTTTTGGTGTACACAAATGTGTACACCTTTTGTGTACATTTGTCTGTCCTTCGCAGACAAGTTGTCTATTACAGACAATTCATATTAAGTTGTCTGTGACAGACAACTTGTCTGTGAAGAACAGACAAGTGTACACAAAATGTGTACACCTAGCAAAACTCTTATATCACCCTACGAACTGTTCATGAAGCCGGCATTTTCATAATTGCCTCTCTAGAATTCTCTCGGCGGGAATACTATACAAAAAGAGAGTTATGCTATAGAATTATAGACACCCAAAAATGGGGTATTCCGTTTTTACCCCACCCTGATGGATGGCCATAAATGGGGCAACTCATTTAAGTGGTGTCCCACTTAAATGAGTTGCCCCATTTATGGCCACCCATCAGGGGGGGTAAAAATGAGGTATCACATTTTGGAGTACCTTTAGCATTTTACACAAAAACTTTTGCTTGAGACTCTGTACAAGATATATTGATGATTGTACTAAATGACTAAGAAGTTGTTCTCTTCGTCGGATCTGAATGTTTTTTATCTGAATTTATTAAGTTCTGATCTGATCTGATCTGAATTTTTCGGATCTGATCTGAATCTTTCTGATCTGATCTGAATCTTTCTGATCTGGTCTGATCTGATCTGAATCCTTCTGATCTGATCTGAATCTTTCTGATATGATCTGAATATTTCTTTAATTATAATTATAATTGTAAATATAATTTAAATATAATTTATAATTATATTCATAATTCTAAAAATAATTAATTATAATTCTAAAAATAATTAATTATAATTATAATTATAATTAAAGTTATAAAAAATTATACCTACTACACTGATTATAATTATAGCTATAATTATAATTGTATATGGAGTAATAACTATAATCATAGCTATAGTTATATAATTGTTATATAATTATAATTACTGTGTATAACAATAAAAATAAATAATAATAATAATAATAATAATAACAATAATAATTATAATAATATGGAGTAATAATAATAATAATAAAGCTAATAATAATAATAATAGTAAAAATAGTAATAATAATAATGATAATAGCAATAATAGCAATAATAAAAATAACAACAATAATAATAACATCAACAAAAACAATAATAATAATAATAATAATAACAACGGCAATAATAATTATAATAGTAATATAATAATAATAATTATTATAATAATTATAATATATATAATACGAACTGAACAGCTTCTAAATCTGACGAATTTTCCGATTTCTTTTCAATTAGGAGACCATGGGGCTTTGGGAGTTTGGGATCACCAAGGAGTTTATTATTTTTCCGATATCTGTTTCCATTGTACTGGGCAGTGGGATTACTGAGGATTCCTTTTTTATTTTTTTTAGTATTTGCTTCTAGTTAGCCAAAGCAAATTCATCATAATTAGATATCTATCACTAATTAAAAGCAAAAGCAAATTAAAGATGTACAAGACATATAAGGCAAATAAGAATAGGAAAGTGGTATGTCACTTCCAGTACAAGACACATAAGGCAAATAAGAAGGATTTTGTAGCAAATGCTTGGATGAAAAGTAAACTTGGATTACTTCTTTTTTTTTGCACTTGGAATACTTCCAATCAAAACAAACTGAAATATTAGGAAGGTTTGCAGTTACCAAATTTATTAAAATACATTCTTGCAGATTGGAAGCAAGATTAACATATTAATGGCATGCAACATCTAGTTTGGTGGCAACTGCAAGTCTAAATTATTGGATAAAAAAACGCCATATAATGCAACCGATGTAAATAGAGAGATTCCCTGCCAGTTTTCGAGGTCCAAAAATAGCCTTCAAGTATTATTAATAAATAGTAACAACTGGAAGACAGAAGTAGATGCAAAAGGTAAATGGTAGCAATTTTGTGGTTTTGTTATTCTTACTGGAGGAGGGGTGCAAAGAACGTGTTTATTATACAAGTCCATAGTATGGGCGTGTACTGATGTGAGTGATGATGGATGTGGCAACAAATGAATCTACAAAGGCTTCACGTTCATAGAATGGCTACAGATAAGCTACACCTTTGTATTATGAAAAAATAAAAAACAAAATGAAAGATGGGCCGGCTCTACTTTTCGATCACAGCCTAGCGGTCAACAGCTGTTGCTTTAGGAGTGGCCTAATGTATTCATGAAACCCATCAGGCACAACCGAATCATTTAATGGGTCTTTCCAAGCTTCTTCATACAGCTTCGGGTACACATTTCCATCATAACGTCCTAGAACCGACCCGAGGAAGTGGTCGGTGTAGTTAAACGCGTCCACGAGTGCAATAGCATTAGGGCGGATCTATAGATAATTATCATTGAAAGCACTAGGATCAGGAGAGTAAGAACTACAAAGGTATGTTTGTACATGGCATTGGACTGAAAGGAGAATTTGATGTAGGGCCAACCTGTGTGTACAATGATCTCAGCTGATCATTGGCGAGTGAGGCTTGCTTTGGTGTGATGTAATTGGTGGAAAGGAAGTCTCCTTGGTGTTTATGGAGAAGATGGAGGGAGTAGATGGCACAAAGAGCCTCCAGTTGCTGCCTCACCCCCCTCCCTGTGATGTCCTGCTGCAATTTTTCTATAAACCTGGAACAAACAAATGATCACTGGAGCCAACCTTAACATGTGTGCGAGCGTGTATGTAGGTAGGTGAGTTTAATTTGGAAGGGGCTGGAAATAAAGCTTACTTGGAAACGACAATTAGTTGGCAGTGAGCAACTGCTGCTTCTACTAAATCAGCAGAGAGCTCCGTAAAACCTGGCAAGATAATAAATGTGGACATATAAGAAAGAACTTGTCCCTATTATCATTAGTCAGCTGAGGGGACAAGTTCAAATTGCATGATGACTCTTTTTGAGTATGTTCTTCATCAAGTCTAATTTATGCATACCCATTTTTTCCTAAAAATTCAACCGGGAAGGCAGCTAAATAAATTCTTTACAAAAATTGTGCTATATATATATATACATATATATATACATATACATACATACATATATATATATACATATACATACATACATACATACATATATATATACATATAAACAGTGCATTTTTTTCCAATAATTTATTTGACTGCCTTCCCGATAGAACTTTAAGCTGAAATTTGGTGGGCAATGGGCATAAATTAGACTTGATGATTAACATGCTCAAAAAATTTCATAAAAAAATACTACCAGAAACGGCCCCAAATGCCCTGGGCCGTACGGCGAGTCCTGTCAGACCACCCTGATAGGATCGCTACTCAGTACGTACATACTTACATACACACATATATAAATAATACAAAATAAAAGGAATCAAATTCGCAAATCTCTCAACTGAATCAAATGTTTTAAGGTTAGCTTGGGAACATTCTTCTTTATGCTTTACATTTTCCGTTTTTAAAAAATTGTTGCATGTGGTGTGCACTATGTATGTGTGTGCCCATGTGTGCATGTGTGTTTATATATACACATACATAAAGGAAGGATCCTGTCTAGTCGGATGGACATGACCCTCCGGACGGCCGCCGCCGTCGTTTGGGGCGGTTCCAGATGGATTTTTTTGATTAATTTTTTTGAGTATGTTCATCTAGTTTAGTTATCCACAAAAAAATTCAGTTAAACATTTTCACACAATCAAATAATTTTTGAAAATAATTGTGCCAAAATATACATATAAAATGCAATTATTTTCAAAAATTTATTTGACTACCTTCCCGATTGAATTTTTAGCTGAAATGTTTTGTGGATAAACTAGACTTGATGAGGAACATGCCTAAAAAATTTCATCAAAAAATTCCACCGGGAACCACCACAAACGACGACGGCCGGACGGAACATCATGTCTTTCCAGCTGGACAAGATCTTTTTCCCACATACATATGCACATGTGTGTGTATGCACATAATTGTGTGTGTGTATGTGTGTGCACACGTGGGTTACATTCCTAGCAATTTAGGCATTCTCACATGTGTATAAGCTTGCCTTGTCTACAACTCATGTTCTACTATGCTTATGTGATTCTAATTCAATCATAAATTATTCATACTCTACGATTTAATATCAATCACATTATTTCATCTTTCTTAATAATCAGAGCACTCCCTCATGTTCCAATCTTTAGTGGGACTGAGATAGTATAATTTAACATCTACTTTTTAAAAACGCAATGACTTGGGAAATATATATATTTTTATGGTAAAATACGTGTACTAAAATTATCGAAACAAACACAATGCAATTCTTACAGACAAGATATATCACTCAGACCCCAAAATAGCATATGGTTAGATATAGAATCGACCGCCCCAAAAGAAATTGTAAAATTTTCTAACCATAGGCTTTTTGATGTAGAAAATTTGGAAATAGAATCAAAGATGACTATCGTGTAGATGTTGATGTTTAAATTTGGATGAAAAAGAAGCCTGTTTATGACTATTCAAGTGATCTTACTGTTCTTTTGCATTACATATATTTTATTTTCCCTATTGTAATAAGGTTTTTTGGTTTCATGCATGTCCCAAGCCAGGATAAAGGAGGAGGGTGTTGTGGTAGGCGCGTGACGGCCAACAGTATCACCTAGTCACATTACATGACATGAATCGAAATATGAATATCGCTACAACTAGGTCGTCGCCCGTAAGCGGCGCGTCATCCCTCCGCCTGGGGGTGGTGTCAAATATGCAAGGGCGCGCTACACTTCATAGGCATGGGTGTGGTGTTAAGAGTGCTAAGGTTGCTAGATCGTCGCCCAGAAGCGGCGCGTCATCCCATTGCCCGATGATGATGTCAAATATGCAAGGGCATGGTGGGGTCCGAGGCGGGGCTAAGAACAGAAGGTGGAGTGCTAGATTGCGCTTTGGGACATGGAATGTTGGATCTCTTACAGGCAGATCTTCCGAGGTAGTCGAAGTTATGAGGAGAAGGAATATTAGCATTATGTGTGTGCAAAAAACTAAATGGGTTGGAGAGAAAGCACGTGAGATTAATCCCGGAGGTTTTAAGTTGTGGTATTCGGGGAGAGATAAGACCAGAAATGGGGTAGGCATTATTGTGGCGCGTGCCTATGTTGAGGATGTGGTAGAAGTATTTAGGAAGAACGATCGCATCATGGGCATTAAATTGGTGATAAGGGGTGAGGTTGTGTCTATGGTAAGTGCCTATGCACCACAAGTGGGATTGGATGCATCTACAACTCAACAGTTCTGGGAAGATCTTGAAGATGTGGTGCGACGAGTGCCAAGGGGAGAGAAGTTGGTCATAGGAGGCGACCTCAACGGGCATGTGGGCTCGAGTCGTGATGACTTTGAGAGTATTCATGGCAGACATGGTTTTGGCACTAGAAATGAAGCGGGAAAGAACATCTTGGATTTTGCCTCGACGTATGAGTTGGCTATAATGAACACTTGGTTTAGGAAAAGAGACTCTCATCTTGTAACCTATAGAAGTGGAGCTAATAGTACCCAAATTGACTATTTCTTAGTACGGACTACTTGGAGAACTAGCTCCACTGATTGTAAGGTTATCCACTTATCCCTTGTGAGAGTGTTGTCACTCAGCATAGGATGCTTGTGCTTGACTTTCGAGGTAAGAACCATAGAAGACAAGTTAAGAAACAAGTGGAGCCAAAGATAATGTGGTGGAGGCTTGAGGGGGATCTTCAACAAAGCTTTACACACAAAATGTTCGGTGAAGATGTATGGCATATTGATAATGAAACACATGTGGATGATGCGTGGTTATCAATGGAGCTGACCATTAACAAAGTGGCAAAAGAGGTACTTAGAGAATCTAAAGGATGTCTGTCACCCAAAAAGGACACATCTTGGTGGAATGATGAGGTGAAACAAGGCATAAGGAACAAAAGTGATTGCTACAAAAAAAGTTGGGGACAAGTCAGAGTGATGAGCACATAGAAGCATACAAGGAGGCTAAAAGACAAACAAAGAAAGCCGTAAAGGAAGCACAAGGGAAAGTGAACAAGGAGTTGTATGAAAAATTAGACTCTAAGGAAGGAGAACAATATATTATAGACTTGCTCGTCTTCGTGATCGCAGGACTCAAGATATCGGAAAAGTTAAGTGTGTGTGAAGGATGTCGATCAAAGCATATTAATGGAGGATAGTGAGATAAAAGAGAGGTGGAGGTCATACTTTGATACATTGTTCAACGGGAACAAAGTGCAAGATATCGGTGATTTGAGCATACCAGATTGTATGGTAAATCGTGATTTTGTGAGAAGGATCCAGACAATGGAAGTTAAACAGGCTCTGAGGAAGATGGGGCGGAAGAAAGCAGTGGGTCCAGATGGCATACCGATCGAGGCTTGGAGAAGTTTGGGAGAGAGAGGCATCGGGTGGTTAACAAGTTTCTTCAACAAGATTTGGAGAAACAACAAAATGCCAACGAGTTGGATAAATAGTACTCTTATTCCCTTATTTAAGAATAAAGGTGATGTACAAGAATGTGCCAACTATCGAGGGATTAAGCTTATGAGTCATACTATGAAACTCTAGGAGCGAGTGATTGAACAAAGACTTCGAAGAACGGTGAAGATTTCAGAGAATCAATTCGGTTTTATGCCAAGCCGCTCAACAACTAAGGCTATTCACCTTCTTCTACAACTTATAGAGAAGTACAGAGACGCTCACAAGGATTTGCATTTGGTGTTCATTGACTTAGAAAAGGCATATGATAGGGTACCTCGAGAAGTTCTTTGGTGGGCCTTAACTAGAAAAGGCATTTCACACAAGTATATCAGCATCATCATGGATATGTATGAGGATTGTACTACAAGTGTCTGTACTAGTGTAGGGAGGACTGCAAAGTTCCCTATTACTATCGGAGTGCACCAAGGATCGGCTCTGAGCCCTTTCTTATTTGCCATAGTCATGGATGAACTTACAAAGTCAATTCAAGACGATATACCGTGGTGCATGATGTTTGCTGACGATATTGTATTGATTGATGAGACGCAATCAGGGGTTAAAGCAAAGTTGGAAGTATGGCGACAAACATTGGAGAACAAGGGTTTCAGACTAAGTCGGAGCAAGACAGAGTACATGGAGTGCAAGTTTGGTGGAGGTAGAAACAATGGTATTAGCGGAATTACTCTAGATGGTAAGGAGATACCGGTCAGCGATATGTTCCGTTACTTGGGCTCCATAATTCAGAAGGACGGTGAGTTAGATGGAGATGTATCCCGTAGAATCAGAATAGGGTGGATGAAATGGAAGAGTGCGTCAGGATTTCTATGCGATCGAGGTATGCCGACTAGACTGAAGGGTAAATTTTATAGGACAACAATTAGGTCGGCATTACAGTATGGTACGGAGTGTTGGGCGGTGAAACAATGTCGCATTCAAAAGATGAGTGTGGCAGAGATGCGCTTGCTGCGTTGGATGTGTAGGCATACTAGAAAGGACCGCGTGAGGAATGAGACAATCAAAGGGTGGGAGTAGCACCTATTGAAGATAAGATGCGGGAGTCGCGCTTACGGTGGTTTGGTCATGTGCATAGAAGACCGAGTGATGCACCTGTCAGACGAGTTGAGATGTGTGGAGAAGAGGCAGGGAAGAGAGGGAGACAAAGGCCCAAACAGACGTGGGTTAGAGGAGTCAGAAGTGATATGGTTCTTGGATTGGATGAGGGTATGACTTTGGAGAGAGCAAAGTGGAAGGCGCGTATTCATGTGGAGGAGTGATCTTGTATCATCCCCCCTTTTTGTTGTTTTTTTAACCCTTGTATCCTTTTATATAAATATTATTTTTTCCCTTTTTATTTTATCTTTTATATGTATATTCATCTCTTTTATATTATCTTTTTTATAATAGCTTATCTTTTTTATCTTTATTTTCTTTCTTTTCCTTTTGGCGATATCATGTATCGATTCATGTTAGCCAACCCCAATATCATTTGGGACTAAGGCTTGGATGTTGTTGTATTGTAATAAGGTTTTTGCTATAAAGAAAAGCCCCGCCCTAATTTCTATTGTGCGCTTTTAGCTTTAAAAAAGTTTTCCAAAGATTGAATAAGGGTACAACAACATCCAAGCCTTAATCCCAAAAGATTTTGGGGTCGATTGAATAAGGGTATACCTTCTTCTTTATTGGCAAACTCACTGACGTTCTTTGCACAAGAAACAGCCATTCTTGCCGCCCTTGCTTCAAAAGCCTCCAAAACTGCACTAGGATTCAGCCAGTCGTTGGCTGAATGGATTGAATTTTAGTATTATGGCCTTGTTTGTGGCGGTTGAGATTTTACAACGTTAAGATGTCAATATCATACCTTGCTGAACTTTAGAACGACAGTTCATTAAATGCTCAATCCTCCCCATATAGGCTATAGTCCCCACAGGCGGTTTACCAGACCCTAGTTGAGATATAGTCTTCAATAGAACTCGAGCAACCTAAACAAACAAAAAAACAAAACTGTCTACCTCACAAGCAAGTAAAATCTAGGAATATATACAGGGTGCGATTCCAATGAGATTCGTGTTTAACGTGATAATCATGAGAACACCACTTTTAACTCAATGCAATACATCATAACATTTGTACATTACACTTTTTCAAACCATAACATCAAATAAATATGGTAGCAAATTCGTAAATATTTCGTCAAGACGAAAAAGTGTAACATGCAAACGTTACAGTATATCACATTGAGTTAAAAATGGTGTTCTCATGGTTCTCATTTGAGAACCGTTGTCCGGCCAAACCTGTTTAAGGTCCTTCCGAGTGGAATTTTTTGATGAAATTTTGTGAGCACATTCTCCATGAACTGCAGATTACACCCACCAAATTTCAGTTTAAAATTCAATCGAGAAGTCAATTAAATAAATTATCGAAAAACATTTAGACTGAAATTTGGTGGGTGTAATCTGCAGTTCATGGAGAATGTGCTCACAAAATTTCATCAAAAAAATCCACTCGGAAGGACCTTAAACAGGTTTGGCCGGACAACGGTTCTCAAATGAGAACCATGAGAACACGGGTCGTTAGGACTCATCTGATTGCTTTTTATAAGTAGACGTATTTATTTGACACTTTATTGAGTACATAACTTTATGCGACGATTCCATAATAGTTAGCCTTATTTGACTCTTTTTCCTTTTTTAAATAAGTGTTTTTTTAACGAAACGTCAAAAAGTGGAATACAATGCACATAAAGTGCAACAAATAGAGGTAAAAGTGAGTGGGCAGGATTTCTCAAATTATATCATATTATGTGTGTGTGTGTGTGTGTGTGTGTGTGTATATATATATATATATATATATATATATATATATATATATATATGAGTGTGGGGGGGTGAGATCAAATAAAACTGCACTTCTCATGAAGAGTAAGAATAAATTTGGTGCATCCAACTTATGATCAAATGGCTCTAAATATGTCTATAATGCATTAAAATTGATAAAAATGTGGTGGTATATTTGTAATTAAATAAAAAGAATTTGTCATTCCCAAACGTGCATGACAATAAGTGTAGTCGTTCGCATGCGGGAACAACAATTTTTATTTGAACAACACTCCATATATATGTAGATTGGCGTTCCTATCAGGATCCGCGTCCGCCCAAACCCATTTAAGGGGCTTCCTAGTCAAATTTTTTGATAAAATATTTTAAGCATTTTCTCCATGAAGTGTAGATTATCTCCACAAAATTTCAGCTTAAAATTCGATCGGGAAGTCAATTAAATAAATTATTGAAAAATACCGTGCCTTCCAGATCGAATTTTAAATTGAAATTTTGTTGAAATAATCTAAACTTGATGAAGAACGTGCTAAAAAAATCATCAAAACTGGACTCTATTAAGAACATGTTCAAAAAACTTATTAAAAAATTTTACTGGGAGGCGAGTTGGGGGAAGCCCGATGTAAACAGAGCTGAAGCTACCTCCATGGAATTTAGAACCCAATGCCACCCGTATGAGAGGGTGAGCCAGCGACCAGGTGAGCTGGACAGCTTATATATAAATTTTTGAACAAACAGCGCCAAAATATATGTAAAAAATGCAATTATTTTCAAAATATTATTCAACTTTCTTGATTGAATTTTTTACTGAAATTTTATGGACATAATCCACACTTCATGAAGATCATGCTCATAAAACTTCATCAAAAAATTCCACCTAGAACTACGGTTGTTAAGAACCGAGCTTTTATCGCATTATTCGAGTTCGAGCTCGGTTTCGAACCTAACGAGCCGAGCTTAACGAGATTTCGAACTCGAACCCGAGCCGAGTTTTAAGTTCAAAAAATTAATCGAGTCGAGCTCAAACATAATAGTATTCGGTTCGGTTCGAACTCGAGCCTATCGAACACCCTGAAATTATAAATATAATTTTTATGTATTTCAAAAGTAAATATAATTAGTATGATTTTATGAATTTAAATGTGATTATTAACGAACCGAATACTTGTCGAATCATTCGAGCACGAGCTTATTAACGAGCATCACCTAAAATTTAAAATTCGAGCATATTTATTGAGCTTATCGGGCGCTCGGTTTGAACATCGAACGCCTATCTAGCCGAACACGAGCCTCATTTGTACAGCTCGCAGAGCTTCGAGCTCGAACCCGAAAACACCACTAATTCCTTATCGAGCCGAACTCGAGCTTTGGGTGTTTGGGCTCGGCTCAGCTCGTTAACAGCCCTACCTAGAACCACCTTTCACACAAAGACTCATGCCAAACTTCCAATTGGCATTTTTAATAGCTTGCTTCCAAGTTACTAGAAACCATTTCTTATGTGTCACCATTGTAGTTGTGAAGGAAGCCAGAGGAAAAGTGAACAAGAAATGGTATGTAAAATTGGACTCTAAGAAAGGAGAAAAAGATGTCTATAGACTTGCTCACCTTCGTGACCGTAGGACTCAT
The DNA here is from genome assembly GCA_945859915.1 of Cuscuta epithymum. NCBI lineage: Eukaryota > Viridiplantae > Streptophyta > Magnoliopsida > Solanales > Convolvulaceae > Cuscuta > Cuscuta epithymum. The sequence continues at coordinate 1,759,656 of CAMAPF010001000.1, forward strand.
AATATCGAAAAAGTTAAGTGTGTGAAGGATGTCGATCAAAGGGTATTAATGGAGGACGAGAAAATAAAAGAGAGGTGGAGGCCATACTTTGATACCTTGTTCAACGGGAATAAAGTGCAAGGTATTTATGATCTTACTATACCAGAGTGTATGGTAAATCGGGACTTCGTGAGAAGGATTCAAACAACAGAAGTTAAAGAGGCTATGAGAAAAATGGGGCGGAAGAAAGCAGTGACCCAAATGGCATACCGATCGAGGTGTGGAGAAGTTTGGGAGAGAAAGACATTGAGTGGCTAACACGTTTCTTCAACATGATTTGGAGAAACAACAAAATGCTAGTGAGTTGGCGGAAGAGTACTATCATTCCTCTCATCATCATCATTACCCCAGTGCCGCAAAGGCTCCCACCTTCTGTGGGGTAAGGGGGGGTCGGATGTACGCATTCTTACCCATGTACGAAAGCACAGAGAGACTGTTTCCGGATGACCCGTGGTGAAAATCGCATCGGAAATTTCATGAGCTGACTACTGCTTCATAACAAAGAATCGCAGACAGTTTAGTGAGCCATTTTTCTTTATTCCATCATATTCACAAGCCAAAAAATAGTGAATCTTTGGCTCCATTGCAAATGATGGAAACAAGGGCGATGTACAAGAATGTGCCAACTATCGAAGAATTAAGTTTATGAGTCACACCATGAAACTGTGGGAGCGAGTGGTTGAGCAAAGACTTCTAAAAAGTGTGAAAATTTCGGAGAACAAGTTTGGTTTTATGCCAGGACGCTCAACACCTGAGGTCATTCACCTTCTTAGACAAGTTATGGAGAAGTATAGAGACACTAAAAAGGATCTGCATTTGGTGTTCATTGACTTAGAAAAGGCATATGATAGAGTACCTCGAGAAGGCATATCGCGTAAGTATATCAATATCATCATGGATATGTATGATGCTTGTACTACAAGTGTCCGCACTAGTGTAGAGAGGACCGCAGAGTTCCCTATTACTATCGGAGTGCATCAAGGATCTGCTCTGAGTCGTTCCTTATTTGTTATAGTCATGGATGAACTTACGAAGTCAATTCAAGAAGATATACCGTGGTACATGATGTTTGCTGATGATATTGTATTGATTGATGAGACGCAATCCATTGTTAAAGCAAAGTTGAAAGTATGGCGACAAACATTGGAGACCAAGGGTTTCAGATGAGCCAAAGCAAGACTTAGTATATGGAGCGCAAGTTTGGTGGAGGTAGAAGTAGTAGCAATAGTGGAATTACTTTTGATGGTAGAGAGATACCGGTGTGTGATATGTTCTGTTACTTGGACTCCATAATCCAGAAGGATGGTGAATTAGATGGAGATGTATGCCATAGAATCAAAGTTGAGTGGATGAAACGGAAGAGTGCATCAGAATTTCTATGTGATCGAGGTATGCCGACTAGACTGAAAGGTAAATTTTATTGAACAACAATTAGGTCTGCATTAATGTATGGCGTAGAGTGCTGGGCGGTGAAACAATGCCACATTCAAAAGATGAGTGTGGCAGAGATGTGTATGTTGCGTTGGATGTGTGGACATACCAGAAAAAACCGCTTGAGGATTGAGATAATCAGACAAAAGGTGAGAGTAACACCTATAGAAGATCAGATGCAGGAGTCCGTTTGCGGTGATTTGGGCATGTGCATAGAAGACCGAGTGATGCACCTGTGAGACGACTTGAGGGGTGGGGAGAAGAGGCAGAGAAGAGAGGGAGGGGGAGACCAAACAAACTTGGATTAGAGGAATCAAAACTGATATGCGTCTTCTTGGGTTGGATGAGAGTATGGCTTTGGAGAGAGCAAAGTAGAGGGCGCACATCTGTGTGGACGGTTGATGTCTTTTCTACCTTTCCTCTCTCTTCTTTATCTTTTTATATTATAATGTTATTTTTATTTTCTAGCTCTTTTATGTTCTTTTATCTTTCTATCTTTTATCTTTCTTATATTCTTATTTTATTGTTATCTTATATGTATTTATCTTTATTTTATCCGTTTTATCTTACTTTTTTTCCTTTTTGTCCGTCTTCTCTTTTTGGCATCGATATCATAGATCGATTTATGTTAGCCGACCCCGAATTCTTTTGGGATTAAGGCTTTGATGTTGTTTTTGTTGTATTCTTTTTTCTTTTTTTCTCGTCTTTTCTCTTTTCATTTTCTCATTTATTTTTTCTTTGATTTCTGTTTCACCTTTGCTTTTTTATCTTCTCCTTTCTTTTTCTCCTAAGCTTATTTCTTCTTCTTCAAACAAATAGAACTCCATATCTGAAATACTTCTTTAAGATCCACCGAAAAATAAACTACAAATCAATCATCTTCTTGAAATCATCTATTAGTTCTAATTATTTTTGGGATCTGATTCTTTTGTCCTTCAAATGAGTTTCTTTTAGATCTGGTTGAAGGTGAGAGGAGAGGAGATGAGAGAAGAATGATAAAGAGAAAAATAAGATGGAATGTAGAGAGGGAGTAGTCAGCTGTGGTGGTCGAGTGATGGGAGAGAGGAGGAAAAGGAAAGAAAATTAAAAAAATATTGGGGTTGATGAAAGAAGACAGGCGATGAAGATTCAAGAGTAAAGACTAACTTTTGAAACGCCTTTGGGAATGAGGATTGCAGAATTTTGGAGTTGACTAACTAGAGAGAAAAGAAAAGGAAAAGAAAAACAAAGCAAAATAAAGAGATGAATGTCAACTAAGCGAAAACACTACATGTGAATGGACAAATAATAGCCTCAGGCGGCATATATAACCCGGGAACGTAATGGTAAAATCCAAAAAGGATGACATGGGTGTCTTTCCATAATAGGCATGTCCGATTGGGTGTTTCTTAGGTACTCTCGCATAATTAACGGATTGGCTGTACTAGAAGGCCCTATTTGACCATTATCTATAATAATATGCTGCATATACATGATATCTTAAATGCACTAGTTATCACATTACTTGTAGAAGAAGCACAGTGTTATCTCCTTCATATGTACAAGCAGGGACATAAACAGCAAATAATTCTGGAAGCCCACTGCTACACAAGTAGCCATGGCCTCCACACAGTTTGCGGCATTCCTCAATTCCATCCTGCAAAGTTGAACATTAATCATCATATCCGGAAAATGGTAAAATGGAATCGACTGGCACAACTATCTCCAAACTGAAAACCATAAAGAGAGCCAAGTAATCAAGAAAGAGACTGTGAAACAAATGGGATTTTTAAAGCATGGTAGTACTCCCTCCGTCCCATTGCACTTTGCCAACTTTACATTTTTTGTTGTCCCAAAAAACTTTGCCACTTTCCGATTAAAGAAACTAATTTGTGGTTCTGTACATTTCTCTCTCCTCTGCACAAATCTCAACCACACAGTTTTTACAATTCTCTCTCCTCTGCACAAATCTCAACCACACAGTTTTTACTATTCTTATTTTTCACCTACTTTGCACTTGGCAAAGTCCACCGGGATGGATGTAGTATTTCAATCACTATGCCGACGTTCGGATTGGCATATGATTCCTTGGATTCCCACCACTCCAAATATGACTTTATTTAATCTAATTCCCAGTCAGTTAGTTACAACCACTAGATCAATCTAAATGAGAAACGACTAGACACTTGTTGATGCATCAAAATGAAATGTGCAAAGTCAACTAACAGACTTGAACTCACTCAGAATGTGCTCTCTATATTCTAAAAATAATAAAACAAGCAGCTTATAGGGATAAAAAACACTTTTTCCTTTCCCATAAGTTGCCACAGATCACTTACAGCAGTAGCAGAAGTAGTCAAAGACTTCAAGCCGGCAGTACATGCATGCACTTCAGGCAGAGTCGAGAAGTCACCCGCTTGCAGTTTTTGGGTTACATCAGTGTACAACCATTTGAGCCACTCTCCAACAAATCTGAAGGCATATCCCGAAGCCAGCAAAGGGAAGAGCCTACTCTGCTGAGTTTTATAGTCTAATACCTAAAATGGAACAAGTATGGAAGGACTCGATCACCAATTCCCTCTTTTTTAGTCCCACAAACAAGGATGGAACAAGCAAATACATTAAAACAAATTAATATCAATGCAAGTCACAATCATAGAAAAACAACTCATTAAATAAGTACAACAACAACAACATCCAAGACTTATTCCCAAAAGATTTTTGGGTCAGCTAACATGAATCGAAAAGACACAGCCAACCGAATCGCCTCATATGCACAGATTACTTAATCATTAAAGGAAAAAGAGCAAATAAGCCCTTCTACTATCATTAAGCCCCTGTACTAAAAAAAGAATCATATAAGTACATTTACTTTTAAAATACAATCAATCAAGCTATTTGACCTGCTATAGCAGGTTGTGTTTTAAAAAATTAAATAAGGAATATTGACAAATCTTACAAAAATTCATATATATTTGATTAAATAATCTAATAATAATATAAAAATTAGTATGAATGTAAAAATAGATAAAACTTTAAAAACATTAAAATAAAAATAAGAAAACTGAAAAAATAAAGTGAAAATAAAAAATAAAAAATAAAAAATTTGAAAACCTTTTAAATAGATGTCTTGATATTCTGAAATTTGTCACAATTTTTGTATGTATTTTTTCAAATTTTAACAAATTTTTTAGAGTTTTTGAATATTAAAAACCAGCTATTACATGTCAAAAACTGATTGAATGGTCAAATTGATCAATTTTGTAAAGTTGGCGTACTTATATGATGTTTTTTAGTACAAGGGTTTAAGTGACTGATTAGAAATAGTAAAAGGACTTATTTGACCCTTTTCCGTCGTTAAATAAGTAACAAGGAAAACTGTAGAAGCTGCACTTAAGGGCCTAAAGTGAGCAAAATACGATCAACAAACACAACCAAGTGACCAACCACTACTGAAACTGTGCCAACACCAAAAACAATAAACTCCTATGAAGTTTTCTCCTTTATTATAGCATAAAGATATCAACGAGTACTAGATTAGTATCCTATAACAATGACATAAGACAAGGTCAAAAGGGTAAGAATTTTGCTAATTAATGATTGACACGACTCCATGTGATTCTACAAAAGCTAATCGAGCAATCTTGACATCGTAGTATGTATTTTAGCTCTAATTTACTAGCCACGACTCCATGTAATACTACAAAAGCTAAACCAAATTAATTTTTGATAATGCACAATGTTCAATCAAAATTACCTGTATTTCATGTCCACCGTTTTGGGAACCAAACTGTCTACGGACAGCACTATATCTAGTAGCTATACACACTGCACGGGACAAAGCAGATGAAGCATCTGCTACAATACTTTGCCGGACAAATACCATAGTTCCATAAAGAATCTGTCGGGGAATATTAGATTGCACATATTTCCCTTCTCTTGTAACCTGTGAAACCCTGAGCATTTGAACCAATAACACTCAGTACACCCCATGTTATAAAGATTTATAGTATTAATATGGTTGAATGAAAGTAAAGATAACATCAAGTACAATAATCTGGCAGTTAGTGTGGGTGTGGGGCCTTAATTGAGTCAAATAAAAAACCATCTGTGGATTCAAAAGATTTGCTTCAAAGAGCTCCCCATAAAGAAATTCACTCCCTCTATCCCATAAAGAGTCGATAAAGAAATTTCTTGAAGATAATTTTCAAGAAATTTACCAACATAGACCAACAAGCAAGTTTCAACAACACCACCATCCAAGCCTTGTTCCCAAAAGATTTTGGGGGGCCAACAAGCAAATTTAAACTACCAAACACATTTTCAACAGAAGTAAAAAGTTGAAATATGATGGATGGAGAGAATAATATCTAATATCCTTAAGATTTTTATCACAGGTTCAAGTCTTGGGTGCAGCCTCTTGTCAAAATGACAAGGGAAAGCTTGATCCTTAGACACCCTGGTGATGGAACCCTTCATTGGACCCTCACCATGTGAGGGAAGTCAACGTGCAACTGGCTGCCCTTTTTTATCCTCAAAAATTTTATCTCTTTTTAGCCCCAAAAAAAATATATGCAATTCAGTAGGGCTATCACTGTGTGCCTTAATATGCTGGGTTGAAGAGTTGCAGAGAAAGAAAATCATGAGTACAACTCTATAAACCAAAACGATAGTAAAAAGCCATATAGTGTACACACCGCATCAACATCTGATCTCTCGGGATACGCACGTGATCAAATCTCAACACCCCATTGTCCATGGTGTTATATGCACCATTTCCAAATTTCATTCCAATATCTCCAACAGTAATATCAGGAAGTGGACTATGGTCCTCCAGGCTCCGTAGCTGAACGATAAATCCTACCATAATGGATATACATGTAAAGTTGTAAGTTAGGCATGGATTTTTTCCAAGATCAAACGTTAATAGTACTTATTTGTTGTTATATGTGAAGAATTTTTCCTTACCATGAACTCCATGGTCTTTACCCTCTGTTATAAGACGAGCATAAACAATAGCATGGGTAGCGATTTTTCCCAATCCACCAGGCCACCACTGTCAGCAATACAAAACCAAAATCGAAAATACTAATAATTGTAGACAAGATTAAAATCAAAATATGATTAAGTGATTAACCAATTATCACTAAAACTTATGAATAGGAAAAATGCCAAATAGGCCTCCAAATCATCAATTAAACCCTTGTACCTAAGAAACACTTAATCAAACACACAAGCTTGTTAAAAACACTCAATACATTTTTAGCAGGTTACCAACATATTTCTAGATCTCACCGCCACCTCATTGCAGCATGATCTAGTCTTTCCTGTTTTAGTTTTCTTTAAAAAAAAGCTAATTGGGTGTTTTTAACAAGTGAGGTAGTTATGAGACAGCAAGGTGATATGAAAACCTTTAGGTAACCTGCTATAAATGCTAATTGGGTGCTTTCATGAAGTTCAAGTCTGGTTAGGTATTTCCTAAGTACGAGACTATGAGAACATTATTCAGGATTTGAAAATAGTAGGAGGGTCTATTTGACCGTTTTCCATTTACAAATTTATCATCGGTATCAAACATAAAATTGTGGACAAGTATTAGAGATATGCACAAAAACTGCATTTGGTGTTCATTGACTTAGAAAATACATATGATAGGGTACTTCAAGAAGTCCTTGATGGGCATTAACTAGAAAAGGCATATCATGTATGTTTACCAAATACAAATATCATGTATGAGAATTGTACTACTAGTGTAGGGAGGAATACAAAGTTCCCTAATTAGAGTGCACTAAAGATCATCTTAAGTCCTTTCTTATTTGCTATAGTTATGAATGAACTTACAAAGTCAATTCAAGAAGATATATCATGATGCATGATACTACCTCCGTCCCCTCTATGTTTGGTAGGGGAGAAGGTGGCACGGTTATTAATAAAAGTAGGTTTATATGGTTGATATTTAATTGATAAAGTAATAATAAAGTATGAATGATTTAGAACCACACAAACTTTACCAAATAAGGTATGGACAATCTTAGTGGGACGGACCGAAATGGTAAAATGAGACAATCATAGCGGGACGGAGGGAGTATATGCCAACAATATAGTGTAATTGATGAAACAAAATCGTGTGTTAAAATGAAGTTGGAAATACGAAGATAAATCATGAAGAGTAAGGGTTAGAAGATGAATCGAAGCAAAACCAAATATATGGAGTACAAGCTTAGTGGGGTAGAAATGATAGTAATAGTGGGATTACCTTGGATGATAAGGAGATCCCAATCAATGACATGTTCCATTACATGGGCTCTAGAATTCAGAAAGAAAGTGATTTAGATGGAGATGTATCTCAGAATCAAAACGGGTGGACCCGTGGATGAAATGGAAAGGTGCGCAAGAAATTTTATGTGGTCGAGATATGTCCACTAAGCTGAAGGATAAGTTTTATTGAGCAATAACTAAGCTTGTATCATTATAGGGCATTGAGTGTTGGACGGTAAAACAATGTAATATTATTGTATGCGCATGTTGCATTACATATGTAGGTATATTAGAAAACATGGTTTGTAATTGCGCAATGCAATACCGCCTTATGGCGCGCCTCAGCACTTTTCTGGAGTATGGCATAATATTGCATTGCTTATGGCAGAGGTGGTCATGGCATAAGAGGTGTTGCATAGAGGTGTGCGCAATCTGACCTACGCCCTAAGGCGGTCTAAGGCGGACGATTAAGGTCTGTAAATTTATTTGGCCCACTGGCCCACCTTTTCATAATTAACATATAGGCGTATGCAATATGCCTGGCAACGATTGTCAATCTTTTGTCTTCTTCATCTTTAGCGTTTTTTATCTGGCTTCCCTGCTTTCCAGTACTCTTCACCTTAAGGTCTCTTGTGACTTACCTCTGTTGTGTGTTGACTTCTACTTTGTGTGACGATGGTTGTGACTCTGTGAGTGAAGACGGCTGCGGCAGGGGTGTGAGTCCTACGTTGCAGCAGTTCCATGCGAATAATAGTTTTAAATTATTATAATATCCCTTTCCATATCATGCCAATATGAGCAGCTGTATGATTTTAATAAGAGAGAATTCTCTGAATAGGACTAAAAGAAGGTAGAATTGCAAAAATATGACTGCTATGTTTTATTGGACGAAAATAGGATTAAAAAGAGCTAATCTGACAAAACTACCCTTAATGAAAAAAAATTAAGGGTGTGCATGCGAGTTTCCCAGGTGTGCGTGTCTAAGTGTGTGTTTCCAAGCATCCAGAGTTCAAGGTCTGCCACCAATGACGCCTCCGCCTCCCTCCATCAAATCTTCAGCCACCGCCACCCTCCATGAAATCTGCAGCCACCGCCACCGCACCTTGTCGAGTTCGCTGCCATCATTCTCCGTCAAGGCACTGCCCTCCGGTGAGTTTGTGCAGACCTCCAGGGGGGATGACATCTTAATAACAAAAATGACATAATAATGACATTTTTGTATTAAAAACATAACATTTCCAAATGTAAATTATGATAGTATCATATTAAAATAATGGAAAATTAAATTTGAAAATGTAAAATCCGGGAAAAAGAAAAAAGAAAAATCACTAATAAAATGCCATCTTCATAAAGCTAGTAGCATAAAAAAGACATTATTTGTCAAATGGGTCAAAACATGGCATTCCATATATTTTAATTCCATATATTATATAGGGAGAAGGCTCAAAAGTGACACCAACGTTATTCACCAAGTACAAATTGATCACTCAACTTTTAAATGGATCAAATAAACACACAAGTAACTTATTTGGGCAAATTTTGGCCACCCAATAACATTTCAGTTTAACGGAAGCTTCCCCACGTTAATCCTATCCGCCCAAATGTGCCTGCCTGATGCCTCCCCTTCTGGCTGCACCTATATCCCCCATCAGCTTTATCCTCTTCTGGTCTTTATCATCGAGTGTAATTTTCTTAATATACATCTCTCTTCTTGTAAAAAGGAAACATGTTTCTTATCAGTCATTTGTGTGCTAGAATGTTGGTGTTTTAAATTTGATGATGGGGCTCCAGCGAATTAAACCCCTTCAAGCCTTATTATTGAGAGCTGCGTAGTAGGTCACCTTCCAAATCTAGCAGCGAGACAGAAGTTGCTCACTGCTCAGGTAATCGGATTTTGCTCCTCTGCTAATCTGCTCCGCTTCCTTGATATAAATCCGAGCCTCGAAAAGCACATCGATGACATCATGTATGTCGTATGTGCCTGTGCTGAGAGGAGTTTCAGCAATTACAGAATGAATCCGGTCAGAGGATACAACTCTTTCAATATTAATTACTTATAAAAGGAGTATAATATTCCGCTACAACGTTAGATCCATCGGCGGCCAAGGAGCGTTTTTACCTACGCGCAGGATGTTAACGACTCTGGCTTGGGATTCACCTTCTTCCCAGACAGCGACAATGGCCGGGAACAGGGATTTTGATCATATTCCAAGAATGTAAATGCCGAAAACCAAGGGTCCGGTCTTGTGACTCACAAAAAGAACGACAATGGAGATGTGAATGGATTCAACATCTATGAGTGTAATTTATTGGGTCTCGTTTGTAGCTTCAGGAGTTGAATCAAAGATTGTTGATGATTTGATGTTGGGCTTTAACGGAAATGTTGGGTCAGTGGCCAAATATTGCTCAAATGATGTGTTCATGTGTTAAATTGGTCCATTTAAAAGTTGAGTGTTCAATCCGAACTTTATAAATAACCTTAATGTCCTTTTTGAGCCTTCTCCCTATTTTAATTCCAAAGCAATCTTGTCAGTTCGATAGAAAACGCAATAATAATGTCATAAGAGTGACATTTTTTCAATTCAGTGTTCAAATAATAACCAATGATGATGAGGAGGAGGTTAATACCTAATAATGTATTATTAGGTGATTGATTTTCTTCGAAGTTAGAATAATCATGATTGTTTGGATTTGTTGCTACTTCATTATTAGGATTATTATTGTTTATTTATTCATATTGAAGAATTATAAGACTAATTTATTACTAGAATTTTGGGCATTTATGTTTTTATTTCCATCATTTGCAATGGAGCCAAAGATTCATTATTTTTTGGCTTGAGAATATGATGGAATAAAGCAAAATGGCTCACCAAACTGTCTGCTCTTCTTTGTTATGAAGCAGCAGTCGGTCCATGCAATTTTGGACGCAATTTTCTTAATGGGTCATCCGGAAACAGTCTCTCTGTGCTTTAGTACAGGGGTAAGACTGCGTACATCTGACCCCCCTACCCCACCTCAGGTGGGAGCCTTTGCGGCACTGGGGTAAATGATGATTTTTTATATGTTTTTAAGTTTAATTAACAGATTGTCAAGTAATCACCAAGTAATCGTCTTAATCGTGACTCGGCCCTTGACCTAGTTACCACTGAGTAGTGATTTAACCACTTAGATGGGATGATGTTTAAAATTTTGAATACTAACTATATTCAAATAATTGTAAAAACACTACTCTCTTTGTCCCGTTGAAAAGTTCTCACTTTCCTTATTTGTCCCATTTAAAGGTTCCCATTCCATTTTAGGAAACAATTTACTCTCTTTAGGAGGTTTTTACTTGGACTGTAATTTGCTGGTCTGGTCTGGTTTCTTTGTATTTTTATAACTATCCAAGTCTGGTCTGGTCTGAACTGGTCTGGGACAAATTACAGTCCAAGTAAAAACATCCTTAATTACACTTTTATTCAAAATTCTCTTTCCTAGTCATTACATGTCATGTCTCACAATTTCTCCTTCCCCAACTTATCATACTTTAATTACTTTCACTTTATTTGTTTACTTTTTCTAAATTTTTTATTTTTTACCCAAATTACTTTATTTAACCACTTGCCTAAAAAAATCGTGTCGTTTACCCACAGGAACCTTCCAACGGGACGGAGCGAGTGCTTAATAAATGGAGTGGATGTGTCACCTTGCTTGAAGTCAAGGTAGGACTATGGATAATAAATTCATCTGTTTGAGGATCAAAAGTGGCAGTGGTTTCAAGACCTTGGACATTGGACCCGTGTCCAAGTTCAGTTTGCGCATAGCAACCAATTATTTGCATTTTGTACGCCAACGGCAACCACTTTTTTTGTTGTTCCTCCGTGCCAGATCCTTTGATGGCAGGGACAAACATCCCCTGGATATGAATTGGAGAATTACATCATGAGAACATATTAAAGGGAATGCAAGACCTTTACTAAAAAGATGGGGCTTGTTGGTAAGGGTTATCTGGCTGAACTGAATGGTTTGAGTCTGCTAAATTTTATAAATGGAAAATTGTTCGATAAAATTGACTTCGGCCAAATAAGAGTCCCTTTGGTATCCAAAAGTGTCTTACTCTGCTCATTAAATATACATAGTAGTTAGCTATTGAATAACTTGTTTGGATGAAATGGATTCCATCGAATACTTTTGGTTTCAAAACTTCAATAGATTCATTCATACCAGCACAACAATCCTTACCAAACAGGCACGACAAAAGACAAAAACTTGGGGCCTGTTTACTAACAGAGATATTTTCCGGTTTTTTACTTCTGTTTTTTGTTCTCCAATTTTCTGTTTTTATTTTTCAGTTTTTCTATCTCCAATTTTCTGTTTCTATTTTTTAGTTTTCCATTTTCAAATCTGAAAACATGTTCATCAATTTGTTCACCCAGTTCTCCAATTCCACACCCTTGACCCCTACCCTTACCACAATCTTACACTCTACTCATACTCCCCCACAACCCTTCATACCCACCCATACCTACTCGTAGGTGTCAGGGTAGTGGGTAGGGGTGGGGTAAGGGGTATGGTCGGGGTGGGGTGGTAAGGTCTAGGGGTAGGGGGTTGGGGTGGGGGTAGTGGGTGGGTTCGGGTCGTGGTTAGGGGTAATGGTGGGGTAGGGTTGGGGTAGTGGGTAGGGTTAGGGTAAGGTAGGGGTAGGAGTTGAGATAGGATGGCGGTAGGGTGGGGCCGGGACCAGGGTGGGACCGAGGTAGGGAAGGGGTAGGGTGGGGGGTAGGATGGCGGTGGGGGTAGTGGGTAGGGTTGGGGACCTGTGGTTGGGATAAGGTAGGGGTAGGTTAGGGAGTTGGGATAGGATGGCGGTAGGGTGGGCCCGGGATCCAGGTGGAGCTGAGGTAGGGGAAGGGTAGGGTGGGGGTAGGATGGCGGTGGGGGGTAGGATGGCGGAAGGGTGGGGGTAGGATGGCGGTGGGGTGGGGCCGAGGTAGGGGACATGTGGTAAGGGCTAAGGTAGGGGTGGGGGGTAGGGTAGGGTGGGTCGGGGTGGGGTCGAGGTGGTAAGGGGTGGCGGTTAGGGTAGGGTGGATCGGGATGGGGCCGAGGTAGGGGCATGTGGTAGGGGGTGGGGTAGGGTCATTATAGGGAAAATGGGTACGCGGGGTGGGGGTCGGGTGGGTAGGGTAGGGGTAAGGTACGAGGATGGAGGTACCGGAATGGAATCGACATCGGAGCGGGACCGGACCCACCACTAGGTGTAAGTATGCAAATTCATTGCAGCGACAATGTAGCATCTGCGTTTTCCAAATTTGGAAAACTAGTGAAAGTCACTTCTCCATATCATTAAGGAAAAGAGAAAAATGTCTCATTTTTTTCGTTTTGGAAAACAATTTGGTAAAAGCATTTTTCTTTTTTTCCTTTCTCCAGTTTTCCAGCAATTTCTTTGGTAAAATATCTCTGTTAGTAAACAGGCCCTTAGGCCCTTGGTGTTCTGATTATAAGTTGAATAAGCATAGTGGTGCTACCAAGCAGGGTCTTGGTCTTAGACCAAGTAATACTCCGTAAAATTTTAGAAACATTTAAGAGATTACCCAATGAAGATCACTGAAAGCAGGCTCATCTATATAAAATCTAAGTCTAGCGGCCTCTTCCTCTGCAGAAAGTGAAAGACTAAAAATGAAATTCAATAATGTAAAGTGAAGCATGAACATAAAATTTGAAGTGACAACCTACCAGTTAGACGAAGTTCAATGATCCGTTTCCATGCATAAGTTGCCTTCCGTAGGGTATTCTTAAACAGTTCCTTCCTGGGCATCATGGTCCTGCCATCCTTACTAAAGACCTATCATTCATATCCAAAATTTAAAAAAAGTTGGAAAAGCACTAAACAGCGAAAGGGAAAAGTGAAAGCAAACGAATCGATCTGCAACTTTTTGGGGTTAAAAAACATGTTCCGTGGAATCCAAGTTGACAAATTACCTCCTTATTATAATACAAAAATAATCAGCACTTCCTCTATATTCTAATTCTTCAGAAATCAGAAAGATGTTCTACGGTATACATCAAAATCCTTCTATATCGAACCCTAATCACCCAAGAAAAGAATCCAGTCACCCAAAACTACACAGTTCTAAGCTCGGTTCAATCTATGAGTATAAATATTCCCAGAGGTAAAAGCAAGAGATGTTGTACAGGGTCACTGGCGACGAGCTTGGAGATGCGATCGGAAAGATTGAAGGCGTGGCGAGAGCCCGCCCAGACTACTTTCATAGCGTCTACATCGAACTCCGCCTTCCTCCTCTCATCGGCTAGAAAGTCCACTCCCCCCATCTTCCCTTCGGATCACAATAGAAAATGAGAAACAAAAACAAAGCTCTAGTGCTTGACTAGATTTTATGCAGGGGGACAGGTCGACAGGATAATGGTGGAATGAGATATTCTTATAACTAGTATTATACCGTGCGATGCACGCGATTTTTTTTAATAAAAGGTCGAGTAGGCCCCTGGAATGAGAACCCATATGAAACAGGGGAGTATATACGTAGTATCTGTTTTTGTATTCCATTTAATTTGCACTACTAATTCTACAATCATATACGAAGTACTCCACGAAAGTGATGGAAGCGAGTGTTGTCCCTAATAACTACCACCCTGTTGTACACTCCAGAAAGGGCCTTGGCAAAATTGTGGCAGTCAACACAAATTATGAGGTCTTTGGCGACTCTTATTGTAGTTCCGGGTGGAGTTGACAGTACGCCAAAAGTAATCGCCCACTTCTCGCTGTGAAGACGTAGTGCTTGATGAATTAAAATTGAATAAAACAATTAGAACTCACCAAGAGTGGAAGGTCGACTGCACTAACCCATAGAGGAAGGTTAGGAACGACTGGAATATCAGTTATCTATTCCGTTGAATTCTTTTTGGTACCTTTTTGTAACTTGGAATGATGTCTTTTTTTTTCAAGGTAAACAACATACCCACACGGCCATACCCATTACCCATCAACAGAAAAGAAAAGGAAATAAGTTTTAACATATGCTAATCACACTTCTTTAATGAATGAATGAAATTAAATAGAATCTGCATCTTTTAACACCAACATTGAACGAATCATCAGAGAACCATCAGTAACTTTGTACATGTGAGCACTAATTTCCGTCACCCACAATCCAGGAAATAGACTATCTAGATTTCTCTGAATATTTTTTAGATCGTATCTTGGGGTGGAGAGATTGACGGATTATCAACCCGAAATCTTCCTAGATCTCTCGCCGGGATAGGGCAACGGTGAACTTTTCCCTCTTCCCATTCTCCTCTCCGACGGGAAATACTCTTGCTGCGGCGGGGGACGGAAGCGGAAAAGTTTGCCCAGGACGTGGTGGCGGAGTTACACCGGACTCTTGGACATTTGCCTTCGATCATCAATGGGCAATGGCAGCATCGTAAGGACAATAAACAAACCCAAATTCGATTCGCCGGAAGCGGACACGTTCAGCTGCTTACTCCCTGAGCGGCGAGTGCGCAAGTTCCACGGCCTCACAGTTTCAGATGAAATGGTGTCCGCGGAAGTCGTTGGAGCTCGCGGTGGTCGTTCCTCGCAGTTTTTCTACACCAGTCGCCCTTCAGCTTTCAGGCGCGTCTTCAAAATTGCGTCCTTAATCTGATCCGTCGCCACATGGAAATCACCCGGCCGTAATTCCCGGCCACCATTAGTCGGCCCATTTTATAAATCACCCGCCCCTAGAATCGCCTCAGCTGATCCGGACGCTACAACCTATAATCACGTTTCCGACCTCTATTACGCAAGCGATGTCTCCCGCGACAGAGTATTAAATCTTCAGTGAATGGCGTAGATTTGGCCCATAGAATCAAGCTTACCGCACTGCAAGTGCTTTCGATCTTTTAGAAGCCAGCGCCATTGACAACTCCTAATATCTCTCCTCCTCCCCTCCCTCTCTACCTGCAACCATCAAAGGCAACTGTTTTCCGACATTTTCTCCTTCCAGACGGTAAAAGGTATGGCTACACCGCTACAAAGTTTCTCTTTGTTTGGGTAACTTGGGATATGATTCCTTAAGAATGAATTCGTCGGAGCCTCGCAACCGACATGATCTAATGTTTTAAGAAGCAAACACCATATCACTCACGTCCATATAATGTTATCAGGCGCAAACGATTGTACGGCTCCGGTTCAACTAATGGGTGCATTCGTTTTCCAAATTGATAGACACGTCTTTTGAGATTTATAAGTGATGAAATCATCGTGACAAATAAGTGATGTAAGCACACACGGTTATGTTTGGTTTCCCTTTTTATATTAGTATAGATTGCTGGTTTGTTAATGGGTTGCTCCTTAAAATTTGACCTGGTTTGACCGGTACTGGAATTAATAAATTAAAACGGTGTGGTTGATGTTTGTACAGAGGAGAAAAAAATAATTGTAATTGCAAATTCTTTACTTAAAAGTGAAAGTAGGCCTGTCAATGGATCGGATACAGGCCGGAACTATAAATTCCATATCCATATCCGTTGAAAAAAAATTGGTCTAGACCCGGACCCATTTACCCTTCGGGTCCTAAACATATGTTCCAGATTTGGATCCGGCGGGTCTCGGATCCGGGCCAGGTTTACCCGCAAAAAAAACTAAATGACATATGCAAACAAATATAATACGGAGTATATAACAAAAAAAAATGTTCGTGTTGGAAGATATCATATATAAATAAGCAAAATGTTGTTCTATTCATTACTCCGTATGAGACTATGAACTATACAATATATTCGGGGTATGTTATAAGTATATTAGTGTACTCATAGAGAATCTAGAGCACTAACTCATTAGCGAAAATCCCATTATAGTGGACCAACCACTAAATAAGCCTACAAATATTAAAACATATTTTATATTTGATTATTTTCGTTATTTTATGTTTAAGTATTTTTATGTATATTGTGTGTGTGTGTGTAAAAAATTATAACTATAATTATATCATCATGGGTCGGGTCCAAAACGGGCCGGAACTTAAAAATCCATATCTGACCCATTTTCTTTATCATGTAACGGGTTCGGATACGGATCCGGGAATCGGTTCTAAATTTAGACCCATACCCTCAAATAAAGTGGCAGATTCGGATCGGGTACGGGTCTAGACCCGACCCATTGGCAGACCTAAGTGAAAGTAACAAAGTCACTGGAAAATAAAAAAATGGCAAAGTTTTTGATGGAGTATATTCACATATACCTCGGTATCAACATTTATGAACAAAGGATCTCCATAATCCACTAAGTCAAGCCCTGCCGAGGCCGACCTCGACTAAGACCGGGTCCAAAACCAGTTCTCAGATCATCGAGACAAGTCCAAAACTGCATATGAGGCCGATGTCGACCCTCGTTGAGGCTGGCGTCAATTCGAGCGTTGCGACCGAGCTTAAAATCAATTGGGACCTAGCGGAGGCAAAAAGTCAAGGAGGGCATCACCGCTCCACATTATGAGCTCGACTCCTGCCGCAGGGCTCTAGACCTCGTATGAAGACCGTGGACTTAAACATTTCAGCATCTAGATTCCACATACGCACATGATCGTGTCATCAACATAACAGTTGTCCAGGGCTGACATCATCAAGCATGGAAGATTCTAGACTTACATGTGTCACTTATCTACGCATAAAAGGCGAATTCTGTTACAACAGTACCAATCAGTCAATTGTTGATTATTCTCTAACCAATTTTGCATGTTTCAACATTTCATTAGACTAGTTGATTTTACTTGTTGTCTAAGCATTTCTTTTACACTATAAATATCACCTTTCAACTAGTTGAAAAGGGATCATCATTCACTCATTCTTACACTGTTAATTTTCCGTCTCAACCCATACTTGGCTTATTTCCAACTCTCTCTTTCTCAGTTTATGCTACACTAAGGTCGGCGAAGTCATCATTTGGTGTTTTCATTGAGAGTTAAATAGTAATCAAGTTTAGATCATCTCAAAAACAAAACTTTGAACAACGAAAATGGTGAAGCGAGTAATGTAAAGCAGGTGAGCAGTGACTCCGACAACAAATCTGGAGCCTTCAGTGGAGATTACGGCCACATTTGGTCTCAGGAGGGCGGTTAAAGGCAAGCAAGTGGTTTCCGCCACCGCGAATCTGTAAGACCCTCAAATTTATATCCAAAATAGATGCTAATTATAGCAAGTGTATAAAGAATTTCCCAAAACATTTAATCCAAAAGAGTTTAAATTGCAGCGGAAGCTTAGGATGTTTTTACTTGGACTGTAATTTGTCCCAGACCAGACCAGTTCAGACCAGACCAGACTAGACTTGGATAGTTATAAAAATACAAAGAAACCAGACCTTACCAGACCAGACCAGATCAGACCAGACTAGACCAGCAAATTACAGTCCAAGTAAAAACATCCTTAGTATTCAATGGGGTGTTACCGCCACACTCGGTTCTTACTTAACCGAATGCACAGGCTAAACCACCATCCAAAAATAATCCAACTATTTAAAGATTTAAATCTCAAAAAACAAATTAAATGTCTACATGTTCTCAAACTGGAATAAACAATAACTGGGTAATTATAAATACTAACTATGTTCTCATCATCAAGCCTAACCTTCATCACCTGCACAATTAAAGTGCAGAAAACAAAACAAGGAAAAAGAACAAAAATTAGCTTTTTAGTTAAGTAAGACCTACCCAACCCCGTAAAATAATATAATTTGCCAAAAATAGGTTTGATACATAATATACTTTCGAAAATCCATATTCCTCCAAAAATACTATTTTTAATATTCAACATTATATCTAAAAACAATAATATTATTTTCTTTCAAAAGTCCTTAATAGTTTCCAAAACCTTATTCTTTTTTTAAAAACAACATCTAACATTTGAAATAAGATTTATTAATCCATGATAAATTCATAACTCAAATACACACTTATAATTAGAATAACATTTCTAATACTTAAAATAAATTGAGTCGCAACATATGAGTAAAGCATTCATTCATAATCTTTATGAAATAGCAGTTCATCAAAATCTCTTTTCATTCATGTTCAAAAATAATATAAATCATCAAAGCTGTAAAATATTTCTTTTGACATTTATAGTTCCAAAAAATAAATTGCATCACTCAAAACTACCTTTATAGTCAGCAATAAATCCAAATTTTAAATAAGCCACATCTCCATGTAAGAGCAACATATATCCACTCAAAAATAACATATGCAGTTAGCGTAGCAATTAGGACATTTAGATAATTACAAATAATCACATTTCAAAGTTTATCATTCCACAAATCACATTTCAACATATCACCTTCCAAAAGAATATTTTTTTTAAGAATAAATTTCCAGGAATATATTACACCAATATATAACTTCCCAAAGATACAATTTTCCAAGAATAGAAGTCTGCAAAATTTATAACTATTTAATAATTTCCCAAGAATATAAGTCCTCGAAAATACAATTATAAACAAAATAGTTTTTCATGAGTGTTTAACCTTCTGAAAATGTAACTTTCCAGAAATACCAATTCCCCAAAAATATACTATGTATAATTAAAACTCAAGGTTGTCAGGGTGATTACCGACCCACCATACAAATTCATTCAATAATACTCCACCAAAATCACTTTAAGTAAGAAAGACACTTTTGTACAAATCCAAGTTCCAATATCTCTTTTCAAAATCATACTTAATACTCGTCCATTAAATCCATATCTACCAATTTAGAAATTGAATTTCTACCTTAAGTGTGCACACCCTCTAAAAGGGATTCCAAACCCTCCGAGTAGTAAGAAGTCCAAGTAGTCGAGACTAGCTAAGTCTCTACCGACTACCCCAAGAAGGACGAATCCTATAAAAGTGGAATAGGGGCTACTACTACCACACAAGCTGAAGCAAACCAGAATCCTACATTTATCCGGATGTAGAAACCGACACCACGGATTACTACCGGGTGCTACAATTATCCGAAACCAAACCGAGAGAAAAACCAACCACCAGATAGTAGTAGCCCTACCTTAGACCACACACCAAATCCCTCCATTTATCCGGATGTAGAAACCGACACCACGAAGTACTTCCGGGTGCTACAAACCAAAATCCCACATTTATCCGGGCGTGGAAACCGACACCACGGATTACTCCCGGGTGCTACAAATATTCAGAAATCGTTGATTACAATTTTGGCAAAAAATTTGATACAACACTTCCCAAAAATAGTTTCTACCAACACCACCAAACCAAACCAATTAGGGTACTCTAAACCCATAATATATTTTCGAAATAAACAATGATAATAATCTCAAATCATACTTCAACTCATGCCAATACAATCACCACAATTTTTTCCAATCCAAAAGAAAATTCCTCAGAAATCACAATTTTAATCATAACAACTGATTTGATAAATTCACAAAAAATCACACGTTCATAAATTCATACATAATCATATTCATACTATAATAACCAAACTATTCATAAAATATCATAAAGAAACACAAATCATGGCACAAACCCTAATTAATACATAATAGGGGCAAAATAGTAGTTTTGGTTGCAATAGTCCTTACCTCGAGGCTAGCAACGAATCCTAAATGTCAAACCTATCTTGAGGAGTCACTCACACGTCCCTAAGAAGTTATAGGGTCGAAGGATCACAATTTAGGAGAAAAAAATCAAGAAAACGGATGAACGATGCGAATTAGGCAACAAAAACGCTTACCGGAAGATTGGATTGTTTGATCTCGACCTTGGACTCAAAAATCATGTTGGATATGTTAATATTAAAGGTCTGGAAGAGATAGAGCTTGAAGAGGCGGTTCTAGGGTTTTTGGAATGAGGAAAATCGGATTAGGGATGTATTTATAGTGAATTTTCGAAGTTTGGGTCGCATAAGGATAAATTGAACCCGCACGCCGTGCGGACGACGCTTTACCAAAATTCGCCCATTTTAAGTGGCAATCCGCACACCGTGCGGCCCATGCACGGTACCTTCGTGCGGGCACTCCTGCAGCCATGTTCTGACGCGCGCAGCGTGCGAATCCGCGCGGTTCCACCACGCGGGTACTCCTGCAGCTATGTTCTGGACCGCACGCCCCGCGGACCTTCCAAACACCCCAAGTTCAATCTTTACTCCGTTTCTTCCCCGTTTGGTCCATCCTTTGATCCCAAACACTAAACTAAATATAATTAACTATCTAGAAACCTTCCGAACAATATAAAACATAATTTTAAATATTCTTCAAATTTTCGGGGTATTACAGGATCTTTGCTAGCAGATCCAGCAAAACTCTCCCTATCTCCGCCAATAGATCTTGCAAAATAGGGATGCAGCGGTCATGCCACTTGGCCAAGTGGTTTCGCAACTACCGAACCTCCTTATTGCGGACCCTCAGCTGCGGTTGGCGCTCTCATATCTGGATTGCAGCAAATTTTTCTGACACTACAAAGTCAGGCGGCGGCTGAGGCAACAAACAGCGCTACTAGGCTAGTTCCCCCTATGGCTTCAAGACCACAATCTCTGAGGGTGGGATCGATTGAGGTCCCATGGATTGACCAATAACTCAATGCACTGGTGATTCCTTCTCCTCCACAACAGCAGACAGCGATCCAACAACCCCGCACGACGGCGATCCCACAACCCCCCACGGCAGCGATCCAGCAACCCCCCACCAACTGGGATCCACCTCCTCCTTCTTCTTTGAAAAAAAGAGGATATTCTACTAAGAGACAAGAAATATTACATGGAAAGGGAACGTAGGGGAAAAGAGGTGGGAAAGATACAATGAAGAAATTTGGGAAAAGGCAAGAAAATTAAGGAAGAAATCCCTCGGAGCCACTCCATTTATCATCCCACATGTCTTGTGTTAGGTCCCCTAGATTTTGATGATCAATGTAATAGTTTTGATTATGTCACCCCTTTTTAGATTTCCCTGTATTAGACTAGTTTACTAGTTTTGTTCTACTTTGTTGAAGATATAATGTGCCCCATATTAGTGATAAAGTACTCATAAAAAGCAAAAAGTACTAAAAGAGAAGTAAATGTACCATAAAAGAAAAAGAAAACATCAAAAAGAAAAGGTACAAAAAGAGTTAACTGGTATTAATTGTTAAGGAATGAGCTAGCTGAAAAGTACCAGAAATACCCAGTCATCTGATTTTCTGGGAGCCAGCTGAAAAACTTGGTTTTCAGCAAACTCATCCGAAATCCAATTCTCTCTTCTCTTAGCACAAAACACTTGGACAAAAGACCAAGTTGCAGTCAAAATAACAATTTGATGAAAAGTAAATTTATAAGAGATTTTAATCACATTATAAATTTCTTATACATTTATTTTACTAAAAGCAAATGTTCGTTATTTTGTAAGGAAACATTGAAATATCACTCAACTTTATACTAGTTTCTACGCGTGAAAATAAAGATAAAATAACTTTTATCTAGCTTGCATTGAAATGTGTAAACAAGTTGAGCTGGAGATTGTTGATTTGTGTCACTAAGTGACAAATACAAACCATGCTGCCTCAGTCAAGTGGAACAAAGCAAGTAGATCAAGCTACGGTCAAGATTCATTTCCTCAGCCAACGGTGGAGATGCAATGATCAAATCTATAAATACAAAAGTAGTGTGGTATTACGAAGTGTGGTAAAACGAGAGGAGCCAAGTGGATAGAAGGAAATCATACTTTACACGATGAAATCCAACCAGCTGATTTCCCTTCTATACTTCGGCTGCCACCCCACTCGTCTAATGCTCTTAGATTAGCTACAATTCATACAGGGTGATAAGCATATAGAGACGCTAGGGTATGACTGAGTTGACGGCGGCGGCGCTGCCCAAACCTCCGGGATTAGTATGGGGGTAGATCATTTGCGGATGTAGTAGCAGATCGATCAGACGGACTCTCAGTGAAGACTCCCTCCCAGTTTAAAGGGGTTCATGCGATCACGTTCGCAGATCAAGAGATTCAAGAGCTGGCTTCTAAACATAAGAAAGTACTGGTTGGTTTTTTCTTTAAATACCGACCTAGTATGCAGAATTTACGTAAAGCTTTTGATAGAATTGGATTCAAAGGCAGTTTTCAATTGGGTCTTATAGATCAAAAGCATGTTTCAATTCGTTTTGATTTGGATAAAGATTATTCGCGGTGTTGGAACAAACAAGATTGGGTGGTACACGGATGTGCTATGCGAGTCACAAAATGGACTCCGGATTTCAAGCCAAATGTGGAATCACCTGTGGTTCCAGTTTGGCTGGGTTTCGAAGGACAGCCAATTCACTTGCAAGACAAACGAGCAATGTTTGACATTGCTGGGCTAATATGCAAACCTATGAAATTGGATGCGGCCACTGCAGATTTTGCTAGGCCAGCTTTGGCTAGGGTTCTGGTGGAGTTGGATCTCACTTCAGAGTTGCCTGCCAGTTTGGATTCAGTGTGGTAACAGTGGTTTTATGCAGCCAGTCATTTATAAGAATAGGCCAGAGTATTGTTAGAAATGTCTCCATTTGGGAAATTCTGCTCCCAGATGTCCCAAAAGGCCAATGCAACTTCCACAGGCTAACACATTACCCAAAGAGCAATGGGTAATCAAGAATGATGCTAAACAGAAAGAAACTATAAAGCTTACACGAGCGGAAAAGGGCAAAAATATAGTTGCAACACATTAATACAGATATTATACAACACATTACTGCCACTACCAATGCCTTAGACCTGCAATCAACATCTAAGACTTTTGATAAGCTTTCATGGAAGTTTCTTTTTGATATCCTTTTGAAATTTGGGTTTTCTGATATGCTTGTCAAGTTGATTTTGAATAATTTACAAGCTACACGTCTTTCAGTGTTGATTAAAGGTTCACCTTATGGTTTCTTTAAGCCTAGTAGGGGGGTTAAACAAGGTGATCCTTTATCCCCTTTCTTATTTATTGTTGCTTCGGAGGCTTTCTCAAGAGGGTTAAAAAAGTTTAATGGATCTTGGTAAAATCAAAACATTTTGGATGGGGTCTTATGGTTACCTCATTTCACACTTGGGGTTCGCTGATGATTTACTCATTTTTTTAAATGGTGAATCAAGATCTATTCTAAACTTTAACAAATTTTTGAAAGATTACCAAGCTTCTTCAGGGCAGACTGTCAATTTGGAAAAGAGTTCCTTCTTAAGTGGCAAAACATCACTGTAGCGCATTAATCAGATTAAAGCCCTTTTAGGAATGAAGAAGGCTACTCTTCCAATTAGATATCTGGGGGTTAACCTGCACAAAGGGATAAACAGATTTGATTATTGTGGGCATATCATTACTCAGTTTGAAAAGAAGCTTTC
This sequence comes from Cuscuta epithymum, assembly GCA_945859915.1. Taxonomy (NCBI): domain Eukaryota; kingdom Viridiplantae; phylum Streptophyta; class Magnoliopsida; order Solanales; family Convolvulaceae; genus Cuscuta; species Cuscuta epithymum. Next base: position 1,783,680 of record CAMAPF010001000.1, read on the forward strand.
AACTTGGAAGCAAAAAAAATTGACTCAGGGAGGGAGGCTTATTCTAATCAAGCATGTCCTTAATTATATTCCTTTACATGTTTTAGCTGTTGATAAGGTGCTGAATAGTAAAATGGCTTCATTTTTTGGGGGGTCCACTGGAACTAAACATAAATATCATTGGCTGCATTGGGATCACTTGTGTATCCCCACCGATGAAGGGGGTTTGGGTGTAAGGGCTTTGACTGATATTGAAAAAGCTTTTACTCTAAAGCTGTGGTGGAAATGGAAAACAGGGGAGTCAATATGGACTGAATTTATGAAGAAGAGATATGATAGAGATGGTGACATGTTACCTAGAGTCACAGACTCTTTGGAGAAGAATTTGTAACATCCATGATTATGCTTCCTCTTTGTGCACTGAATCTGCTTCTGGGCTCATCACCTGGAATGATGAAGTAGATGGTCAGTTCTCTCTAAAATCAGCTTATAATGAAGTAAGAAATCAGCTTTTTGCAACATTATCATTCAAGCATCTATGGCATCCTAGGCAGGAGCTTAAAGTATCAATTTTGCAGTGGAAATTTTTGAAAGGAATTCTTCCCTTCCCTGACAGATTGCATAGATTTAAAATGGTGTTAAATCCTTCTATTTGCCCTCTTTGCAGAAGTAGCGGTGACTCTATGGAACATGTATTCTATCATTGTAATAGAGTTAAGCCAATCTGGGATTATTTTATGAACCTACTGGGAATTCCTATTCCTATGACTGTTAGCTCTATTTCCCAGGTTTTCAGAACTTTTTAGCTTAAGGCTGGTTCAAAAGATCTGATTGATATCTTTAAGCATAACATCTCAGGTATAATTTGCTGGCACATTTGGAAGACTTATTCCAGTCATGTTTGGGGTGAGGGCAGTATTATACCTTCTACTGAACGGATTATTCTATCCATTAAACTTTACACTCAGGTCTGGGCTCAATCTTTTAAAGATATTAAAATCCATTCAGTGGATAACATCCTGTACTCTGAAAATCTCATTCGGCCAGACTTTAGAAGAAGGGGATGTATTCTTAAGGTGATTAAGTGGAGTAAGCCTAAACAGGGTATGAAATTGAATATTGATGCACGCTATTATCTGGGACGGCAGCAGGAGGTGCTGTTCTTCGAAATCAGCGAGGGGAACTTGTTCAAGCATCCAGCTTCGACATTGTGGCTTCATCATCTCTTGAGGCTGAAATTATCGCCATCTACAATGCTTTAAGATGGGCAGTGAGAGAGGGCTACACAAACTTCCAGGTCGAAACCGATTCAGCCCTTGCAGTTCGATATTTAGAGGACAACGAGGGAAGAAGATGGCAATCATCCATTCAGGAATGTCTACACATTGCTAATAGGAAAGAAGGTATCCCAAGGAAGCTAATTGGGTCGCGCATTACTTAAATTAAATAAAATCACTTTTTGGAAAAAGTGATTAGTAGTAAAAGTTAGTAGTGTTTGGTAAAATAAGTGCTTTTTGTGTAATGGAAAAAATAAAAAGTAGATTCTACACGGAAGCCGAGAAAGTAAAAGTTGGTAGTGTTTGGTAAAATAAGTGTTTTTTCTTAAAAAAAGCCGAAATCACTTTTTTTTTAAGTGATTGCAAACAAGCCCTTAGCCAGGGATCACTCGGGCCCATTCCGTAATTATTTTAGCCCAAACACTCTTCCCATTCTAGCCAAAAGGGCTTATGTGATGGATTTATTTGGCATTTCTTCTATTTGTATTCATTAATTTTTTGTTCAAATTGGGTTAGGTTTGGTCCCCCAATTTTTTGTAATCAAATAACATTAATAAAATAACGGCAAATGACCCCCCGGCATTTGCCCCACTCGATATGTGGTTTACCTTCCGGGCTTTTAAAAAAAGCTACAATTCATACAAATCTATAGAGCTTAGATTAGTTGGTAGTTTAGCAATACACACATGTATTCTAGACTAGTATTAGACATTCTGGAGGGCTTTGTGATCAAATCCAGAAGGTGAGAAAGGGCAAGGACATGAGTAGCTCTTGGCGAGTCAATGCCATTAGTGAAAAACCATGGGAGGACTGAGTAGCTTGGTACGGTGTTTAAGTTCCTTGTGAAAAACCTCACAACCTACGCCTGAGCAAAGAGTAGGTTGGGGCACTAAATGTAATGGGATATTCATTTAGTGGAAATCCATCTTAAATAGGTTGGGACTGGATGTAGGAGGATTACACCACCTCTGAACCAGGATATATCTTGTGTCACCTTTTACATTCTGCTCCTAACATGAATTCAGTACTCACTCACCTTCACCACTACACAGCAAAACAGCTTGCTCACTAAAAATGTCTAGTGAACTTTCGTAGTTCACTGTGAGTCATCTCCTTGTTATCTGTTCTTCAAAATGGCCTATTTCCATTGGTCTAAATCTTTCATACTTATGTGTTAGACTAGTTATAAAGCCAACCAATAAGTTAGAGTATAGATCATTGTTATACCTTAACTAAAACAAACAGAAATTTTATTTCGGCAGCCTGCTCCTAAGGATTGGCAGTCAGCTCCCAAACTGACTGGAAGCCATCTCTTTCAGGATTTGGGCAGCCTGCTCCTTGAGTCAATTGTTTCTGGCAAACACATTTGTACCACGTTTAGTCCATCTCTCTCACAACTAAAGAGTCATAACCTTTGTTTCTATATAGTGTAACCCTCTTGAGGTCAAGACTTCCGTTGCATGTTTCAATATCTCCCAAAAGATGTTGGAACATATCAAAAAAAGGGGTTGAGAACCGAAAAGATTTAAAAGTCTATTCACCCCCCTCTCGACTTTTACCTCACTTGGGACTCAGTTGGTATCTAGGGCACTCATCATCTTGCCCAGAACCTCGAGATTGAGATCTAGTTTTCATAGAGTGCAATCGCTGATTTTTTTTCGCTGGTAGATTTTAATTTGGGTAGTTAAATTGCTTGTTGGTAGGAAATTTTCTTTGTAACGAGCTTGGATTTGTAACAAATGTCTCTGTTTGTGCCTGAGTCCCAGAGATCCTCAGTAGTCGATAGCGAGGGCCTTTTATCGCTTTCTTTGACGTGGCCTTGAAAGTCATCCCCTAAGAAGAATTTGTCTGAACGTTCAGAATAAGACAACATTGTGTGCATATCTATATCTCCAGATATGAAAACCAGCTTGGTCAATTAAGAGCCGATTTACGATGAATACGATGGTTATGTCACACAGTCACAACCGAGTTGACGGCAATCAAAGCGATGCTAGGATGAATCAAGTCGTCATCAAAGATGAAGGATCTGTTCATGATGCAGTGATTTCCGAAGGCGGAACGACAACATGCTTGCACCAGACGACTTGAGGAATCGTCCGCATGGTGTGGGGAGTTCCAGGCACCTAACAACTCGCGCATCACAGTTTTGTCTGCATGTCAGCAGGGAATCCCGTTCTAGGCGGGGATCCTGCGCAAGCGTTAACGAGTTTGGAAACTTTTCAAAGGGTCGTGAAACCCAAACCACGACTTTCTAAGGAATCATTAAAAACCACGGATGCAAGGCAGACTTCTCTCACTTTGTGCATCGTTCGTGCCACACGGGGAGGAGGTCGAAGTTATGTCGGCACACTGCCAGGGGGATTCACCTCCTTTAAGGTCTTAGAGGTCCCATCATTCCCGTCAGACGCCAAGGATCTCAGTGATGGGCCGCATAGGGGAAAGAGGGTTTATGTCCATGACAGGCTCTCTTCCAGGATCGATAGAAGCGAAGAAGCATCCATCGTCGCAGTGCGCGGGGGGGGGGGGGGGGGCGTGCATGAGATCCCTAAACATCAGCGAGCTCGCAGAGATCATACGCCTCATCATCGTAATCAGGCCGGCCGAGATTTAGACGACCTCATGAGGCGCCTCGGTGACTTAAGGAGGGTAGTGGATAACGGGGCCAACCTTACCTATGATGTGAGTATTCCCGAGCCTATTCATTTGGTCAATCATGGATGTCCCACTACCTTGGGGGTACAAACCTTGTAACATTGAGACTTATCAGGGAAAGGCTGACTCCATGCACCATGTCTCCAGGTATATGTCCTATATGGTAATGATTGGTTACAAAGATGCGATCAGATGCCGATGATTTTAAGTGACCTTGGACGGACCAGCCTGGGATGAATTTCCGGGAGTTAGCCCAAGCGTTCATAACGCGATTAACCAGGTCATAGGATTACAAGAAGAACTTTTCTCACCTCTTGGAGTAGGGGCACCAGAAGACCTTAACTGCTTTCCTAGCCCAATGAAAGACGAATCTGTAAAGGTTGACGGCCTAGATGACGAGGCAACAGTGGCAATCTTCACTAGTAAATGAACCTGGACTCCTTGGTGGAGATCAGAAAAATACAAACTTGTCTCTAGGTCTGGCGATAAGGTGAATGACGGCACAACCCTCTTCGGTGGCGATTCTGCAGCCGCAGCCTCTGGCATGGTTTGGAAAATCGTTTGTTGATGTTGTTGCTAACCGTGAAGGCCTTATATCTGCCTAGACGTCGCGTTTTAAGGGAATGCCTGCTATCACCTTTTCTGATGGTAAAATTCAAACATCTGTAGAGAAGCACAAAAAGGCTTTAGTAGGTTACTTCTTTAAAGGTAGACCTAGTCTAACGATTGTGCGGAAAGCATTTGAAATTATTGGTTTTAAAGGAAAGTTGCAATTGGGTTTGTTGGATCATAACATGTATTAATCAGATTTGAGTTAGAAGATGATTATTTGAGGTGTTGAAATACACAATCTTGGTCTATTCATGGTAGCATCATGAGAGTGACCAAATGGTCTCTCAATTTCCCTGATAATGTAGAATCGTCAGTGGTTCCAGTGTGGATTGTGTTGGAAGGGCTTCCTATCCATTTTCAGGATAGGCGGGCTTTGTTCGAAATTGTTGGGTTAATTGGGAAACCCCTTAAGGTGGATACGGCCACAGCCTCTCTGACTGGGCCATCTATGGCGTGTGTATAGGTTGAATTGGATTTGACAAAGGAAATGCCACATAAAGTGTGGATAAACTGTGGGTCCAAAGGTTTTTCACAACCTGTTATATATGAAAACAGGGCAGAGTATTGCACATCTTGCCTGCATTTGGGACCCAAGGAGTTTAAGTGTCCTGATGGATATTCTGATCAGGACTCAGAAGAAAAACTGCACTCTCTAAAGAAAAATGGATTCAGAAGACTAAAGCCCCCAAAATCTACCAGCCCAGGAAATTTACAACAGAGGAAAAGGGTAAAAACAAAAAGATTACAAAAGTAAATAATTCAAACAAGCAATCTACATTGCAGGCCCTAACTGTACAAATTTATACAGATTAACATAGTGACGATGATATTAAAGAAATTGTCTTTGAATAGCCTCATGCATTATCAGTTCAAGGAAATAATCAAGAGATAATAATACAAGGAAATTCAGGTTCTTTGGGTGTTAGGGATGATCTTCACCTGAAAGAGCTCAATCAATCCCAGAAATTTGATCCAGAGTAGGCCAACAAAGCATATTGTTCAGATAATGAGGGAGCTAAGAAAGACCCATCTCATCCTTTAGAGCAGAATTAAGATGACCTCAAAGCCAAAGCTGAAGCCTGAATAAAGCAAAAACATGATGAAGGAATACAATCAGAAGGAGATATGGAATCTCAACCTAATGCTGAGAATTGGTCAGAGCAATCACAACTAGATGGAAAAAATAAATGGAAAACCTAATATACAAAATCATACAGAGCAGCCACAGTCAGATGAAGACCCGGTTAGGCAACTTAATGAGGAAGGTCAAGTACAGCAGCCCCAATCAGGGTCAGAGGAGAAGCATATTGAAGCTTGATATGACCATTTAGAACCTGCAAATATGGAAGGTTTTATAATAGTTTTCAACAAAGCAAGTAAAAAAAGCAAGCTGTGGTAGTCAAATGTATCACTAGAAGTGCTGCTAGGGAGGTTGCCGAAAATCTTTCCCAAAGAATTGTCTTATATGGAATGCTAGGGGTCTAGAGTCCTTCAGCTCTAGACTACATTCGATAGTCCAGCAATAATGGAGATTAAAAATGGTGGTGATGGACTCCCGATCTTGGGTAGCCGAAATCCGAGAATCTGAGAAGGATAGAAAAGCTTAAGCGAGACCGAGTAAGAATTTCAGCAGAGCAACAACATGAGAATTGTATTGTGGATCCCTTTTAACATGTTGGAAGGTGATATCTATTAATATATAAAAGCACACTTCTTGGGTGAATAGGGTTCCCCCCTCAAAAGTGTCAACATCATGCTTTGGTGGTTTTTTGTTCATCAAAAATTAAATGCAAAAATAAATTTAAAATGTCAAATTTCTTTTGTGTGGTTAAGATTGGTAGTTGGTGAGAGTTTATTAAAGTACAATGCTCCTATTGGTTCAACCGGGTGGGCAGCTCTACTGATATTTGGTGTCTTACAATTGGTCCAAAAAAAGGTTGGGACTGCTCACATATGTATACAATCGGCGTGCAGTATTAATATATTGGTTGGTGTGTTCTTATTGGTCAAAAGTGAGGTGGGGACTGTAGACTTAAAATGGTTGGGTCGGAAGTATTTTTGGTGAAAATACTGGTTGTGTTCTTATTGGCTAAATCAGAGGCGGGCACTGTTCCCGGACACATGAACGTCTTCTTATTAGTCAAAAAATATATACCAATTGTTCCTAAAAATATATACCAACTGTTCCCTGACAAGGTATTCAGTTGTATGGAAACCAGCTGGCTGCACTTGCTCCTCACTTGCCCCTGCAACATTCACAGTATGACTATAAATACCTCTTATTTGTGGCGAAATGTTCCTCACAAATCAGCAAAAACTGAAGAGTAAGTGTAACCTCTGTAATTTCTCAATAGTCAAGAGTTCATATACAGAATATAGTTTTGCATAGATCTATTGTTCCTTCGAATTGATATAATTTTTCATATGTTTTTTTCAGGCAAGAACAATACAAGCCCAGATACTGGTCAGAGAAGTTTGTTGAAGATGGGCATTTGCAGAGAAATTTATAAAACGGAAACCATTCAAAGAAATTACATTTGCAGTTTTTGCATAGAAAAAAAACATCAATACCCACCTTCTAAATAAAATTCAGATATACATCCAAATTGGCATTCTAAGAACGAAAAACATGCAATAAGTTTAGAAGGCAACAAATCTGTGATTTGTGATGAAAAAATTCTAAAAGAAACTATTACGTCCCTATACTGATTTAAATGCATTTGCTCTTAATAGTAGAAGATTTGTGAAGTTAATAAATATATATCACCTAATATATATGGGTACTTATTTTTATCGAACTGTACAACCACACAAAAAATTAAAGATGCATACCCCGGAGTATATGTTAACATGGTAGGTGTAATCACTACGGAGTATGGCTTATGGAAGAGTAATACTTCGTATGTGTTATGACTTATGAGTGAGTAGTGTGTGTTATCACTTATCAATAATATATAGTAGAGGGCTTGATTAGTTTAATTCGGGTTTGTTTTCTTAGCATATATAGCTATATTATTATATAGAAAGATATTTGTACAAAATTTAATTTTTTTAATACTGGATCGTACTGATTTAAATGTAAGTATTACAAAAGATAGCACCCCTAAACACGAAAAGGGGAGGATTTGGGAAATTGTTATGATTAAGAAATACTTTTAAACTTATAACATGTAATAAGCTTGAAGGGGTAAAAGGCTAAAAGGTTTGTTACGTTGTTGGTAAGAGTATTTTTTTTTTTGGTAAAAGTTGGTAAGAGTATTTGATTGTTTGAACCTTTAAATGGAAGGTCCTTCAAAATTAATATTTACAATAATACTCCGTATTTATCTATTCAAAAATTGAAAAAGTGCAATAGGATCAATCCCTTTGATGGATAGTGTACCCGGGGGTAGCTTATCCGAGGGGTTATTATGAGAACAACCTAGAGAGAAGTCAGAGCAAACAAGTAGGAGAGATGGTCGATTGTATTAAATGAACTCTGCGTGCTTTACAAGGAGAATAAGGGCTGCTATTTATAGCAGCCATAAATGCGATGAGGGTACACATGTCAACAATCTGATGGCCGAGGGGTTACCTCAATCGGGTGGCACTGGCATATGCATGTGCACCGCATTAAATGCGGTGGGTGGATGTGACGCCGCATTAAATGCGGTGGTTGCTTGTCTCCAAAGGAAATCTTCGATGATTGAGCTGTTAGCCGAAGGCTCTCCCTGCAGCCGAGGGGTCTGTGTACCCGAAGGCTTGGTTCAGCTGAAGGCTTCCCTTATGTCGAGGGCACGGTAGTGCCGAAGGCTCCTGATTTCTGCCATTTTCTCCCAGTAGCTTCGTATGCTCGAAACTGGCTGTCCTGTGAATTTTGGAGCCTTCGGCCATGTTGCCGAAGGCTACCCCAGGCGCCCCTTGGGCTCCTTTGGGCTTGGGCCGCTGTGCTTTGGGCCTCCTGTGCTTCTTGGGCCTGTTGGTCCTGTGCTGGAATAATAGGAGTCTGTGGGTCGGGGGTTCCCGAGCCATATACTCCATCACCCTTCATGAGTGTTTATTAGTCTCCCTTAATTTTATTTTAAACCCAAATTTGCTGAAACGTTAAAACTTATAAAAATGCACATGCATAGCTATATCTTCTCACACTATTCTGTTGTCAATTCATTTTAATGTATTTAAAATATACGCCGTATTATTTAAGTACATTATTTCCAAAGTGCAAAACGTTTGGTAATCACCCATATTCTAAGTTTGTAAACATAGACGCTAGAGGCGATTGACTAAGTATTTCACCCAGCAAAGACTTCAAATTGACAAAATCCATAACATCCTAAAATTTATTTCTTTCTCTTCTTACATAATATTAATTATTTTAGTTTGTTTTACAAATTCATAAATACGGAGTATATATTTGGACTGTTCTTCGTATTTTATATCGGAATAATAAATGTCTTCTAGCAAAATAATAAATTCAAGTGATCTTATTCGTATCAAACGGTTAAGTGCAATGAGTGTTTATTTTAGACGGAGTACTTCTTAGTAAACTTCAATTCCGAGCTAATTATATTTTACCCACAGTAGATATGTAATTCGTCGATGCATGCAACCAAAGAACATGAGGAAAACTTAAAGCCGCAAAACATACCAGTGCCAGATCTATGACTTGGGTTGTAAATCGGAGTGTTTAAAAGTAAAAAATCGAAACATTCTTAAGCCTTGGTCGACTTTCAACCACGGAAACCTTCATTGCATATTTCCGGAGGTGGTTTATTTTGTGATCGTCAACATCATCAGCGTGTGTTGTTGCCAGAGGTCCATGGCGTTCGAGCAGTTGTTGGTGTGTGTTTGAAATAGCATATTGATGGGCGGGGAAATGTTTTTTGTTGTATTTTTGAGGAATCTATAGAAGCGGCGGGTGTGAGGAGCCGCCGTGGTCTGTGGGATGAGAGGGTGAAGTCTGATTCATTGGGGGGGGGGCATAACGCATAAGAGTTACTGTCGTCTCTTTCTGTTAGGATTGTGGCTTGAATTGGTTTAACAGACATAAGGTTGATATGGGCCGGAAGCTCGGTATGCCTTTTTTATATGGAGTACCTTAATCGAACTAGGATCACACTTGCCAGTTTTAAATTAAATTTGGGGCAAAGTTGATTTTTGTGTGAGTGAGTATACTAAGAGCCCGTTTGGTGACACTTTTTTTCAGCTTATCAGACTTATCAGCCATTATTTTCACCAAACACGTAATTTTTACTTCCACATGTTGAATTGTGTAATAATAATAAAAAGTAAGGTTGTAGTTACTTTTCTGTCTGTATTGACTGAAGTTACTCCAGATGACCATTTTAACTATTTTTACATATAATGTTTCTTTATTTTAATAATAAAATATATTTTAAAAATATTTTTTTCTAAAATCAGCAAAATTAGCCAATGCACCCACTTCAGCCAGAACTTCATAAATTTCAGCAGAATCAGCCAAGTAAGTCGATTTCCATGCTACCAAACGAGCTCTAAAATTTTAAATTGTTTTACACCTCACATCTATTATCTATTAATATATAAAAGCACACTTCTTTGATGAATAGGGTTCCCCCCAAAAATGTCGACATCATGCTTTTGTTCATTTTTCCATTAAAAAATTGCAAAATCCTTAAACAAATGTCAAAATAAATACAATACAAAATAATTAGTCCGTATAATCTAAAGATATTACATCCATCAGAGAATAAAGTTTTGTAAGCAACCAAATCCTATTTGTACAAAGATGTAAAAAAAGTATTTTGACCATAGTAACTATGCTTAACATGTCACATTTTCATAAACAACCTTTATTTTAATCATATTTATGTAATCATTTTAAAAAGTTATATACATATATACCTAAATAACATTATATGTATAAATACTTATTTGAAGTTTTCTCATAAATTTATATTTAAGTTTAGTTTAGGAAAGATATAACACATTTTCACATATCTACACACCCCCTGATTTGCCAGGTTACATCAACAATTCGTCTAAATAATGCCATTCGTATAGATAAAGACATAACACATTTTCACATATCCGCACACCCCCTGATTTGCCAGGTTACATCAGCAATTCGTCTAAATAATGCAATTCGTATAGATAAAGACATAACACATTTTCACATATCTGCACACCCCCTGATTTGCCAGGTTACACCAACAATTCATATAGATAAAGATAAAGACATAACACATTTTCACATATCTGCATACCCCCTGAATTGCCATGTTACATCAGCAATTCGTCTAAATAATGCAATTCGTATAGATAAAGACATAACACATTTTCACATATCTGCACACCCCCTGAGGAGCGGACATGTGTCTTGCCTGTCTAACAGAATAATCAAACTAATCTAATGGAGTGTTGACACGCGTAAAGGTGATTGGAGAGATAACCGGGACAACTGGTTGATTGGAACTGCATGTAACAAACTGGTACCAAAATACACGTGCGAATTACATGTGTATTATCCGGAATATTCATCACTTTATCCGCTGGGAGTGATGTGGCACCCCTTAGAGTACTGGTGACGTGGTGGAAGATTATGCGACACTTCCGATTCGAGAAATGCCTAAGTCCACAAGGTGTTGGGGGTGATGTGGCACCCCTTAGAGCCTATTCTACCCACTCTTTGGATTTGTATCACAAATTCTTCCAAAGGTGTCACAACTTCTTTTCCAACTATTCTAAGTTCTAATATGAATTTTCAAATTGAACTAGTTTAAGAGCTTAAAGAAATGTGAACGAGCCAAGAGTAAAGTGATTGATTAACACTTTATCTTCTGCAGGATTTTCGGAATATAATTGTGTTGATTTCACTAAGCTCGCTGAATCTTCTTCGTCACGTCCCTTGGATATTTATAGATTTCTGGTTGTTGAATGTCTCCCGTTGGTTGAGGAGATTCAATCTTGAACGCTGATGCATCAACTTGATCTTCTGTCTTCGGCATGGAGTAATTCAAGACCAATGCAAAAAACCAAGCAAATTTAAGGAGTTGATGGCATGTCACAGTCAGAATTAGCAACAAAATATATGAAACGACATAGTCGACCATGAATTATTCAAGAACGACCACACCGTCCTCACCTATCAGGAATGGAGAGCCCTGACAATGAGCTTGGCAGCCAACTCAGTCCCCTCTATTAGGTTCAGGATGATCCATCTTCGGATTAGCTCCCCCCATTTGTTCGCAAACCACAAGTTCCCCTCTACCAGTGAGATCCAAACCCATTTGAACCTCAAGTTCTTATGGGATTCTGGATAGGATTTGGAGGCAAACAAGCGGAGATAGCCCGTTGGGAATTCGAGAAATAGCCCTTGGACTCAGAAGTATTGGATCTAACCGAATGAAAGAAATGGAGGAAGAGATCTAGAGTGGATCGAATATGAAGAGACAAGCACCGGGGAATGAACCCGGTGATGAACAGATGGGTCGTAGGGTAAGTTGGCCAGGGATGACTCCATAATAGAGCCAAATGCAAAGGGAACCGGAGGCCCGTCTCCAGACTCACTAAGTGAACCCCAAAATGAGACGGCGTGGGGGGCTCTACTATATTCTGTCCTGGAGTTGGGCAGGAATAGATGATGTTAGGGCTAGTAAGGCGAACCGCCTCTTCAAACTCTGAATCGGAGATGGCGGCCACAGGAACTCCACGAGAAAAATCATCCGAGAGATAGAAATGGGTTTCGAAACCATCAGAGTGGAAATGAATGTGGGGCTGGTTGGAGTCGGAACCCTCGTCATCAGGAAAAACGGTATGAAGCTAGACATGACTAGATGAAGACATAGAGACTGACCTGAAGAATAAAAGAGAAAGTTGCGATGGGATCTCTCTTCGTCTAGGAATTGCGACCGGAATTACAGGCCTATGCGAGAAGAATTAGCAAAAGGGTTTCTTGAAGGAAGGACATACCCTTTATAGAGAGGTCGTGGTGCCGCTTAAACCACTAAGGAACTGCTACCAAGGCACTTGAGTGCTGAAATCGGTGAGGCGGGATCGGAAACCGTGAAATCACAGACGTGTGTCAAGTTACAGCCCCACATTAAATACGAAACGACGCTACAGTTCGTGAGGGAAATTCAAAATTTGGAGTTCGTTACTCTTCTAAAATCAAGATCCACTTAGTTTAAAGAGTAGGGGGGTCGTGATGGTACCATGGACTGTGACCATGGCCCAATTACGGATTATGTGTGAAGCCCATCACACGAGATCAATATATAAGCCACGCCCATTAATAGGGATTAATCAATTAATTTAGCCAACTGGGCCTAACAGGGGACTACGACCCGCAAAAGGAACTCACATCCAGGATGACCTGATCAGTAGGCCTCGAGCCTGAGCGGGATTCTAGCGAGGTCGGACTCACCCAGGGTTTACATGGCAAGCTATCTATTACACATAGCTATTTGGCAATGGCATGGATTTAACGGAACAAATGTGGACATAAAGGAGCAATAAATACGGGGTTATGGAATACGTGTAGAAGAGTCTTATCATGATTAGACCTATTTAATGTACCGATTATGTCTCCTTAGGCTATTGTAGCTCTATGTCTATAAATACTTCATATACCTACCCTAAATGGGTTCCGCTTTTTCGATTAATAAAATACCGCCTTACGTTGCTCAAATACTCTATCTTTCGTAGATTGGCTCTCGTAGTTGGAATTAAACTCCATCAAGGACAATTTCTTTTATTTAAAATATTAGGCATTCTTTTTTTGCATATGAGGTAAATGGAGCAATAAAAAGGAAAACAAAAGAACTAAGTTAGAGCATAATGGAGGGGTGTATAACATAAGAAATAAGTATTTTTTTTACTAGAAAACGCTTATATTGAACTCAAAAATTAAACAACCAAACATCCAATATTTTGACTACCCAAACATTTCCTCTAGACTCCTTATAGCCAATAGGCCCTCCCACTCTCTGATCAGGCATATAATAGATTGTCCAATAATGAGCAAGATTAGTCGCTGAACATGTGAGAGATTCAAAGCTATTATCGGCCAAACTAGCCTGACCGCTTCATCCCAAACTAAAAATTGAAACCACAAAACAGAAATTATAGCGTTTGACCTCAGACACAACAAACGAAATAAAAACGGAGTACTGGACTAAAAACTTAAAATTAATGCAGATAAAACTAGATAACGTAAAACAAACTTGACCCGTCTTCGTCGAAACCCCAATTTCTCTGTCATTCCACGGCGGCGGTTCAGGAGGGGGATGAACCAATGACTCTCTTTACCTTCCTCCTCTAAGACCAACTGATCATCTAGATCATCAAGCTCACTTTGCCTCGAAATCATCTCGATTGCTGCTGCTTTGGAATACAAATTCCCTTTCATCGCAACATGCTGCTCCGACGCTGATTTCTCAAATGTGATTGGGCCTCCCAATGATAACTTTTCTCCAGTTATCCCTGAATTCACTGATTCCGCCAACATCACCTCCATCTCCTCCTGCTGATTGTCTTCCTTCTCTCCGTCCTTGCTTACTGTTGTTGTCGGCTGGAAGAAAGCTCGGTCGAAGCCCTGCGCTACTGCTTTGTTCGCCGAAGTACTGCGCACAAATTTTGTGGTCGAACAAAATCGTCACCTCTAACCCTAGACAGAAGCGCCTACCCGTGCGCTTGTATTTAAGAAAAAGTATATGTTATAACTAAAATAAATGTTTTTTAAATGTGACCATTTTTTTACATTTAAATGATCATGAGACTTCATTCATAGTAATTTTAACTAAATTACTTTTCTTTTTACACATAAACATGTGATCGCTTTCTTTTTAAAGTAATTAATTTATTAAACTTATTTCTTTCTGCTCTGCACAAACTTCAGCCGCGCAATTCTTATGTTTCTTATTTCACACTCAACACAAAGTTCACAATGTATAATGAGACCAATGTAATATCATATAATTGACTTCACGGTGACCACTCATTTTAATGAATTACACAGTGATAGTTAGTGAACATACTATTCAAGTGAAAGCAACGTTCTTCGCATACACGCATTTTTTAAACATCACAATGACAACTTTTGAAAAAAGTTTCAAAATTTATGCCAAACTTTTTGCATTGTTTTAAGCAAATTGATTGGGTACATAGAGTGTGTGTAGTGAAATTAGCCAGAGTAGTAAAGCAGTTCCCGTTGAATTGATTGGTAAAGAGTGTTTAAATGGGATTTTAGAAAAATAAAGAAATTCCCATTTGATAGAAAAAAAATATGCACTATGCTCTAGCTTTGCGTTCCGTGCAACTCAATCTTTCGGGTTTGTTTTTTGTGCTTTAATGGGTGTAAACTATTACACAACCTTTATTCACATTTTTACTTTATAAGTTAAAGTCATTTGTATTTCAACTCAATGTCTGTATACAGGTTATCAAGTTTAATATTCTTTTTCCCCTGTTTTTTCCCCTGTTTTTTTTTCCTTCTGTTTTTGGTTTCAGGTTGGTCAAATTAATCGTAAAAGACAACACACAGACTTCAACACGAAAGGTAACATATTATGTGCATGTGATATTTAATAAACATATTGTGTACTCCTTGGAGTTGGAGAATTAGTCACTAAAACCTTGATAGAGTATATGATGGCCCAGGGACCCCCAGCCCACAGACTCCTATTTCGCCTACACATGCCCATCAAGCCCAATGATCACACAAAGCCCAAACACAAAGCCCAAGTGCTAAGAAGCCCACGACGCACATATGGGCACCTTCGGCCCTATGGCCGAGGGCTCCCAATCCCCCAGGACAGATGAATTTGGGCATATAAAGCTACTGGAAGAAAACGGCAGTAAACGGTAGCCTTCGGCTACTGGGTGCCCTCGGCTCACATCAAGCCTTCGGCACATGGGTAGCCTTCGGCCATATGATTCAGGCCGAAGGGTCTACGCCCCACGAAGCTTCCTGTGGAGACAAGCAACCACCGCATTTAATGCGGCGTCACGTCCAACCACCGCATTTAATGCGGTGCACGTGCATATGCCGGTGCTACCCCGATTGAGGTGACCCCTCGGCCGTTAGATTGTTGACACGTGTACTGTCATCGCATTTATGGTTGTTATAAATAGCAGCCTTTATTCCTCTTGTAAAGGATCCCAACATCTCGAGTTCATTTGATACAAGTGACTCTCTCTCTCTTACTTATTTGCTCTGACTTCTCTCTAGGTTATTCCTCGAATAACCCTTCGGATAAGCTACCCCGGGTACACTATCCATCAAACCTTTTTTGTTAAGTCAGGGTTTAGCTTAAACGTACTCTGAATTTTATTATTGTTATGTTTAAAGCTATACATTATGGAACATCTTTTATTTCTAAAGATCAATGATGTCTACTATTTTCGAGATGAGTGTGTTTCCGTTTAACTATGATGCTTGGTATTTTCCTAACATTTTTAGGGTGTAGCCAAGGGGTTTTGAAATCACATTATTGTTCACCCAATTCCCCGAAACTGCTTTTATTGGAGCGAAGGGAGTTTCATTAATTCACCATTTTTTTTAATTACAATGTTTATCTTCTCTTTTTTATGTGTCAAGTATTAGATTGATAGGTGAGTCATTTGGATACCCCATTGGGGCGGTTGATCGAGCTTCTATTCTTACTTGGGTGGGTAAGGGGGCTGGCTCTTTAGCATACGAATAGGGAACTTTATGGTGGGAGGAGGTCGCTAGGTAGCATGTTGTCACGGGCATAGAGTCTGGCGCAGCCCACAGCGCCCGTGCGGCGTCCCGGGGTCCCTCTCATCCCCGCGGACCAGCCTCGCTCTCATACGAAACCGGACTGGTTTCGCCCTGCCTTGGGCTCATCAGGGGAACGGCAATAGCTCCCGACCAGTTGTGCCTTCAGACACGCCTCCGTCTCCTTCATAGTCAAGCCCCATGCCCAACTCGGCCAGACCTGAGCGTCTAAGGCAGAACCCTCCTTGACGCTATTGCCTCCCACATGCCTCACCCGACATGCTAGCCAGTCGGTCCGTCCCATTCATTGAGCCTAACACGGTCACGACCAACGGTCCGTGACATTCTCCCCCACCCAAAATCTAGCACGTCCTCGTGCTAGGGGAGACGACTCTGCCCAAGAATCACCATGCTTAATATTGTCAACGCGCCTCATCACCAGGCCGCTTCTCTCTCAAGCAGCCCGGCCGAGCTGGTGGCCACCCGAGTTCCCATTCCCTCAGGAACCCATCCGCCCCTGCGGACCATCAGGAGTGGAGCCGTCATCAGCACGTACCGGCCCTAGAGCCACCATGCTCGCATAGTCCTCATCCCTCACGAGGACCCCACCATAACACGCGACAATATAAGCACGACCCGCTCTGATACCACTTGTCACGGGCACAGAGTCTGGCGCAGCCCACAGCGCCCGTGCGGCGTCCCGGGGTCCCTCTCATCCCCGCGGACCAGCCTCGCTCTCATACGAAACCGGACTGGTTTCGCCCTGCCTTGGGCTCATCAGGGGAACGACAATAGCTCCCGACCAGTTGTGCCTTCAGACACGCCTCCGTCTCCTTCATAGTCAAGCCCCATGCCCAACTCGGCCAGACCTGAGCGTCTAAGGCAGAACCCTCCTTGACGCTATTGCCTCCCACATGCCTCACCCGACATGCTAGCCAGTCGGTCCGTCCCATTCATTGAGCCTAACACGGTCACGACCAACGGTCCGTGACAATGTGGTGTCATATGATAATTTACCAAGTCGTAGTTACTTGTGCATGTTATAATGGAGTGTGTATGATGAGCAACATTCGTCGTTTTATTTTGGAACCAGCTTCTTAGAGGGAAATTCTTTTTGTCTGAATTTCATTCTATTATAATTGGTAAATATTGCATTTCATTTCATGATCCAATCGATTTTTTCCTTTCCATTGTTGCTAAATCATGTCTTTCACTTTAATTTTGGTTATACCATAAAATTTGTATTCCCTTATATATGTATTACAATAATTTTATATATTTTGTATCATTTTCTAAGTTCTTGCTTATCCATATTTTTGTTTTTTTACCATTCAGTTTTAGTTCAAATGTTAAGCTTGTGAGCTTGAGATCAAACCTTGCACAGAGTGTGGAGAAACATTCTGACTTACTAGAGGAGAGACCGACTTAGTGGCAAAATACGAGTATGATATTCAAGTCTGCCTTGGTACAATTCTGAATGATTTGCTAAAACTGGAGCTTATATGTGTTAATAATTGTGATATAACATCCAGGCTTGGCACATGCTTTTGAGTGACAAGGTGCAATTTAAGATGCATTTACCACAAAGGTTGGGGATTAAAAACATCCCAGTAGTTAAAGCTACGGAAAAATTTGACTCTGCATCCCATATCTTGAGTGATATTTGACTTTGCACTATATTTTTCAAAATCATTAATATATGCACCCTGAATCAGTATAAAATCATTTTACTTTGCACCTCACTCCTTCACAATTTTATGTTGATGAGGTGCACACATTAATGATTTTGAAAATATGGTGCGAAGTCCAACATGACCTAAAACATGGGATGCAAAGTCAAATTCTCCATAAAGTTATTTATCACAAAACTGAAAAGCATTTAAAAACCATCCCTTACCCAACTTCCCGCTCTTAGACTTTGTAATCAAGCAACTGCGATGCGAGATTACTATGTAGAGTGCGAGTTATTTATCATATGGTCAGTGCAAGTATTTGTGCCAGAACCTCACTCCCAATCAACTAGGTTGTGATTAAATTCTATTTACATCCTTCCAGTCAACTGTCCTACCGGTGTTGGGTCCTCGAGGATGAGGTGTCATTGTTTTTAATGCTTGATTTAAGTAAAAGTAGGTGTTCACACACACTCATTTTAGCTTTTTTGAGTAAAAAATACTACCAGTATGAAAAAGTGCTTTTTAAGTTTTCTAAAACAGAGCCTTAGAGCCCGTTTGGTAGCACGAAATCGGCTGATTTGGCTGATTCTGCTGAAATTTATGAAGTTCTGGCTGAAATGGCTGCATTGGCTGATTCTGCTGATTTAAGAAAGAATTATTTTTAAAATATATATTATTAATAAAATAAAGAAAACATTATATGTAAAAGTAGCTAAAATGATCATCTACAGTAACTTCAGCCAATACAGCCAGAAAAGTAACTCCAACCTTACTTTTTCTGCTTAATACACAATTCAATGCGCGAAAGCAAAAATTACGTGTTTGGTGAAAGAGTTGGCTGATAAGCCTGATAAGCCGAAAAACAGTGTTGCCAAACGGCCTCTTAATATATATAGTGTGATATTTAGAGCAAAAAAATCTTTTGTACACACTTTTACTGTTTACACACTGCCCGTGATTTTTTTTTTTTGTCTATCACAGACAACACGTTTTGTTAGTGACAGACAAAAAAACGTTCATAGGTAGTGTGTACAAGTGTGTTAACAGTAAAGTGTGTACAACAAACTGGAATGGTTGTATTTAGAGAGTTTTGCAAATGTGTTTTAAAAGCACTAAGCTATTTTGCATGGACACACTTATACTTAAAATCAGTACTTTTAAGTCAAAAGTGAGAAGCTAGGTTTGGGATGTTTTTATATGCTTCTTGATTTTTTGGTAAACAGTTCAAACTTTTACGATAGTTATTAGTTCAACATTAGGCAGACCTTCAGTTATTTCGATGATTCGATCATACATTTCATTCATACATCACATTTTTTTTTCAAATAAAAGGAGAAAATATAGGGGGGAAAGGAAACAAAATAAATTAATTAAAAGACAAAAACTAGACCCAAGGGAAATCTCTAGACTGCGATCTAGTCCTCATACTGTGTAACTTTTTGTTTTGCTGAGATTTCCTGTAAAGTTTTAGTTGTGTGTTCAGGTTCTTTGTCGGCAGACAATTTTCGGAGGTGACTAGCTTTGCTTTGCGGCATATCGTCCTGTTGAATTTGGAGTTCCCAATTTCTTCCTGGTTTGATAACGGAGATCCCAATCTCACACGTTCATGCATATGCCCATGCATTTTGTCCATCCTTTCCATGTCATTCATCGTATGTGTACGTGAGTCTCTAAAGCTCCTCACATAGCAATGAGGATGATACATGGGTCTACTACAACCCGAGTCAGAGTCCTTTTCCCTCGCCTGATACAGTCAGGAGGGAGAGCATCCCTCGCCCAATACCGACATATTATATTCAGAGGGGCAAACACCCACTCAACTAGTAGGACTACTCGAAGATACATGAACACGAGCAAGAGTATAATATCTCGAGCAGGATCGCACGCTCACAACTCCAAAAAATCGGGGACTTATGTTGGGATATATTATCCTGGCCTACTATTATTTCAGAAGCCCAATACATTACCCTGGCACGGAGCCCGATCCATGAGGACCATTTATGTCCATCTCGCCTATTCCGGCCCATGCGGTCCTTTCGGCCCATTACGACAGCTTTTGCACCCCTCCCCGTTTTCCTATAAACAGGGGGCTCCCTCTAAATTAAGGGGTCATTCTCCTTTGTCTACTACCCTCCTCTCTAGATTAGCTCCCAACTTCATTAATGGCCGCTAGCCTTACTCTTGTGTACAACATAAATGGTGAGGAGAGAGTAATAAAATGAGAGTGACTTGGGCATTACCCCGAAAAGTCTCGTGATATTCACAATATTGAGTTTTCGTGTTAAATCGAGAGTTCATATACATATATTCATATTTATTTATAGTACTAGTTTTTCGACGCGCGATGCGCGAGAGGAAAATGCCCAATGCTACTTCGGTAGACTAACCGAATGAAGCATTATGCATCAATATAAGCATTACAAAGTAACAAACTTTATACAAAATATTTTACCACCATCAAAATGCTGAAAAGCATAAGTTCAATCTTTCGTATGCTCCTCCTTGAAGTTGTATGTTTTCAATATTGAATCTCTTGAGAATCAAAATAATGAAATCTGCAAAATAAATCAATGCTAGAGTTGTTATTACAATATTTCCATCCAAAAACGAACTGATTCTTTCTTTAAGCCAAACTCTAAAACAAGAACACCTGAATGTGATTGACTTCAAATTTATCAAATTCAGAAAGAAAAAAACGAGAAAAAAACTCTCAATATGTATTTATTAATATATGCTTATAGTACATCTGTACATGGAGGATAGAACTTCAAGTGTTGTCAGGAATGCTTAAACTAATACTGCTAAAAGAATATGGTCTCCTCTTTTAATGATGAGTAATCCTTGATAGTTGTAACTTGAGAATTGTGCTAAAATATAATCAAATGACAAATAAGCGATAGTCAAATAGATGTCATCAGCCAATTTCTTCATTTTCTTATAAAAGAGACCGCAGTTTTGCATTTGTAGCACAAAAGTGAATCGTATCTGCATCACATGTTAGTATTTTGCGTTGCAGTAAATTTGGAGATTACGACAAGATTCATTGAGCAGGTTTGTTCATTTCAAAGCAAATCATCAAGTTCCAAATCCGATTCTGTCAAAAAAAAATGTTCCGAATCCGATGATATAAATTTGGAAAATACTTCCAAAACACAATAAAAGTGTCCTGCAATGAAATATTGATTGGGCACAAAAAGATGCAAAGGAGTTCTGATGTCAAGTCAGATTTAGCTCAATCACAATTTCATTTGAAAGCATATCCTAAGTAATACATAAACATAAATAAATATACAATAATTGATAACTGAACATGCCATAAAAATAAGAATGTAATTAAACTCAACTTTGTTTAATACTCCCTCCATCCCGCTAAGATTGTCCCATTTTACCTTTTCGGGAAGTCCCACTAAGATTGTCCCATACCAAATTTGGTAAAGTTTGTGTGGCTCTAAATCATTCTTACTTTATCAATTTAATATCAACCACACAAACCCACTTTTCTTAATAATCGTGTCACCTTCTCTTGTCCCAATCTTAGTGGGACGGAGGTAGTAATATTGTCTTTTCGATTTCTCATTGGTAGAATCAGGAAATATAGCCACAAATTTACTTGACCTAGGCTAACTTTTTTCCTGATAGCTAATCATCTTTATGATAAAAAGTAACATTAGGCCTTATTGAGTCGCCAACACGCTTAATCAAGTCTTTAACCTGTTATGCATCAAGTAACCTCATGTTTTTCTCGTGTGAGTAATTATGAAAAACAAAGCATAAAAGTAAAACTACAGTTGAGTGAAGCAAGAAATCTATTCAATCCTGCTGAAAAAATACCTATGGACAAAAGATGGAAAAACCTAACCAGTTAGCAAAACAGTTCTTGAGTTATTGGTCGAACTGTACGGTCTCACTTGTTGTTAGCAATGCATTCACCCTAACCTGCTGCATGGATTGATGGAGTAATTTAAGAAGATGATAGAAGTTTTTGATGGCGTGAACTCCTAGCGTGAGTAAATGCACTGGCTAGGGGCATTGGGTCTTTCTGGGAGAAAGTAGGCTGGCAGAGAAACAATAATTTTTTTATAAGACAATGGTACAATCTCACAGTGATGCCTTGGATGCTAATATCCTATATCAAGAGCAATGATTTCTCTACTCAACTAAAATGATCCCTAAAAGTCAAGTAAGAATGAAAGCATTACCTTAACAAACAAGGGCATATTTTCCTTTTGCTCCTCATGTGTATGGGAGAAGAATGCATAAACCCTATCAAGAAGAATTATATATTCTTGCAGTAAACTAACTTTGTGTTAGCATCAAATAATCAATCAATCATTGGTTACATAAATAAATAAATTATTTTATAAAAAAGAAAGTACCTTGGGCTGTTTCATTTCCATTATGAGACCATGTTGAAATAAGTCATCGGCTACCTCACAACCAACATTCTCAAAGAGTGCATCAATCGAGCAGAATATGAGGGGACCATAGGAAGAAAAAAAAAATTCAATCTTGTTAGTGGATTTCGATTGGGTTACAACCCATTGTCATGAATGGTTGTTGAGATAATTAGAAGAGTTTGAGAGATGATAAAAAGACATAACACTATCATAGAAAATAGAATGGTAGGAAATCGAATGACCAGCTGAGATGAAGGAAAGCAAGGTGATAGTGCAGCAGGGTTGGGAGCTGCTGAGATGTAGGAAAGGGGGAGGTGTATTGAACCTAATGATAGGCATATGGAACGGAATGGCTAAGATGGATTGGACGGAAATAAAACTGGGAAAATAGGCTCCTTTAATAGAGTACAGAACTACATATGCTAAAACACAGTGTACCACCTCATGAAGGACATTTAAACCAACATTTTTTTCACCCCTAAAATGTACTTATGGACGATAGACACTTGTTGGGTTAAGGGCCCAAGCCGAGGTCCGGCCCACTAACCCATTTTGCCAGACGACCGTCCAGCTAGAAATTAGGCCAGCCCACAGGCCCATGTACTATTAAGCATGGACGAACGTCTGGTGTTGGAGGACTCAGGCCCAGCGGCTCATCTCGACGAACGTCTAAGCAGGGACAAGGAGCGGAGCCACGGGCCATCAGGGGTGACGACGAACGTCTCCTGAGCAAGCCCATAGTCATCGGAGGAGACCCAGCCCACATGATGAGAATCCATCAAGGCCAGGAGACGAACAGCCAATATCCCTCAAGGGTCACTTGGAGGAATCCAACTCACTTCCCGGATGGACGAACGTCCCCACTATTCCGGCGGGAAACCTAGATTCTGGCGGGAAGTGCATTTAATGCTAAAGATTTGGTAGTTGGGATACCAGCGGTCCACAGGCTGCCACGTCAGTACAGCCACCTGCCCATTGGCGGGTATAAATAGAAGCATTTATTTCGTTGTAAAGGGTTGGCAACTTTCTATTCTTAGCATACTAGCTTCAGCACTCTTACTCGCAGCATTTCTAACTGCCTTGTAAGACGAACGGCCGACGTGCCTTTGTTAGCAAGTAGATTGTACTTAGGGGAGTTATTACGAGGTTAATAATACCTATTTACATTGCCTGCTATTACTCTTGTTTCCTGATTCATCTAATAGTTGTTGGGCTAGATAACCATACATCCACTCCATTCGAAACCTTTGGGCTTACGTGTTGGGTCCACGGGTTGAAGGAATAAACCTCAACACTGGCGCCGTCTGTGGGAAACTGAGCAAAAAGTTTCCAGAAACTCTCCCAAACAGCTACTAAATCTACCTACAGCAAACACGATGTCAGGAAGCAACAACCAGCGTGATCTCTCCGAGCGTCTGGAGTCAAGCCGCCGGAATCGCGGCCAGAACTCGGAACTGTCCGCAACAATATGGACCTCCGGGGGAAACGGGGGCATCACTGACCTCATTCCCCTTGAGGCCAGGCAGGATCCCCGCCTCATGCGGGAACTCGCTGACACCATGCGTCGTCTGGCAGACGAACGGGAGGCCCGAGAGCAGGTGTACTCAGCAAGCACCCAGCGGACGCCCCTCTCTCCCATTCGCCGCATGCAGTCGTATGACGATACGACGGGATCCAGCGATCACCGGCCCTCAGTCCATGAGCGGCTAGGCGGAGGTTCAGGCTCCCGTGAAACGGGAGGGCGAACCAGGGCCAGTATCGCTGCATCCAGAGCTCGCACGCCATCGATTCCCCGCCAAGTCCTGCGGGGAGACGAAACCCCAAGGTTCAACACCGTCGGACGACGTTTCCAACGGCGAGGTGCGCAGATCTTTAGGCGGCCGCACGAAGCTGTGGCCGCTCAGCAGAACGCCATCCTCGAAACCGTGCCCCCTGTGTCCCCCGGAAGGGCCGCACAGGAGGCAAGGATGGAAGCGATGGAACGACAAATAGCCGAGATGAATAGACGGACGGACATCGGCCCGGCCACGCCCTCTTTCTCTCTCACATCACCCTTCACTCCGCGGGTGATGAGCGTCGAGATTCCTCGGGACTGCAGGCCCCCGGGCAACTTGGTATACAATGGAGCTGGCGATCCCAAAGCCCATTTGATAAGCTACCAAGGGAACCTGTCCATGCTGGGAGCATCAGACGAGGCCATCTGCAGATTGTTCTTCAGCACCCTCAGGGGGCCAGCGCAAGAATGGTTCGGCCAGTTGAGGCCGGGCACCATCGACTCATACGAACAGCTCTCCCGGCAGTTCATGGCTCAGTTTGCCGCCAGTACCACCCCCAGGAAGGACGTCACGGCTCTCGCCCACATCAAACAAGGGCGGGACGAACCGCTGGCTAGGTTCCTGGTAAGGTGGAGGGACGAGGTCCTGCAGGTCGATGACCTGGACGAACGTCTGGCCACAAACATGTTCACCAGTGCACTGGCCACAGGGGATCTATACCGGGACTTAAGGAGAAACCCCGGCCCCAGCTACACCGAAGTTCTGGCTCGGGCCCAGAAATATGCCTCCATTGAGGAGGAGATCAGGCAGCGGGACGGAGTTCCCGCGGCCCAGCCAAGGAAGATGGCGGACAGGCTCGGACCCAGACCGGGGCCCGGGCCCTCCCCCCCAAACAAAAAGAAGAAGACAGACGGGGCAATGGTCCCCTGGAAGACTCCGTCCGGGGACATTCAGGCGCGGCCGGACGACCACTACGTCCCATTGGCTTATCCAGTGAGCCAGATCTTCGAGGCCATCAAGGACAAGGGCCTCCTGATGGAACCCCAAGATATGCAGAAGCATATGGGGCTTGACAAATCGGCCTACTGCGAATACCATCAGAGGGCCGGCCACCTGACGGACAACTGCAGCCAATTGAAGAAGGCAATCGACGAGCTGATCCGCCAGGGGTACTTGGGCGAGTTCACCCAGCTGCTGAACAAAAACAGCCAGCAGAAGCCGAACCAAAGGCACAAGACATGGCGCCGCGACGATCGGCGCGAGGCAGAACCTCAGGACGTGGATTATCGAAGTACGGATAAACGTCCGGAGGGATCCCTCGGCCCGAAGGGCAAGAAGAAGAAGTTGGAAATCAAGGTGATCTTCGGAGGCGCTGAGACAGGGGATACACCCGCCGAACGGAAAAAATTCGAGAGATCACTTTACGTGGGTTCCGTGTCAGCACCCCCCACCAAACGCAGCAAAATCGAGGCGATCACCTTCGGTCCCGCCGATCTGCCAATGTCACCAGCGCCGCACAGAGATGAGCTGGTGATCAGCATGGACGTGAACGATGCCATTGTCCGCCGCGTCCTTGTTGATACCGGGAGCAGTGTGAACGTCCTCTACTGGGAGGCTTTCGAGGGGATGAAGCTTAGGAAGGATATGCTGCACCCCCTGCGCACCCCGCTGTCCGGCTTCACCGGGGATTGCATTGACGCTGAGGGCACCATCAGCTTGCCAGTAGAGATCGGCGACGGCCCTCACACCGTCCGGGTCGGGATGACGTTCGTCGTGGTCCGCCTGAAGTGCGCCCACAACGCCATTTTGGGCCGACCCGGCCTGGAAGACTTGGGGGCCATATGCTCCGTACGGCATTCATGCATCAAATTCCCCACCGACACTGGGGTGGGGATAGCACGTACGGACCCGCATATGGCCAGGGCCTGCTACACGAAGGCCATGGAGAGGCTCAACGAGCGGGAGGCTCGGGTCAACAGCATCTCCGAGAAGGCCAAACAGGCCGACTTAGACGCTCATCTGGAACCAGCAACTCTGCTGGAAGAAATCGAGCTCGACGACCCGATGGACAGGAGGGTGTCCATCGGCGCAGATCTAGAGCCAGAAATCAGAGCGGGGGTCATAGCCGCCCTCCGGAGGTTCAGGATCTTGTTCGCCAGAGGGCCGGAGGACATGCCGGGCATCGACCCCAACCTCATATGCCATAGACTCGCCGTGCGGTCGGACGCCAAGCCCTTACAACAAAAGAAAAGATACATGGCGGCCGACCGACGCGACTTCATCAGGAAGGAGACGGCAACTCTCCTCAGCATCAAACACATCCGGCCGGTCATCCACGTGGAGTGGTTGGCCAACGTGGTACTAGCCCCGAAGGGCGACACTTGGCGGATGTGCGTCGATTACTCGGACCTCAACAAAGCTTGTCCGATGGATCCTTACCCTGTTCCGAGGATCGACTTGCTGGTGGATGAGACGGCAGGCTGCGAGCTGCTCAGCTTCATGGACGCATTCAGGGGCTACCATCAGGTGTTCATGCACCCCGATGATGCCGAAAAAACGGCATTCGTTACGGCGGACGGCGTGTATTGCTACATCGTCATGCCGTTCGGCCTGAGGAACGCCATGGCTACTTTTCAGAGGATGATTGGGATGTTGTTCAAAGACGTACTTGGGAAGACAATGGAAGCTTACGTGGATGACATCCTGATCAAGAGCAAGAGAAAGGAGGACCATGTCCAGGACATGGAGAGGGTCTTCGGCATCATGGAGAGGGCCAGCATGAGGCTCAATCCGAAGAAGTGTGCCTTCGCCGTCCGGGGCGGCAAGTTCCTCGGCTACATGATGAGCGAGCGGGGGATCGAGCCTAACCCGGAGAAGGTGAAGGCGATTATGGACATGGAGGCCCCGAAGAACCTAAAAGACGTGCAGCGGCTCACCGGGCGTCTAGCGGCCCTGAGCAGATTCTTATCCAAGCTGGCTGATAAGGCGATCCCCTTTTTCCAGATCATGAAAAAAGCCAGTCCCTTTGAGTGGACCCCGGAATGCCAGGCTGCCTTCGAAGATTTCAAGGTATATCTCTCTTCTCCGCTCGTCCTCACCAAAGCGGATCCCGGGGAGAGATTGTACATGTATCTGGCGGTAGCCGACCTAGCCGTGAGCGCTGTGCTGCTAAAGGAGTCTGAAGCCGTCCAGCGGCCAATATACTTCGTGAGTAAGGCACTGAACGGCCCCGAGACGAGATACACACTGATGGAAAAGACGATCCTTGCCTTGATTGCGTCCATCAAGCGCCTGGCGCCGTATTTTCAGGCACACCCGGTGACCGTCTACACAACGCAACCCCTCGCCACCATCCTCAGGAATCCAATGGCGAGCGGGAGGATAACCAAGTGGTCCCTGATGATCGGCCAGTATGACGTGGAGTTCAAACCAAGGCCGACGATCAAGGGACAGGCACTGGCGGACTTCATTGCAGAATGCACCGCGCGCACCGAGGACGAAACCCATGACAGCAACGACTTCGACACTTGGTGGGAGATGTACACCGATGGGGCCTCAAGTGCGCGGGGCTGTGGCGGGGGAGCGGTGATCACTTCCCCCGAAGGTTTCAAGGCCTACTACTCTATGAAATTCGAGTTCAAGGTCACCAACAACGAG
Source organism: Cuscuta epithymum (assembly GCA_945859915.1). NCBI lineage: Eukaryota > Viridiplantae > Streptophyta > Magnoliopsida > Solanales > Convolvulaceae > Cuscuta > Cuscuta epithymum. The sequence continues at coordinate 1,811,403 of CAMAPF010001000.1, forward strand.
GCTGAATACGAGGCGCTTATCGCAGGTCTGAAATGCGCGAAAGCCCTCGGAGCAGCCCGTCTGAAGGTGAGAATGGACAGCCAGCTGGTGGTAACCCAGATGAACGGTACGGCAGAAACCAGGGAAGAGAGAATGAAGGTCTACAAAGAGCTGGCGGAGGAACAGACCGCACAATTTGAGCAGGTGGTGCTTGAGCAGGTATCGCGGGTGGAGAATGCTGAGGCGGACATACTGTCGAAACTAAGCAACCCCCCAACCGATGATCCGGCCTCAGGCATCCCCCGACACATTAGAGGCTTCGTTAGGCAGGAGGTGTTCCCAGTACCGGCAACAGACGTCATCCAGGTGGAGGTTATCTCCATGGCCGAACCTAACTGGGCGAAGGAGATAGCAGATTACCTCAGAGATGGAACACTCCCTGAGCCCGAGGATGATGGCAGTACAGGAAGAGCCGCATGGGTAAAGAGGCGTGCCCCTAACTTTGAACTTATTGACGGGCAGCTCTACAAGAAGACGTTCGGCGGACCCTACCTCCGATGCCTCCCGCCGAGCCTGGCAGCGGCGGTGATCGAGGAAATACATGAAGGGATCTGCTCCAGCCACCAGGGCCCCCGGACCTTGGCCAGGAAAATCATCCTGCAAGGCTATTACTGGCCGACCATACAGCAAGATTGCTTCAATCACACCCGGAAATGCGCAGTATGCCAGCAGTATGCACCCGTCCCTGGCCGTCCAGCAAGTTTCTACACCCCGATGACCATCGCACTACCTTTTGCTAGGTGGGGCATAGACCTGCTGGGCCCTCTGCCAACGGCTGCTGGTGGAAGGAAGTTCGTCATCGTGGCGGTTGATTATTTCACGAAGTGGGTCGAGGCCGAGCCGTTGGCCTCCATCACTGAATTCCAGTGCCAGAAGTTCGTCTGGCAGAACATCATCTGCCGCTTCGGAATCCCAGAGCAGATCATCACTGACAACGGCCGGCAGTTCATCGGCAGAGGCTTTGAGGCATACTTGGCAAAGTGGGGCATCAGGCACTCTAAGGCCTCGGTGGCCTACCCGCAGGCCAACGGCCAAGTGGAGAACATGAACCGGACCATCATGGATGGAATCAAGAAGAAGTTAGAGGACTACGCCTCCACCTGGCCGGAACAGCTGAATTATGTCTTGTGGACGTATAGAACAACGCCCAGAACGGCAACTGGCGAGACCCCTTTCGCCTTAGCTTATGGTTTCCAAGCTAAGGTACCGACGGAAGTATTGGTACCTACACACCGCACCAAGCACTTCCAGCCGGAGGACAACGAGACCAACCTGCGAGCGGAGCTCCATTTCATTGAGGAACGGAGGGACCTGGCGGCTCGTCGCATGGAAGAATATCACAGGGCCACCCAGAGATACTTCAACAAGGCCGTGAAATTCCGGGAAATAGAGGCCGGGGACCTCGTACTCAGGAAAAGAGAAAAGAGCAAGCCGCTCGAAGGCGGCAAAATGGCAAAGAACTGGGAAGGACCCTACCGGGTCATCAGGAGATACAACCAGGGGACGTTCCTCCTTCATACCCTGGATGGGAACCATGCCGGGATGTGGAACGTAGAGCACCTGAAGAAGTTTTATCAATAATTAGAGGCTGATATCCTTGTTATATTTCCACTCCCATGTAAAATGACCGGACGTCGTCAATAATAAAGGCCCCCTGTTTTTTACATCACTTCTGTTCTTGCCAACGACCGCTAAAGAAGGGAATCTCGATGCAGATACACCTGTTCCTCCTTGTGATGTCTGCGGATACCGAACGTCTCCTCGAAGTAGGGACGTCGGTAGGACCAAGGACCAAGGACGAACGAAGCACCAGGGAATCTCGATGCAGGTACACCTGTTCCTCCTTGTGATGTCTGCGGATACCGAACGTCTCCTCGAAGTAGGAACGCCGGTAGGACCAAGGACCAAGGACGAACGAAGATTACCTCCCTAAAAAAAAAAAAAAAAAAAAAAAAAAAAAAAAAAAAAAATGGGGAGAAGAGGAGAGAAGCTTCTACACGGAAGGGAATCTTGCCCGGGTGTGCCAGATCTTCCCCCACCACCGAAGGCGAACGCCTCTCGATGTAGAGGTTAGTAGAGACGTGGAGGGGGCTAGACGAACCAAGGGAGCCTGCCAAGATAAACCTGTTTATCCCACAAACGACCATGGATCGATGGACGTGGGATAACGAAGACGGGAACCCGCGAGGGTAAACCTGTTCGTCCCTGCGAGTCCCTTGGGTACCGAACGTCTTCTTCGAAGCAAGAGACGCCGGTAAGACTAAAAGGGCCACGGACGAACGAAGAAGGGGGGAATCTCGATGTAGATAAACCTGTTCGTACTTGCGATGTCTGCGGATACCGAACGTCTCCTCGAAGTAGGAACATCGGTAGGGCCAAGGACCAAGGACGAACGAAGACTAAAAGACTCCAAAAAAAAAAAAAAAAAAAAAAAAAAAAAAAAAAAAAGATGCCAGACGAGCATGGAGCAAAGAATGATTTTTATTCCTCGGCACTATTGGCCGGAAAATTACAATGTATCAGAGTACAATACAAATAATGAAAAATTGTACAAGTACATGATGATGAGCAGAGAATCACGGCAGATCGGCGTCCGGAGCTGGAGCTTGGGAAGGGGCCTGCGTGGATTTATCACTAGCTGCGGCTTCCTCCTGCTCCTTCAGCAGCTCAAGGGCCCCTGCATGAGCGTCTGCCATCAAGACGTCGAAACCAGCCGCCTCCGGATCAAAGGGAGCCCCAAAGTGACGCTCAAACGTCGGGAGATTCTCCGCTACTAGCCCAACCATACCTTTGCGGTAGGTGTCATCGGCGAGATCGTCAAGGAAACGACGTCCGGTGGGTGTGGCCTGGAGCAATCTCACCCCGTCCTGATAGGCATCCGGGCAGGTGGCCAGGAACTCGCCGACGAGCCGCGGGAGGAACTTCATGGCCATGGTGTGAATGGCGCCAGTATAGGCCTTGGATTTCTGAAAGGCAATGGAACCAGATTCCTTGATCTTGGCAACATCGGCCTCATAAATGGGGACATGATTGTCCACGCCCGTCTGGCGAAGCTCCACCTTGGCCTGTTCTACGGCCCACATCCGGCTACGGAGATCCACGAGCTCGGCCTCCTGCTTCTTGAGGAGCTCCTTCTGAGAGGCATTCTCCTGAATGAGCTTGTCATGGGCATCGGCCTTCTCTTGAAGAGTGCCGGCCCTGCCTTTCGCATTCCTCAGAAGGGCATCACATTCAGCCCGCACTCTGGCCGTCTCCCTACCCTGACGTTCGAAGGCCATCCGAGCCCTGTGAAAGTAAAGTCCGGCCTTGTCCAAGGTGCTCTGGCCGCATTCCAAAAGATCCTCAGGGGCCTCCTGAGCAGCGAAATCCTGCGGGACCTTGAGATTCAGCCCACACCAAATGGAGGACGCCGTCTGGCCAAAGAGCATCATAGACTCTTTGCGGGGGCCGACCCCAGAAAACTCGATCAAACCAAGGGAGGACCCATTGGTCTCCGGGGGCGAAGGAGGACGAGCATCGTCAGAATCCTTGGCAGTCTGGGTATCACCATCCCGGAGACGACGGACGTCAGAATTTCGTGGGGGAGAAGGACGGGACTTGTTCCGAGAGGCGGGCTTCCGCTTAAGGGGACTTCCAGGCTCCCCATCAGAGTCATCGGCCACTATGATAGCCTTGGAAGCAGTACCGTCGACGCGCGGTCTTTTGGAGGCACCAGCTCCCAAATCATCCTCAGGCCGGGCCCTGGTCACCCGAGTTTCAACCTTGGGGACGAGCGGCTTCCCGGGCTTGTCATGCCCCTTGTGTCCACGACCGGCGACAGACGGGGCGGCATTGTCTCGACGCATGATGGACGTGGAGGGAAAAACTCCTGCGCAAAAAGGAACCAAGACGTTCAGAACCATAACAGCGAAGAGAGGTTAAAACAATACAAGTACAAACGGACGCACCTAATCCAGCCTGAGCTTTAAAGGGCTCGGCCACCAGCAACCGGAGGTTCTGGATGCCAAGTCCGGCTATGCGCTTGGCATATCCAAGCTCCTCGTCCGTCATGGGCGGCGGGATCGTCTTCACAGGGTAGGCGTTCCACCGATCAGAGAATGGCATCGGTGAGCCTACTCCGGCCAGGAAGAAGCGCTCTTCCCAACCGTCCGGGTTCCCAGCGTTGTTCGAGAACAGAACCATGGACGGACGGGCGATCAGGGCCAAATACCCCGTACGTCCGAAGGTGGACAGACGGAAGAAGTGATGCAGCAGGTCCACGGTGGGGGTCACACCGACGCTGTGGCATCTAATGATGAAACCAGCGATTATCCGATAAGCGGCAGGGACGAGCTGCGCAGGCACAATCTCGAGGGCCCTGAAGAGTTCCAAGTGGAAGCTGTGCAAAGGGAAGTTCAGCCCGGCTATCACCGAATCTAGGTGGACCACCACATAGCCGGGCAGATGGCGCATGGGATTCCGAAGACGCCGATCGTCGTAGGCCCTTGGTGGATAGAACCATTGACTGATCAATCGCTTGTCAGCGTTCGTCAGGCGTTGAACTTGACGCCGGACGCATGAGAAGTTGAGGCTGTAACGGGGAGGCCGGGGTGGCATTCCCCGCTCATAATACTCCAAGTCATCACCGGAAGAACATCCATCATCAAAACGACTTTCGGAAGACATGACAACGAACGGTACCTTGGAATTCGAGGTTTCCGATACGATCAAAAGAGAAGTCTAGAGAGAGAAGGCAATTGTGCAGCGTAAGGGGAAATGTGAGTGGATCACTTGGGTACTGAGTATTTATAGGCAACACCGCGGGATTGCCCCAACCGAAGCAGGACACGTGGCGCCTGGATACCGGTACCTACCACGGCATTTAAGGCGTCTCGATTTTGTCGCCGCATAACCCACACAAAGACATCCGGGTCCGTGCCACGAACGTCCCTTGAGGAGGGCTCACCGGCTCGGAGGAATCTGTAGACAGTTGATTTCCCTTGCTTCCTTAGCCCCCCAGCTGACCCTAGCGTCGGCGGTGATCGAGGGCACACACATCAGCTGGCGACGTCCCTCTTCCAGTACACTGGTTTCTCATGTCACGCAAACATGGACGGACGTCGTCACCAAGCGCTGTTTCAAAGAAGTACGCCCATAAGTCCATACGTGAATCGTGTGCTGGCAAGGCAATTACCGACGAACGTCTTCACACTGACCAGAGACCGCGTAGGCGGTGAAGATGTGTCGAGGTGCCGAAGGGATTCCTTATACTACAAACGATGGGCACAAAAGGATGAAGTGAAAGTCACGTCCATTGATTGTGCACAAAGGATGAACGTCGCCTTTCCACACTTCGTGTCAGATGAGCACGCAGAACAGACGAACGTCCCGTGCGTGGTTTGAATGTTCATATCACGCGACAACGGGCGGACATCGTTATCAAGTGCTGGTGCTGAGGAATACGTTCCTATGCTTACACTTCGAGCATGCACCATAAACCGCCGACGAACGTCGCTCCATTGACGGAACGCGTTGAATACGAACGGAGGATTGACTTCGGGACGCTTTTGCCTGGAAGCAAGTAGAGGACGGATACGAACGTCCTCTCGAATTCTGACCGCCGGAGGGAGTTCCATACAACGGAGGACAAAGGGAAGGAAAATAACAAGTAGAAATCATGAACATGGGACAACTATGGGCAAAAGGGCGTCTGTATTCTTCGGCTCTGACGGCCGGACATTACAAAAGTTAGAATGGAAAAATACAAATTACATTATACAAAGAAAGGTGATTCCGGTCGGCTGCCACCCTGGTTCAGCTCCTCCTCTTCTTCCTCGGGCTCGGGGGACGGGGGTTCCGGAATTTCCCCTCTAGCCTTGGCTTCCTCCCGCCGCTGGTCCCTCGCCAGTTTCCCTAGAGCCTGGAGCAGCAGATCGTCGTCTGTATTCGCTGCCAGCTCGAAGTCGGCCCCTTGCAGCCTCGAAAAGATGGGGAGGGTGGCCTTAACCCCTTCGTTATACCCGGCTGAGAAGGTGCTGTCACCGACCTCGTACAGGAACTTGCGGGACAGAGGAGAACCCTCAAGCAGCCGGACGCCGCGGGCCAGACGCTGGCGGGGCGGTATCTTCTCCAGAGCCGCGGCAAACAAGTCGGCGAAGACTCCGGCACAATAATCTTTGGCAGAGTCCATGAACTCCCCAGTGTTCCGGTAGCCGGAGGTATCAACCAGCCACTCCGGACTCGCATCCTTCGCGACAGGGTGCACCGGGACAAGCTTGAAGCCAGCTTTCCCAAGGCTGACTAGCTGCTGGCGGGATTCTGCCCGCAGGGCGGCGATCTCCTTCCCCTTAGCCGTAGCCTCTGCTTCAGCTCGGCGAGCGGCCTCTCGAGCCGCAGCGATGGCCGCATCAGCTTTAGCTTTGGCCTCCTTCAGATCGGCCTCCCTGGCAGCTTCAGCCTGAAGGACTAGAAGCCCAGACTGGATGACAGAAGGAAAAATAAGGATCAGGGGATGAACGTCAAGGAAAAAATATATATACTCAGATCTAGCAAGAGGGAATTACCTGAAGAGCGGCTGCCAGGGCAGCACTTGTCGCCTCCGAAGACGAACGGCTGGGCAGCTCTCGGCCAGCCTTGAGGGCCATTTCCCTCCAAAGCTCTTCCGCCGGGCGGCTCAACGGCAAGGAGCCGGCGTCTTCAAGCAGGGGCCCGGTGGAGACAGCCTCGCGGCCCCTCTTTTGTTTCTTTTCGGGGACCTTCTCCGTCCCCTTTTGAGGAGCCGCCTTCAACGGGACGACCGGCGGTGGAGGGGCGGCTTCAAGAGCAGGGGCCCCGGAACCCTGGGCCAGCATAGTGGCAATCAGATGCTGCTCACCCTCGGCGGTTCGCCGGGCAGCATCAGAAACCGAGGAGTTGGACGCCGAGGCGGGGGCATTCTTGGCCTTCTCCATCGCAGCTTTAGCAGCGGCCGCTTTGGCCTTCCTGGTCTTCAGGCACTCGGCGTGATTCATTTGATCTCTGTCTGGCGGAGGACCTGCAAAAAATAACAAAGGATTAGAAGACGAGCGGGGAATAGAATAAGACACTCACCTCGAAGGACAGGACCGCCCGGTGCCCCGAGACGAGCGTCGAAGGGTAGAAAAAGCCCAGGGACACGGACGGTACCTATGCCTGCCCCAGAGAGTGCCTCGAAGGTCAGAAATCCGGCTATAGGACGGACGCCACCCTCCAACACCTTCTCCGCATCCAGAAGCAGATCGTCGGACGGCTCCGGTGACTCAATCTTTGGAGGGTACCCATTCCACCGGAGAGGGAGAGGAGGCCCGTCGTATCGAAGGAAGAAAAAACGGTTCTTCCAGTCGTGGATGGACGAAGGGTAGTTCTTGAACAGCCGCCTCCCAGGACGTGCGGCCACACTCAGATACCCGTCGGCGTTCTGAGGAGTGACGCGGTAGAAATAATGGAAGAGCTCCAGGGTGGCATCGACCCCCGCAAGTTTGCAGCGCACCAAGAATGCCGATATGAATCTGTAAGAATTTGGCATGAATTGCGCCGGGGCCACCTGGAAGCAGTGGAAGAACTCCACATAGAACGCGTGCAGTGGAAACCGCAGCCCGGCTTCAACGGAGTCCAGGTGAAGCATGATCATCCCCGGACGTCTCCTCATCACATGCTCAGCACCTCTCACACTCCAGACGAACGGTGGGGGGAGGAAGGTACGGATTTTATTGAGGGCCACGCGGGAGAGGACTTGGTCATGGTCAAGTGCACTCCTGATCGGGCAGATGTGGCGCTCCCTATCCGTGGGGATGCCCAGATCATACACCTCCACATCAGAACCGGATTCGGCTTCCTCTCCGGAATCATAGTCAGCAGGACGCTCATTCAGGGGGACTGCGTCAATAACATCTACTGCCCCGTCAGCGCCCCCGCCCCCGGCGTCGCTCCCGCTATCTTGGGACACGTCATCCGGCTCGCCATCAGCCCGGATGGTCCCCACGGTCGTGGCCGAACCCGAGGTTCCGGAGACGCTAGTTTTTCCCAGGGAGCGTGCATTCGCATTGTCAGAAGAGGAGCCCGAGGAGGAACCCGATGAACTGGAATCAGAACTTGAGGAAATCTCCATCGAAGTCATTTCGGCTAGAAATCAGAGTAAAGGAAAGAAGCAGAGGGGGGAAATTACCTTACAAAGGTATGGTTGGCCGAATTCGGGAAACTTGAAGAGCTGCGGAAAATTGAGAGCAAGAAAGCAGAAATTGGGAACCCTAATTCAGAGGGCAAACCCAGCATTTATAAGGGAAACGCCGATGGAGAAGCCAACGAGGGGCGGACACGTGGCAAGGAGCGTATTCCGGCCCACGCGCTGTGCGTGGGATGGGAACGTAATGATGACACTTCCTCGGGAAAATGCGCCGCCGCAACACCAGCCGTCACCTCGTTTCCTGAACCGTCAACAGCTGTCAAGCACCATGGCCACGAGCGTACGGTTCCGCCAAGATGCAATGAACACAAGTGCCAAGATACGGACGTCTACTTCGGGGAGGTTCATACTTCCTTATGTCCTGCGCATGCTCAGAACATCAGAAGTGGGGGACTTGTGTTGGGTTAAGGGCCCAAGCCGAGGTCCGGCCCACTAACCCATTTTGCCAGACGACCGTCCAGCTAGAAATTAGGCCAGCCCACAGGCCCATGTACTATTAAGCATGGACGAACGTCTGGTGTTGGAGGACTCAGGCCCAGCGGCTCATCTCGACGAACGTCTAAGCAGGGACAAGGAGCGGAGCCACGGGCCATCAGGGGTGACGACGAACGTCTCCTGAGCAAGCCCATAGTCATCGGAGGAGACCCAGCCCACATGATGAGAATCCATCAAGGCCAGGAGACGAACAGCCAATATCCCTCAAGGGTCACTTGGAGGAATCCAACTCACTTCCCGGATGGACGAACGTCCCCACTATTCCGGCGGGAAACCTAGATTCTGGCGGGAAGTGCATTTAATGCTAAAGATTTGGTAGTTGGGATACCAGCGGTCCACAGGCTGCCACGTCAGTACAGCCACCTGCCCATTGGCGGGTATAAATAGAAGCATTTATTTCGTTGTAAAGGGTTGGCAACTTTCTATTCTTAGCATACTAGCTTCAGCACTCTTACTCGCAGCATTTCTAACTGCCTTGTAAGACGAACGGCCGACGTGCCTTTGTTAGCAAGTAGATTGTACTTAGGGGAGTTATTACGAGGTTAATAATACCTATTTACATTGCCTGCTATTACTCTTGTTTCCTGATTCATCTAATAGTTGTTGGGCTAGATAACCATACATCCACTCCATTCGAAACCTTTGGGCTTACGTGTTGGGTCCACGGGTTGAAGGAATAAACCTCAACAACACTATTAATGTTTCTTTTGAGAGCAGATCATTAGTGATTGTTCAATAGCAACACTGTTGGCGTTATCAACCTCATCTCCAAATTTATTTTAAAGCATTCACTAATTTATAATTTATTTCACTGGAGTATTGAATTAGGTAATGATGTGAAATGTATGCCATGGCTGGAGCTATTTCTCATTTTGGCTAAAATTAGTTAAGAAGATCATTTAGCCGATTTCAAATTATTTCTCTTTATTCTATTAATAAAACCTATTTATTTCATTATTGTATTTACTTTCATTAACATTAGCCAAATTTTCTACTGCAGATATGGATTAAATGACAGCCTTGACAAATTAGTGTGCCAAAAAACAATTGGCCAAGTAAAAATATAAGCAGTCAATTATCGTAAGTGTAGAAGGAAAACCACAAGTAGGTTAATGCAATAGCACTTTGAATAATACTCTGTATATGTGTTAAAGCCTCAACAAGGGCAGCTTTGTGTTTCTCCTTTTATACTTTCACAACAACCAAAACCTTCTCAATACAACAACTGAACCTTTTCAAAAGTGTATTGGAATAGTTTTGAGAAATGATATATAATAATCAATGAGTGGGAACATTAGGGTGACAAAAACGATATTCTGCTTTTAATTCGAGGAGGGTGAGATAGCCGGCAAAGCAAATGCAGTACTTGTATTCAAGGGGTGGTGAGATAGCAACAAATACAGAGTAATTTAGTACAAGGGCGAGATATTAACCAAAAATTGGCAGCTCATATGTTGGTATGGAAAGCTATTTATGAGTACAAGCATCATGTCTGGATCCACCCACATGGGAGAGATGGGGAGTTCCGCTATCAAATATGAAACAGAATAGCTTTATAAAGGAAATGAATTACTAAAATGAAATTTATTAACTCAAACTTATGGTTTACAACCCTTTTAGCCTATTCACTTATGTTAACTTTGAACATGTTAAGAGAGTAGCAGACCTCGAGTAAAGTCAAATTCAAAAGCAACTAAGAAAGAATTCCTGAAATAAGTTGTAAGGCACAAAAGTAGTGAAAAAAAGATTTAAAGAAGGTAATGCATAACATAATACGCCGTAGTAAACAAAATTTCAGTTGGGTGTTTCATCAAACATGTGAAATTCAAAGGAATTACCCTCAAATTCAGGATACTATCAATAAGAATTTAGTTATATGTGAATTTTCAAAATAAAAAACAAGTAATATAACAATTAAATACCTAATGAAGCGTATGTTTTGATTAGGTTTGGAGCTTAAAAATGATAACTAATTTTTCGCCCCAAGCAGGCAAGCAAGAGCGTGTGTAATATAAATTGTAACCGTGGTTATGCAGGTCAGTATGAGTGGTGGCAATTTTGGTTTTAGCTGTTCTTATTCCAATAAAATTTGTTAAACCTATATGGCTATATTCTTAAGCACTTTTGAAATACAATACATTGGGTGCAGGATGACATTATTCCGAGGCTAAGAGCTGCTTCTCTTACAAGGCCACGGAATGAAATTATTCAAACAGACTGGTGAGATAACAGTTAGGTTGCAGAGACACTAATCATTCATGGGAGTACTTTGAAAGATAATCTATACGCTTCAAAGTACAAATTTTTGGTCCATGAGTACTTCTCTGCTGCAGGTTGAGGCTTACAATATGTTATGCAAGGAAAATTAAAGCTTCATCTAAGTTCAGTTTGGATGGAGGGTTTTGGAGGGCAAAGTCAATCCTTCATATGCAATTGAGATTTTATAAAAATTGAAGGAACAACATATTAACTGATCATATAACATTTCAATCACCATTTTATTTGTTTTTTAAACACTGTAGTGAGAAAGTATTTTGGTCCCGCTCTTGTTAGGTTATGTCACTTGTGATCCTTAGACTTTCTTTTCGCTTTTGGTGCAAAACTATTAATTCTTGCCACTTCTGATCACTCATTTGGCCATTGTTTTGGACAGCTCCAGTTGATTTTTTGCAGGATAAGTGATTGGTAGGGTCACAAGTGCCTAGAAAGCGAGAAGTCCACAATCTCACATTAAGAAGTCACTTTTCATGCATTTTATGCCCCAGCCGACATCTTACTATGATGGACTAATTTGAAATTTTCAAATATACCAAAAATTTGAACATTACAAAATGTGCTCCAAGTAAAACATCTAGCAGCCAGTGATCGTAAAGCTAAGTTTCCCACACCCAAAGCTTTCCAGCGATTTTAGCAAATACCCAGATTCCAATCTTTTCTAATCATTTCAGCAAAACCGCAGATATATGAATCGAACTTAAATGTCAATTGAAAGAGCGTTAAAAAAACTTATATCAGTGTGTTTGTGCAACCTGTGTAAACAAAGGGAAAAACAAGAACAAACAAGGAAGAAGACGCACCTGGAGAAGAAGTGTGACGTTGCGGCCCTGCAGGAAAAATCGTCTGCCAAGGGAAGAACATGGATTTAAGGTGAGGGGAAAAATCGTCTGCCAAGGATCGATGTGTTGAAATTAAACAGGTTAATAAATGTCAGAGTTATGATCAATTGAAGAAATTAAAAAAAAAAAACTTACAGACAAACTGCGAAGAAGACGAAAGGACCGAGAGGCTGAGCGTGTGTCGGCGAAGCAAGATCCAGTATGATTCGATCGAACAGATGGGCGTGTTCAGCTAAAGAGGAAGCCAGGGACCGAAACGGGGCTGGGCCTTGAATATTTACGGACATTAACAGAAAACAAACGGAGTGTTGGGAGATAAAAGCCAATTGAAGGTGAAAGTTTAAGCATCTAAACACCATGTACATGTCAACTAAGCTTGGAATACCACCAACAAAATTTCTATATCCACAATACCCTAACATTCATTCAAGCTTATTAGATTGTAGAGATTTTGTGTTGGATTAATTCCAACATGATATTAAGGGCATCCCCATCCATGGGATTATTTGGAGATTATTTTGATGATGTGGGTCATATTTTTTGAGATTATGGTTGAGATGTTGAGATTATTTGATCAAATAATCTGATATCAAATTCTAAATCTGAATTATTTGAAGATTATTTCCAACTTTTAGACTTCTCTCCCAACTTTCTAGGTATTTAAGATACCAAACGTTAAAACCCAACACTGCTTTTCATTAAAAATTCAAGTGCATCCGCTCATTCAACGTTAAACTTAACTCAACTCAGCGCTGCTTTTCATAATAAAAGAAGATGCTACGTTAAAATTCAACTTGCAAACTCAACTCACTTTAAAATATTAATAACACGTTGCACATGCATTAAAATTCAAAACCCAATTACATTTGTTGCCATGTGAGGTGTAATATAGTACACTTCTTTAAGTAATAGATTAATAATAGTAATATAGTACACACTTTAATAGTGTGTCCATGTGAGTTGTGAGTGCATTTTAAGTAAGAAATTTTGAAATTGAGTGTTATGTCACATAGAAAAATTAATTAATTTGAAGATTATTTGAGATTTTCTTATGTGAAAATGACATGACAATAACAAAGCATAAAAAACCCTAAAATTGGTATCATCATTGTGGATACTTTAAGAAAATCACTCTTAGAAGGAAAGGAAAGTCAAACTCTCTCTTATCATCCATCCTCTTCATTAATTAATCAATCCCCTTAATTTCAGGGACCTTTACTGGAAGCAGAAATTTACAAGGTGTGGCGCCATGTGTCAAACCACAGAATCCCACCACCACTATCCCTTTATTGTCATTGATGAAAGCCACCTTCCCCACTTCCTTCCCATCTGAATCTCTCGCCTATCCTTCTCAACCAGGAAAAAGGGCGATCTTCGAAGGCGAACCTCTGACCTCCGAAATCTGCTCTGCTTTTCCATGTAAGTCTCCCGTTATTCTCTCTTATCCTCTATTTCTCCCCCTTTCTCCGTGCGCTTTCCTCCCCCAAACGCACACCACTCGCTCTCCCTGTCTGGGTCGTTAAGCGAATGTTGCATTTGGTTAACCTAGGGTTTGTTTTAAAAAGGTTTGATCCCGACTGATCGGTTCTGTTTCTGCCCGCCTGTGTACAATGACCGCCGCTGATAACCAGTTGATTTCTGTTAGTCCTGAAGAGCTCAAGTTCCAATGTAATTCCTTCTCTTCTCTTTTTCCATTCCTGTCTGGCTTTGCTTTGTCTGCATCCTTTCATTTCGCTCGAATCCACATTGCGCGTTTGACATGCACAAATGGAGATTACTGGTTGGATTTCAATTGCATTTGGGGCGGGAATGATGCTTTTATTTTATTGGTACTTGTAATGTGGGTAAACATTGACGAAATGCAACGATTTGTTCCCCTTTCTCATTGTTCTTTCTTTCTTTCTTTTAGAATAAATAAATAAATAAATAATATAATAACATATGATTCTTAATGTGCACTATGGACAAGTAACATTTGTATGATTTGTTTTTTTCCAACGTAAGTAAGATTCACAATTAAGACGTTGTTGTAATTTTTTGAAAATGTTTTTATTCACATTTGGGCCTTTTTATCTACTTATTGTTGGATCTGTAGTTTTATTAGTTTAACATTGAACTCTGATGTTACTTATAGCTATGTTGGTGCCTGTTTTCAGTTGAACTCGACAAACAGAGTTACTGTGATCTAAAAGTTTCAAATGCTAGAGATCAACATGTTGCTTTCAAGGTAAAGACAACATGAAAACTAGCAACCAACAATTACACGAAATCTACCAAATTCTATTTTTTTTCACCCGACTTCATCATGGTTATTCCAGGTAAAAACCACTTCCCCAAAGAAGTATTTTGTACGACCAAATACAGGTGTTATATTGCCAGGGGGCTCATGTGTCATCAGAGGTGCTCTTCTTGAGTTTGCTTGCTTGTATTTTTTCTTAACTTTTTTAACAGATTCATACGCAGATATATGATCTTTTAGATTAAACCATCTAATTCGAACTGGAATAAGTTATGCCAGAAGACAAATCTAACACTGAACTTCAAAATGTAGACAAAATGCCTCCTTTGGAGCTCATACCTCACACGCTCATACGCTGATTTACTTGTGCATCTGCTATTTAAATTTTAATGATTGTAATCAAATACTGCATAATTATCTTCACATTTGGTTGACACATAACAGTGACTTTATATGTGCTAATATTAAGTTAATGGTATCTGTAGTGACTCTTCAAGCTCAACGAGAATATCCTCTTGATATGCAATGCAAGGATAAATTTCTTTTACAGAGCACCATTGTGGATAGTTATATTGATGACCTTCCACCAGATACTGTAAGAATCTCATATTGGGGGATCAGATTTCATGATGAGATGATTTCATATGTACCAAATAGTTTTTTTCATTTTAAAAATGTGTTTAGCTGAAAACAATGAGACTTCTTGAAACAGTTTAATAAGGACAGTGGGAGAATAATAGAGGAGTGCAAGCTTAGGGTGGTATACATTTCTCCTCATTCCACTCCAGGAAATTCAGAAGACGGGGTATTCAAACAAATCTCTGATACATCAAACTCCGTAAGTTCTACTTAAGTACATTTTCTTTTGATTCATCATCATCATCATCATTACCCCAGTGCCGCAAAGGCTTCCACCTATGGTGGGGTAAGGGGGGGTCGGATGTACGCAGTCTTATTCTTGTACTAACGCACAAAGAGATTGTTTTTGGATGATCCATAGTGAAAATCGCGTCCAAAATTGCATGGACTGACCACTGCTTCATACTCCATCCGTACCACTAACAATAGGACATGAAAGAGTGACACACAAAATAATAAAAAGTGGTTTATGTGGTTGATATTGAATTGATAAAGTAAGAATAAAGTAAGAATGATTAAGAGTCACACAAACTTTACCAAATTTGGTAGGAGACAATCTTAGTGGGATGTGGCGAAAAGGTAAAACGGGACAATCTTAGCGGGACGGAGGGAGTAATAAAGAAGTGCAAACAGTTAAATGAGCCATTTTTAAGCGCATACAATTAACCCCATCTTCTTTCATTGGTCCCTGAGTTGTTGATGACCTGCCATATCATGTTATTTTCTTTTCTTTGCTAAACATTAAACCATAAATTTCTCCTTTCACAAATCTTCTCCAAACGGTCCCACGTATCATTTTTCTTTTTACTCCTTAAAAGTTTTCTCTTTTTATTTTTATCATCTTGACTCTTTTATTTCCACTTTCCGTCTTCTTATTCTTATTTGTTTTCCATGTTTATGTATGAAAAAATTCCATTAATATTAATCTTTAAAATGTGATGCACAATAATATTACTTAGTAACTATTAGTGACTATAATTGTATTCAAAGTTTACATCGTAGTAACTTATATGTAATTAATACGATTTACATTTAAACATAATTTTAATCACTAATACGGAGTACTTATTAAGTAATAATTTTGTCCATGTCTTTATTGGTAATATTTAAGGAAAACCCCCTTTATGTATTCCATTTTTCCTTCCTTTTTCTTCTTCCCGTTTATTATTTCATTTCCATTTTATGTATTTTTTTCAAATTAGTTCCCTTCTTATAAAAGATTTTTTTCTCACCTTATTAATTTTTTACTTTACTTTCTTTTTACTTCCACTTATGTATTTCATTTTCCCTTTTCTTACCTTGATTCCGCACTAATATAATTTTCTCTTTTCTGAAAAATTCAAAGAAAAATATAAACAAGTAGTCGGGAAACAAATTATAAAAAGAGACCACAACGAATATGAATACATAAAAAGGAAAGAAAATAAAAATGGAGGAGAAGAAAAAACGGAAAAACTATCGAAAAAAAAAATCTTTAAGAAAACTCTTATGATAAATGGATAAAGGAACACATACACAAGGTAAATAAATGAAAATAAAAAAGATGAAAAAGGAATAAAAGCATTGTGATGATGAAGGAAAAAGAGAGAAAACTCTTAGGAAGAAAAAAGAAAAAATAATATGTGGGACCATTTTGAGAAGATTTGTAGAAGGTGAGATTTATGGTTGAATAATTTGCAAAGAAAAGAAAATAACCTGGATTAACAGGTCATCAACCGGTCAGGGACCGATTGAAAGATGTGGTGCAAAGGTGAGATTATTCCTGAATTACTATTAGGTGAGTCTATCTTAAGAAGACCGCTAAAAGGTGGGATTATTAGTTTCCATTTCCCATTTATTTATTTACAAAGACATTTTTGTCCTTTAACTATTAATTTGTTAAGCTTAACTTATAAAGCCAAATATGTAACTTTTATCAAAAGTACAACTTCATGTAGTCGGTAAATATATGACAAGTATGAGGCTATCATGAACACAATATATAACACAAGATATTCTATGTTTTTTATTTTTAGCAAGTCATAAATGCATTCAAGTCGCTTTTTTGTAATTAACTTTTAACTCGTTAAAAGTAACTTACAAAATCAAATATATAACTTTTACAACATTTAAAGTACTTCACATTTTTTAGCTTTAGAAGACTCCTCACTTGATCCGCTCCTTATATATAAGGAGAGTTCAAATACAAAGAAGTTTTCTCAGGCAAAGTGTGAGAATAAATCTTGTGCATTTAGTCCCTGATCTAATGGCTCAAAATAAGCCAACAATGCACTAGATTTGATATAAAAAAATGCAATGACAATTTCGTAAATAAACCAAAAAATTTTGTCATCGCGAAAAAGTGCAACAAAAAACATGAAATTTTGCATCACATTGAGCGAAAAGTGCAATTGTTCGCACTTTGCACGGGAGCACCACTTTTTATTTGAACTCTTCACTATATATATAAAGGTAAGGGAAAAAAATAAGATAGGAAAAAATGGTAAAGGGAAAAAAGATGATAAGAGATCAACCCGCCACATGAATACCCGCCCTCCACTTTGCTCTTTCCAAAGTCATACCCTCATCCAACCCAAGAAGAAGATCACTCCTGACTCCATTAATCCACGTTTGTTTGGGTCTTCCCCTCCCTTTCCTCTCCGCCTCTTCTCCACACATCTCAACTCGTCTAACAGGTGTATCACTCGGTCTTCTACGTCATGCTTGTCACGTCGTCGCCTAAGCGTCCTAGCGCAAGAGATTGCTCGCCGGCTTCACTCGCCTCGCCAGAAGAGAAGTGTGTATGGCGTCGGCCAGTCATCGTCTAGGCGCGATGTTGGCGCGAAGTCCTCGTCTTATTTGCAAGTCGAACCGCAGTGGCGCAGTCAGAAACAGACCCGTCGGCCAGAACCCTAGGCCCTTCAACGTCGGCCAGGTCGGCGTCGCAGGTCACCACCTCTTATCACCGCTGCTGGTCGACGCCGCGGGTCAGGCTCCATCTTCTCTCTCTTTCCCGTTTTTTACGGTCATCACCGTCTTTTGCTTTATTCCACTTGCTTTATTTCACTTTGTTTGGCTGGACTTATCTTTTAATCTTTAGCCCATTGCATATAGAGTAAGGGTTTCTTACTGTACACTTTTTTATGTACACTTTTTTATTTACAGCTGGAGTCCATCTAATACTCCGTATTTCTTTCCATCCCTTTGAATGAGTGTCTGCTACACTTGCATTATTTCCATCCCTTTGAATAATTAAATTGTCAGATATTTTCTCATCTAGTTTATCCTTTTACTTTGTTTCATATTTTTAATTTTCAATTTTTTATTTAATTTATAATATATTATTTCATATTATATGTATATTATAGTAATATTACATATGAAGCGACTTGCCGCCTAGTTGTCGCCTAGGCGTCTGGGCGCCCGCTGGCTGTCCGCTGGCGCCGTGCCAAGTATGTTCTATGCACATGACCAAACCACCGCAATCGAGACTCTCGCATCTTATCTTCGATAGGTGCTACTCTCACTTTTTGTTTGATTGTCTCATTCCTCAAGCGGTCTTTTCTAGTATGTCCACACATCCAACACTATGGATGTTTTTACTTGGACTGAAATATGGTCTGTTTAAGTCTGGTCTGGTAGGTCTCTGTGTATTTTATAACTATGGATGTCTGGTCTGGTTTGAACTAATCTGGTCTGGTCTGTTTAAGTCTGGTTTGGTCTGATCTGGTCTGGGACTGAAAACAATCCAAGTAAAAACATCCTATGTCATGCAAGACTAATTATGTCCGATAAAATTTACCCTTCAGTGTTGTCGGCATCCCTTGATCACTTAGAAATCATGACACTCTTCCATTTATCCACCTTACTCTGATTTCATGGGAGGATTAATGCACCAAACTCCCTCGTGAAATATAAATGCGCCGCCCAAAACTCCTTCTATGAACAAATTTAATTGTCAAATAAATGAAAAATAATTAGTATTTTTTATAATTTGGAAATCATGACGAAATTACTTGCATATGCAATCATATTATTAAGAAAAGTGATTTCAAAATTGTAAATTTGTTTTTGGAGGGGGGTTTGCGCATAAATAATTATAACACATGGTATTTTGATGCATTTTTTAAATCATATCGGCCAATGCGCTGAAGTTATATATCATTAGGGGGTTTGGTGCATTAAACTCATTCTATGGGATACATCTCCATCTAATTCGCCGTCCTTTTGAATTATGGATCCCAAGTAACGAAACATAGGTAACTCCTTACCAACAACAACAATAACATTACATCATTGCTCCAAAGGCTCCCACCTACGGTAAGGTAATGGGGGGTCGGATGTACACAACCTTACCCATGTACTCCTTACCATTTAGAGTAATTCCACTGTTGCCAATGCTTCTACCTCCACCAAACTTTCGGTCTTGCTTTGACTCAGTCTGAAACCCTTGTTCTCCAATGTTTGTCGCCATACTTCCAACTTTGTTTTAACACCCGATTGCGTCTCATCAATCAATATAATATCGTCCGCAAACATCATGCACCACGATAGATCAGCTTGAATTGATTTCGTAAGTTATTCATGACTATAACAAATAAAAAATGACTCAGAGTCGATCCTTGGTGAACTCCGATAATAATAGGAATAGGGAGCTATGTTGTCCTTACACTAGTATGGACACTAGTAGTACAATCCTCATACATATCTATGATGCTGATATACTTACATGATATGCCTTTTGTAGTTAAGGCCTACCAAATCACATCTCAAGGTACCCTATCATTTTCATTTTCTAAGAAGCTGTTCTGTTCGTCTGAATCATTCTCATATAAATTTTTTGATCCAAAATTATTTGATCTGGTCTGATCCATTGTTCTAAACTCGTTAGGCGCTAGTCGAGCGGTTGAGGGGCGCTTAGGCGACCGACTAGACCGATTTTTTGGCTGACTAGGCCAATTAGTCGTCTATAGTTAGGGCTGACAAGGCCGATTAATCGGTATGACTGGGCCGTTTTTAGAACAATGGTCTTATCTGATTGTTTCTGATTTGATATGAATCTTTTTGAACTGATCTGGTCTGAATCTTTCTAATCTGATCTTAATTTTTTGATCTGATTTGAATATTTTTTATCTGATTGAGCTTTATTATTATTAAACAATTAAATAGTTATTATTTAATAATAATAATTAATAATAATTATTATATTAATTATTATTATTATTGTAGCTATAGTTATAAATATATATGTAATTATAAATATAATTATATTTATAATTGTAACTCAAATTATAATTATAACATCAATTGAAACTATAATTATAATTATGATTATAGCTATAATTATAATTATAATTGTAACAATAATTATTATCTAATTATATTATTGTTACCATTATCTTTAGATTTTAATTACAATTTTATTTAATATAATCGTTATCAATATCATTATACTACGTAGTATTACTATTACTATTAAATCTTGAATACCAACAACCTACATTTATATAATAATAGTAACATACCAATATTAATGATAATAATAACAATAAGTCAATAACAATAACGAAATATTAATTGTAATAAAAATATTGATATTAATATTAATAACAACAACAACAATAATAAAAATAGAAATAATAATAATAATAATAGTATTGGTAATACTATTATTACTATTATTATTATTAAAAGTAATAAACCATGTCTGAAATTATATAATCTGATTTGAATGTTTCTGATTTGATTCGAATGTTTCTTATTTATTTCAAATCATTTTGATCTGATTTGAATAAAATAAGAATAAGACAAACAGAACAACACCTAAGTCAATGAACACCAAATGCAGATCCTTGTTTGTGTTTGTATACTTCTCCACAAGTTGCCTAGTCTAACAAGGTGAATGACCTCAGTAGTTGAGAGAACATACATAAAACTAAATTGATTCTCTTATAACATGTGAGTGACTAATAACTGAAATTCTTCATTTCTTTGAATGAATGATGTAGAGTCTGACGTTAGAGCGCATTAGAGAGGAAATAAATGCAGCTGTACTGGAAACACAACAACTACAACAAGAACTGGTTAGTAACCCCCTTTTCTTCTCTTGTTTGTGGGTTTTTTACAGCTTGTTTGGGTGTAAGGGTTCGGAAATATTTAGAATGTTTCTAAGAACATATTAAAGAGGATTGGATTGTGAGACAATCTTATATATTTATCATTCACTATTTTAACAATGATATGTACACACACACTTTGGCTTAAATAAAAATGTTCTTCCCATGAAAAATGAGAATCATTAATGAGCATTTAATAAATCATCGGGCTACAATTTGATGTAATAAAGTATATCGTCATCCTGTGCTTATGATCTGTATATTATTTTAAATACGAGTTGAAATCTTATTTTAAATACAACTAGGTCTTCTCATTTCAACCCTGTACATATATAATATATGTATGTGTATGTGTGTG
This sequence comes from Cuscuta epithymum, assembly GCA_945859915.1. Lineage (NCBI taxonomy): Eukaryota > Viridiplantae > Streptophyta > Magnoliopsida > Solanales > Convolvulaceae > Cuscuta > Cuscuta epithymum. The sequence goes on from CAMAPF010001000.1 coordinate 1,832,563, forward strand.
TTTGTTTACACACATATACTACCTCCGTCCCAATTTGATGCTATCAGTTCCTATTCACTTGGTCAACTTAAACCACTCTTAATCTTTTATTTTTATATCAAAATTTTATGAAATTTGAATTATTTTTTGCAGGCTTTGTAGCGGTTTTAATGTAGTTTCTGATTATGTAAATTTTATTTGCGACAAATAATTTGAGTGCGGACAGAGACTCGTTTGCTTTATCGTCGGTCAAGCATCGTAAATCGCAACATGAACATCAAATTGGGACGGAGGGAGTATACAATATACACATATATACATGTGTATATGTGTTTGTGTATATATACATACATACATACGCTGTATTATTTTAGTTGCAACTATAGGTTTTTGAGGGAGATTAAGAAAAAACAATAGGGATATTGAGTAGTATGGAAAAATTGTAAAAAGTATGAGATAATAGATGAAAAAGTATTGAAGAGAAGATGAAAGAATAAAACAACATCCAAGCCTTACTCCCAAAAAGTATGAGATAAAGAAGCAAGGTACTACTTAATGGAAATGTAACAAACAATAAAATACTTCCCAAAAAGGAATTTGTTACACAATAACTTACGGAGGAGCATGTGTGTATTTTGGATGAATTTAGAATGTGATCTAATGAGTAATGAGAGAGATGAGAGGGGCTAGGGGGCTTGGGGTAAACTGGGTTCAAACTCCCTCCATGGAGTATTGAACCCGGGACCTTCCATAAAGAAGAGTGAGTCGGCGACCAGGTGAGCTGAACCGCTTTCTCATTTAATCTTCTCATTTTTCATGGAAACAATCATTCTCAACTAAACTGACCCATATAGGCTATATACATACATTTACTAGAACAAGCCCTTCCAAAACCTAATACTCCCTCCATCATTCAAAACTTTGCCAAGTTTGACAGGCACAGGAAATAAAAAAGTAAAAATTGTGAACTGTGTGTTTAAGGTTTGTGTAGAGGAGAGAAATAATAAGAACCACAAATTCATTGACTAAAAGGGAAAGTGACAGTTTTTGGGACAACCAAAAAATGAAAGATAGACAAAGTTTTTAGAGACTAAGGAAGTATATTTTATACTAGTGTGAGCATGTGAAGCAAGTTCTGAAGTTTAGGCTTGGAGTGGTATTTTACTATTTTTATGTGGTATCAAAATTTTATTTTTGTATTCTTTTCTTAGGTTTTCCAATTTCTAAAATAAGACAAATCTGTTTGTATCTATAACTATTTCTAAAATGACCATGTATGATTCTTATTAAAGTTTTATTACTTTATAAGTAGTGTGAGTAAGGTTTCTGATCACAATAAAAACTGGAAATTCACTTTCCACAAATATTTGTGGTCCTGTTTTTTTTCTTCCATAAAATGAAAAGAGAATCATGACTGCCAAAAGCATTTTCTTGTCTTTTTTTCAAAAAAGTGAAAACAAGAATAGATGAAACAACATTGCTAATGATGAGGGTAAACTCAGAACTCACACATATGGCTACCAATAAACCCGAACCGCAAAAAGTTTTCCTGGTTCCGGTTCCGGTTCCGTCCCAATTTTAAGCCTTGAAAAAGGGTCCGGTCCGGTCCAGGCCTATTTTGGTGGAAATGGAAACAGTGCAAACTGGTTCCGTTGAAGAACCATAATTATAGTCAAGGCCTGGTTCCTTACCTGCCAGGTCTGGTTCTGGAACTAGTACCGAGTCCACTCCTATCTTTAGTGAATTAGCTAAACCAGTCATCCAAGAGAATTTCCATACATGCTTCATAAATTAACTGATATAGCAACCAAAAAAACCTTTTCATGTTTCTAATAATCTTGTGTCCCCAGGATGTGCTGAAGAGAAGAAATAGGAAAAATGGTGTAGGATTCTCCTTAAAGTTCACTCTTCTTGTTGGGTTCATTGGGCTTATGGTTGGCATCCTCTCCAAGCTATTGTTGTCTTCCCCTCCTGCAGAATAACAAGTCGCCCCCCTCCCTTATGCATTATGACAGTTTCCCCTCACCCCCTCTCAATATCTTATCTTCTTATCCGAGTGCGAAAATAGGATTCTCAATATCAGGCCATGTAAATTGGATTCACCCTTAGCAGGTAGCTGTACGGTTTTTGTCAAAGAGTATTCAGCCTCTAATGTCTCTTATACGCTTGTTATGTTTTTTTTATGGGTTTGCTCATTTGCAGCTTTGACGCAGTTTTATTTATCTTCATACAAAGCAAAAACATTTTATAGAATGGTAATATCCTCGGTGCCTCATTAGCACGGTCTTGGTCAAGCTTAAATTAAGCGGGTAAAGGTTGACACTGCATCGACTCGGGGTGGGAGCCTTTTCTTATATCCCTCTACTATGCAAAATTGTGCCATTTCTGATTTAATGCATTTGACTTACGATAATCCCCGACAGTATTGCATTTCTAATTTTCTTAATATTTAAATGCTCGAATACATTACAAAATGCTAGAAAAAAGCTTTAGTGTTGAAAAGTTTTTTTGGAACTCCATGGAGGGAGTTTTAGCCATGTTTACACCAGACTTCCTCCCGCCTCCACCCCTAGAGTAAAAAAACATAAAAGAAACTAGGTTGTGTATCAATTGATTGCTTTATTATACCCTTTGTTGGCAAAAGAATATTCTTATTCACATCTTTAAGATTAAGGGTGATTTACAACAATGTGTCAACTATTGTGAGATTAAGAGGTCGTTTGGCAACACTGTTATCAGGTTTATCAGCCAATTTTTTTACCAAACACGTAATTTTTGCTTTCGCGCGCTGAATTGTGTAATAAGCAAAAAAAGTAAGGCTGAAGTTACTTTTCTGGCTGTATTGACTGAAGTTACTGTAGATGACCATTTTAGCTATTTTTGCATATAATTTTTTCTTTATTTTATTAATAAAATATATTTTAAAAGTATTTTTTCTTAAATCAGCAGAATCAACCAATGCAGTCACTTCAGAACTTCATAAAATTCAGCGGAATCAGCCAAAACAGCCGATTTTGGTGCTACCAAACGGGCTCTAAACTTATTAGTCATACCATGAAATTTTGGGAGGAGTGATTGAGCAAAGGCTCCAAAGAAGCGATTTTAGAGAATCAAATTGGTTTTATATCTAGTTGCTCAACAAGACAACAACTAAGGTCATTCCTGACCGGAGCGCCGTCCGGCCTCCTCCTTTTGGAGGCCTTCCCGGTGGTATTGTTTGCTCAAATTTTTTGTGTATGTTCCTCATCAAGTCTAGTTCATCCATAGCAAATTTCAGAAAAAAAATCAATCGGGAAGGTCGTCAAATGATTTTTGCAAGTTAACTGGCCCGGAAAATACATATTCCGGACCAGTTAACTTGCAAAAATCATTTAACGACCTTCCCGATTGAATTGTTTGCTGAAATTTGGTATGGATGAACTAGACTTGATGAGGAACATACAAAAAAAATTTGAGCAAAAAATACCACCGGGAAGGCCCCCAAATGGAGGAGGCCGGACGGGGCTCCTGTCCGGAAATTCCAGACAGGAATAATCCTATATATATATATATATATATATATATATATATATATATATATATATATATATATATATATATATAAACATCATCATGGATATGTATGAGGATTGTACTACAAGTGTTCTTACTAGTGTAGGGAGGACTGCCGATTTTCCTATTACTATTGGAGTGTGCCAATGATCGGATCTGAGTTCTTTCTTATTTTTCATTGTCATGGGTGAACTTACGAAGTCAATTCAAGATGATATACCGTTGTACATGACGTTTGTCAACAATATTGTATTGATTGATGAGACACAATCGAGTGTTAATGCGAAGTTGGAAATATGACAATAAACATTCGAGAACAGGGGTTTCAAACTTAGTCAAAACAAGACTGAGTATATGAACTATGGAGTGTAAGTGGGAATGTCGGATTATACTAGATGGGATGAGACTTTTTTAGACTAAGGCTGAAATGTTTTTTTATCATGCCCTTTGTAGCAATGTCATGGACTCATGGTCGTTGTGTAGTCATGGTTTTTCGACATTGGACTATTTCTTGGTTTTTAGTTTTGAACAACACATTTTACTACTTCGTATTTATTTTTGAGTTTGGAAAACAATAGTTCATCTTAGTGTTGCAACGTTGTGATTATAGTGGAGTCATGGTTGATTAGATATTTGTTGTTTTTTTGTTTCCTAGTTTTTATGATTTTTAATGCTTATTTTTAGTCTAAAACAGCGCTTTTTTAGTTAGTCATTGTTAGGTAGATATTTTTTGTTTTGAATTTTGTCTTGTTTTTAGTTTGGATAAGACATAGTAATACTTGTTTCTGAGTTTGAAAGATCTCCATTTTTTCGAGGTTCTAATCAGGATGGTAATAATCGCCGTTGGCCTAGTAGGTATGAATGATATGATATACGGAGTATATAGATCTACTGCTAGTGCCTAGTGGTAGGTTGGGCTTAAGATTATGTGAAGACATTCAACACCGAAGCTCTGGTGGTATTATTAAAAGCGCGCGGACTCATTATGTTTAGGCTCAACCCGGCCCGTTACTGTATAGGCCCGGTGGCTATAAGAGCGGGCTTCGAGCTCGTTTTATTTGCCCGACCGGGCTCGATTGCACTATTTTTGTAATTGAATGTCCAGTCCCATCCCGAAGCCCGGCCCGGTACTGTTTGGGCCCGGCCCGATCCCGGTACAAACTCGGGCCATTACCGGGCCTGAACTCCTTAAGCCCGAAGCCTGCCCAGTCCCATCCTGAAGCCCGACCTAGTCCCGTCCCAGTCCATCCCTAGATCATTCTTCTAAAAGTTGAAGACGGGAAGTCTGGAAGGTTTATATATCACTACTCTGGTACCCTACCCTTCATTTTCATGGCCTCAAAAAAAGTCTCATAGGTGTTATCTTGTTCATGGAATCATTAAGATTAACATGCCAATGGCCATAGATGAGGTTGGAGCTTGGAGGAATGGAGGTAGCAACCAGCATATCAATAGCGCCGTTACTATCATCCAAAACTCCTACATCACTTTGTAAACACTCATCTCAGGTAGTTCGTACATCGTGGTATCGGTGCACTATCGCGATGTAACAGTAGGCGTGGCCGTGGTTGGCGCTGCCATGGTGGTCGATGTCGCCGCGGCAGTAGACATAGAAACGTAAAAAATTAGAACCCTAGGCTCAGATAGACTGTTACCATGTGAGAAAAATGTGGAGGCTTACCTGAATGGTAGCCCTAGAAGTATTATTTATAATAAAAGAGTCCAAGATACATCAAGATTCCTACTATAATTAGACGACCTAATTAATATTAATAAATACTCCGTACATTATTACACCATGCTCCCTGAAATAAAACACGCATGAACAATACCGCAGATGAACAATGATTTTTGTGTGTGTGTTTCAGTAGTAGTGTGAAGTAACTCCCTTTTTAAGAATTGTAACTCAGGTTGATAGGAAATGTAACTCGAGTCAAGTTGAAATGTAAATAGTCTAAAACGGAATATGAGAAAAAAACATTGATTTCAATGTAAACAATGAAAAATTGATCCTAATTGCACCATTACTTTTTGTAAATAGTGAATATGTTTTAATTTTAATATTAGGTCTATAAAAATGATGTAGTTAAGAAAATCATTTTTTGATCATTAGCATGGATTTATTTAGTGGTGTAACCCGCGTACATTAAGATGTAATTCGCGTACATTAAAATGTAAATCTAGAAAAGTTGAAATGTAAACTACGGAGTATCTTATATATATTATAAACATTGGTTTCAATGTAAACAATAAAAAAATGATCCTAATTGCCCAATTACTTTCTGTAAATAGTGAATGTGTCTTTTTAATATTTGGGTTATAAAAAATGATATAGTTAAAAAAATCATTTTTGATCATTAGCATGAGTTTATTTCGTTGTGTAATTCGCGTATATTAAGATGTAATTCACGTATAAGCAGATGTAACTCGCACATAAAAAGATGTAACTTCATATAATATCAAATGTAAACATAGAAAACAAGGAATTTAATTTTTCAATTAATTTACGTAAATAGTGATTATATTTTTATTAATATTAAACACCATAAAAATGTTTTAAAGAAAAATCATTTTTTTTTCAAATAAGTATTTTCCCCAAAAATATCATAGATTGTATTTTTTGTTTCAATAATATGGGTTTAAGCAAAATGTAACTTGTTGAAGCACATCCAAATGTTTTAAAAATACTAAGAATATTTAAAAGGGATGAGAAATATATTATAGATAAAAGTGTATGAATATAAAAAAAATTACAAGTGTATAATTCAAAGGAAAAATTGATAGTAATCTCAACTATTGGCGGTCCGCTCATAATAATCCCAACTATTGATTATTTCAGAATAATCCCAACTTTAGGGACATTCCGCCAATAATGGTCCGATGTGACCAGCTATAAATAAATTACTATAGTTTCTAAAGTAGATGAGAAAATATATAACAAGTAATCCCTATAAATAATCCCAACTTTTAATTTTTACGCTTAATTTCTATTTGAAATTCACTTGTTATCTGACCATGGACCATTATTGGCGGACGGTCCATATAGCTAGGATTATACAAAAATAATCAATAGTTGGGATTATTGTTAGCGGGCCGACAATAGTTGAGATTGTTATTTTCAATTTTTCCTAATTCAAAAAACATTATAGAAATAAAAATAGTGTACGAATGTGAAATGTAATATACTTATTTTATTAAGATTAACAATACAAAAAGTGTATGACACAAACAAATATTACAAAAAATGTATAAAAAATATAACAGAAATAAAAAAGTCTGTGAATGTGAAATGCAATATATTTATTTTGTTTAGATTACTATTGTTTTGCTATGAATTGATAAAAATAAGAAAATAGATTGAGTTGTAATGTAAGTTGAAGAAAAAGAAAACTAAAACCGTAATTACATTTTTAGTATTTGATGGAGAAGAAAAAAGAATTGTGGAAAAGAAAAAAAAACAAAAGGAATAGAAAATGCATAAATGTGTGCTGCAAGGGGGCAAATAAAGTAGTGGGATCAGACACACCATGAGCATATATGCTGCTATCCATATTATCCAATGAGTTATATCCACTTTTGGTCCTATGCATTTATGCCAATTTCACACTCAATAATTGTCTCACTTTTCCACATATGTTAATTAATGTTTCTTTACAATTTGTGGTCCCTCAGTTTTATTTTCTGAACTTCTACAACAAGTTTAACCATCGAAAATATCAACAAAAAAATATATATATATGGGCGAATAGAAATAGTGATGTACCAAAAGGATTAAAGACTTGGACCAATGGGTCCGTTATCATGCATGATTATCCTTAAAATGATCATAAATGACCAAACTGGCCCTTTCCAAGACTCATCCCCGTCTCTTTTTACTTGATTGTATCCATGGGGCATGATTCGTTAGGGGCTTAGCCTTGGCCATTGGTTTTGTCCCCCTCCACCATCTTCTATTTCCTATGGTCTTAATTTAAAAAAAATGGCAAGGACTGCGTAGAAGTTACCCCACCCAAGTTCGGGTACGGTTAAAAAAGGCACAATCAAAACAATGGAATGAAAGATGGGATTATGTTTCAAATAACTACCACAAACGTGCATGAAATTCAACCACAAAAATCTTGACAAAGGTAGAGTGAACTGGGAGGCTTGGAGTGTCGTATTATAGCAAAATGAAAGGAAACTGGTTCTCCATTTCACCATAAAAATGATTTTTGCATCATGTACCCTCATTGGTAATACTAAGGAGTTAAAAATGGAGAAAATCAAGCAGAATATAGTGAACATTGACAAAGGTAAAGCCTGATACAATCATCAAATAGCCTTCATGATGGATGACCATAAGAGATATTTGACCTGGTAAAAATAGCGTTATTAGTTATTACTATTACGACTTGATAACTGTTGTATGTTAAACCAGAAAACAGCAGTGGTAATGTCAAACTGAAACTTACCTCAATAGTGTATATATAGCTCATGAGAAATTTCAGTTTTTAGACAAGACGTGCCTTCTTCAGGTCATTCATAACACCTCTATCTCCTCTGCTCCTCTCATTGTAAAGAACCTTCACAATATGGACTAAAACATATAAGCAACAGTGTCACATTTAAGTCTTTTCTTAAACAAAATTAATTCTATTGGAAGCACCTTGTCGATGATTCCGTACTCAACTGCGTCACTTGGACTGAAATATTTAGGACGTCTTATGTCCTCTTCAATCTGCTCTGTCGATTTCCCTGTGTGTCTGGAGTAGAGTTTCATCTTCAAAATTAATATGAAAATAAGTGTCGTTTGACCATACCCAGCTATGATTTCAAGAATATAGCAGCATTAAAAGAGTGTTTGTTTCAAGTAGCAAAAAATAAGACGATTTGGTTATCGGCGATTCAGCAGCATATCTGTTATTGTTTTGTGCTCTCTTTTTTTTAATACCAGAAAAAAGTGGTTCTCAGTTTTGTAAAATCAACATGATTGGTATAAGCACAACTTTTTCATCCATTATATGATCTACACAATATAAAGTTTAAAATCACAAGTCCAAAACTGAGAGTGATACTGAACAGGCTCCAAGGCTTTTTTAAAAATAAGTTAAAAGTTTACCAACTCCTCCTTCACGAACTTTATTTCTTTCCTCATAATGTTGACATCCGATGCTTGGCCCTGAAACTGACCAATAGGCTGCGGAGACAAGAAAATATGTAGGGTTAAAAAGAAATGACAAATAATAATAATAATACTGACATTAATAATAATATTTAAAAAAAAATCAAAAAACCTGTCTGATCATGATTGTAGATGAAGGCAACGCAGCACGGTTTCCTTTCGCCCCAGCAGCTAAAAGTAATGCAGCTTCCCCCCAAGCATTGCCTACACATAGGGTGAAAATGGGTGGCTTGACAAACCTGCAAACAAAAAGAGTATTTCCTTTTCGGTACAGAATGTTTAAATTAATCAAAAGAATGGGATCTTTATGCGTAGTTAATTAATTTGTAGGCAAATTCAAAGAGGCCGTGATCCGTAGTAGGGTGAAGATTAACAACCCCATGGCATCATATATTGCAAAAGCCTCTGTTTCGTATCCAAACTTCTGATCACCCTGCAAAAAATGTGTTTATTGTTGAAAAAGAAGAGAAAGAAGATTTTTTCTTATGTTCAGTCCCAAAATGAATCCCAATATACGCAAACATATGGACTCTTCAACTAACCACCAAGAGAAGCTTGCAGCACTGAATATGAAGAATGTTTTAAACAATAAAAAAGACTCTTGGCCTTTCATATTTCTCAACACTTCCCTGAAGTTGCAGCATGCATATTATATGCAACAAGATTGGTACAAATGGGATCAACTCAATTAAGTCGTAAAGATTTTTGTAAACATATCAGCTAGTTGATAATTTGTGTCCACAGATGTAGTAATCGATCCTAAACAAATTTTCTTAGAGGTGATTTGCATCTGTGAGGCAAGGGCCTCTAGATGGATTGAGCTGCAAACTGTATACATTAATTCCGTTATAATTCAGAGCATAATAGCAAGCACACACAGAAAAAGAGTCATAATTAAGTGCCACAAACCACTATCAGTTATTTCGCGTTGAGGATTTTCCCTCTAGGGTTTTCGCACTCTTGGGCAGTTTCACCCTAGCTCTATTAAGTTTTCTCCTTGTTTAGACAAGAGTCCCAAATCAACTTTTTAATGGATTCCATAACTCTTTCAACATACAGTCTGGCTTTCTAATGGAAAACAAGAACAAACAAAATCAGGACCACAACAAAGCAGTGAGGGAGAGCGAAAGAAAAGAACAACAACATCCAAGTGTTAGTCCCAAAAGAATTTTGGGATGGCCAACATGAATCAATACATGATATTGGAGCCAAAAACAAAAGAAAGATAAGAGATAAAAAGATAAAATAAGATAAGATAATAAAAATGATAAGATAAAGATAAAGATAAATATATGATAAAGAGGATAAAAAGAAAATATACAAAATAAAAAGGATAAAAGGAATAAGAACATAAGAAAGATAAAGAATATAAAAAGATAAAAGAAGAGAGAGAGAGAGAGAGAGAGAGAGAGAGAGAGAGAGAGAGAGAGAGAGAGAGAGAGAGAGGAGAGAGAGAGAGAGAGGAGAGAGAGAGAGAGAGAGAGAGAGAGAGAGAGAGAGAGAGAGAGAGAGAGAGAGAGAGAGAGAGGAGAGAGAGAGAGAGAGAGAGAGAGAGAGAGAGAGAGAGAGAGAGAGAGAGAGAGAGAGAGAGAGAGAAGACCAATCCTCCACCCGAATACTCACCTTCCACTTTGTTCTCTCCAACTTCATACTCTCATCTAACCCAAGAAGAAACATATCACTCTTGATTCCTCTAATCCACGTTAGCTTAGGTTTTCCCTTCCCTCTCCTCCCCACCTCTCAACTCGGTCTTCTACGCACATGACCAAACCACCTCAATCGAGACCCAATCATCTTATGTTCTATAGGTGCTGCCCCCACCTTTTGTTTGATTATCTCATTCCTCAAGTGGTTTTTTTCTGGTATGTCTACACATCCAAAGCAACATGCGCATCTCTGCCACACTCATCTTTTGAATGTGACATTATTTCACCGTCCAACACTCTATCCATACAGTAATGCAGGCCTAATTGTTGTACGGTACCCTTCAGTCTAGTCGGCATACTTCGATCACATAAAAATCCCTAACACACTGTTCCATTTCATCCAACTTTTCTTATTCTATGGGATACATCTCCATCCAACTCACCCTCCTGAATAATGGTCCCATGTATGCTCCACTCTAATTCAACTTAAAACCTTGTGTTGTTATTATAGGCCAAACATATATCCTCCACCATTTTGAGAGAAAAAATAGTGGGTAGGCCCCAGAATCAATAAGAATTAACACTGGCCTGTTTTTTTCACACTTCTCACTTGTCCCCCGACCCTGAAAGTGTTTTCAGTGTTGATCCCTTCCTTACTAAGGATATTTAACTGCATAGATTTAAGGGGCCCACTTACTGCCTCCAGAGATGGTTCCAGATCTTCAGACTCTTCCACAGTTTCCATCAATATGAGTTGACTTCATCTCACATACATGATCCCTGTTCCACTTTTTCCCACATTTAGAACAGTCCCCTTTTTGTTCTATCTTGCAATTCAGCTTGGGAGAGTCTAGGGCCTCCCTTCCAAGTCTGATTGCTTCCTTGTGAAACTCTAGTTTTACCTTATGTTATATCCTTCTCCACCCTCTTTTGTCTACATCCCTGGTCCGGCCACCCTTTACTGCAACATTATTTTCTTCCACTAACAAAACATTGTCCATAAGATCAGTTAGTCCACTAGATTGGTAAAGCTTCAATTCAGCCCTTATCTCTTCCTTGAGTCCATCCAAGAATACTCTTTTTAACATCTCATGGTCAGTACTTCTTAGTGGAGCTACCACCCGTTCAAACTGGTCTTTCTATTCCATCACAGATTCAGTTTGTTTAATACTAAGCATACATTCAAAAGGAGTCTGCATGAGCTCAGGTTGGAACTTTCGGATCAAAGCTATCAGTTATTTCTGAAAGTGGCCGAGTACCTATCAGTTACTAATCTAAAGAGGGATTACTGATGTTGGTTGAAATGAAACTGGTGTGTTGAGGTTATCAATCTCAATTGATTTTATCAAAAAGTTAAAAGATTAAAAGTTACTATCAAGTCGGTATATGGCGGTGTTCTATACTTGGCTAATAGTCAGGGTTATTAATGAACGGTCTCGTTGTTAATAGCTATACTTGATGAATTAGAGATACTCCACGATTGAGTATTCAAAAAGGGATAGTTAAAGAAATAACCGGGACCAATAAGAGACTGGCCTGCTCCTTAATCTGTTAGTGAAGTACGCAGTTTCCATGGTTTAGCCACCTTCTATAGACGTTTTGTTCGAGATTTCAGCACCATTACCGCTCCCATTACTGAGTGTTTGAAAAAAGGAAAGTTTTGTTGGGGTCTGTGTGAAAACCCTAGTAGTATTGGGCTTAGCCCATTTGTATATCTTGTATAGAAAACCCTAGAACTCTAAATATAGCTATAAATATAGCTTCTTGTATAGCACTTTATTATCAAGAATATGAAATACAACAATACTTATTCACATGGTATCAGAGCCACTATGTCAATTGTTAGTGTAGTGTTATGATTTTTCTGGCGGCATCATTTCCGGCCAGTATTCCGGCGTGAACAGTAGCGCGACTTTCAATTGAGTGCTTCTGGTAGTGATATCAGCCTACCGCTGTGCTCAAGGCTTCATCGCGACTTACCGCCGGAGGAAGCACCTGCGCCGCATCACCCACGCACCGCCACACGTCGCTCAAGTCCACACCTACAGTTTCACATCTGTTTACAGATCTGTATCTTTCTGCTTATCTGGTGTTGACACCTCCTACCACCAGCAGTTCCTGAGGTTCCGGCGACCTGCACAACATAATTTACGACGCCGCCGCCGAGCCCACGCGCCGCCGCCGAGCCCACGCGCCGCCGCCGAACTTGCGCGCCGCCGCCGAACTCGCACGCCGCCCAGATTGGTCGTCGCCGTCACTCTGGTGGCTCGCCGGTGCTCTGGCTGCTCGCTGCTACTCTGGTTGGTCTTCACAGTTCTCTGGTTTGCTACTGCTGCTCTCTCTTTGCGATAGTATTTCCTTGCAGCAGTAATATTATTACTCATATTTACTCTTTTACTTAAAAAAAAAAAAAAAGAAAAGAAAAAAAAAATGTCTTCTGGTTTTTCTTCATTTGCTTCAGTTCCTATTATTACAACGGACCGTTTGGTTGGAAGTGCTAATTATCAATCATGGGCCATTTCTGTGGAGATGTGGTTCAAAGGTCAAGGACAAATTGATCACTTGCTTATAGATGCCAATTCAGTCAAGGATAAGAAAACGGAATGGGAGAATATGGATGCACTGTTGTGCAATGTTTTGTGGCAATCCATGGACTCCAAACTTCATCCTACATATCAATCATATCGGACGTGTAAACAGATTTGGGAAAAAGCCAAGTCTAATTACACTAATGATATTCAAAGTCTGTTTTCGTTTGGTTCCAAAATTGCCACGCTCAAGCAACAAGAATTGGACATCCAGGATTTTCTAGGCCGGGCTGAGGCTTTACTCTTTGAGTATAACACCATTCAACCTATCACAGAAGATAGAGAGAAACAACTAGAACAGCGACAACAACTTGTTATGGTTTTAGCCTTGGCGGGTCTTCGCCCAGAGCTATTATCTATACGTGAACAAATTCTCTCTAGCTCTACTGTTCCAACTATGACAGACGCCTTTTCTCGAATTCTTCGTGCGGCCCCGATATCTGCTGAATTGGGTTCTACTGATTCTACAATTCTTGCATCACAAGGTGTGGGGTCCGACGGAGGAAACAACAAAGGATATCTGCGTCGAAGCCGACCTAAATGTGACTACTGTCATAAGCTTGGTCATACTAAAGACAGATGTTGGAAGCTACACGGGAGACCTTCTAGCTCAGCCACTGTTGCTCAGATTCCGCCATCTCCGGTTGTTCTACCTCCTGACGAATATGCTGCATATCAGAAATTTAAGTCTGCTAATGTGCCTTTATCTACACCTGGTACGTCTACCGCTTGTGTTTCAAACACCACAGGCTCATGGATCATTGATTCAGGTGCTTCAGACCATATTTCTGGTAATCCCCATCTTTTATCCCATATTACCAAGCACCAACACCTTCCTTTAATTACTTTGGCTAATGGCCATCAAACTTCGGCCATGGGTATTGGGCAAGCACTACCACTTTCATCCTTACCACTACATTCAGTCTTATATGTTCCTAATAGCCCCTTTAACCTTGTCTCTGTTAGTAAAATCACGCGTGCTCTTGATTGCTCTATAACCTTTTTTGCTGATTCTGTAACTGTGCAGGACCGTCGTTCGGGGAAGACGATTGGCGTCGGGCATGAATCTCAAGGCTTGTATCATCTTCATCCTGTTGATCCAATCGCTTGTGTCTCTGTTGAACCTGCATTAACATTACATAACCGTTTGGGTCATCCTAGCCTCTCAAAGTTTCGCCGTATGGTTCCAGGTTTCTCAAGTCTTTCGTCTTTAGAGTGTGAGTCATGTCACCTTGGAAAGCAACCTCGTAAATCCTTTCCAAGGCGTGCTAATAAACGGGCTGCGTCCCCTTTTGATTTAGTTCATACAGATGTATGGGGTCCGTATCGAGTCACTTCTACTTTAGGATTTCGCTATTTTGTTATTTTCGTGGACGACTTTTCCCGTTACACATGGTTGTTTTTAATGAAAGAACGTTCTGAATTATTCCATATTTTTCAGACTTTTTGTTCCGAAGTACACACTCAGTTTGGTCATTCTATCAAAGTTTTACGCAGTGATAATGCTAAAGAATTTTTTGCGGCACCCTTTAATCAATTCATTACATCACGGGGTATGCTTCACCAGTCTTCTTGTGTACACACGCCTCAACAAAATGGGGTAGCTGAACGCAAGAACAGACACTTAGTTGATACTGCCCGTACTTTGTTATTACATTCACATACACCACCTCAGTATTGGGCAGACGCTGTACTCACTGCGTGTTATTTAATAAATAGAATGCCTTCCTCCGTTATTAATAATGAAATTCCTTATTCTGTCTTGTTTCCTAGTCGTGAGTTATTTCCATTACCACCTCATGTGTTTTGGGTGTGTGTGTTTCGTCCATGATTTTACACCTGGATTATCCAAAATGTCAGCTAGGTCAGTAAAATGCGTTTTTCTTGGATATTCACGAGTCCAGAAGGGTTATCGTTGTTATTCTCCATTACTTAAGAAGCATTTTATTTCTGCTGACGTCACTTTTATGGAGTCCTCTTTTTATTACCCCTTATCGTCTGCTGATACTCCATCCTGTTTGGACTTCATCTCATATCTTCGGCCCATCCAAACAGAAACGGTTATTTCCTCTCCATCTGATGAGCACCCCCACCACCCTCCTGCCGTAGACCCTCCTCCATTACAGGTATATCATCGTCGTCCTCGACCTCCTGCCATTGAGCCTATCATGGCCACGCCAGTTGATTCCCCCATGCCGGTTCATGCATCATCATCACCACCTACCGCACCACCTGAAAACACTCTGGATGATTTGCCCATTGCTCTCCGAAAAGGTACACGTTCTACACTGAACCCACATCCCATATATAACTTTTTGAGTTATCACCGCCTCTCTACCCCGTACTATGCTTTTATTTCCCACCTGTCTCATATATGCATTCCTAAAACCACACGTGAGGCACTGGCACACCCCGGAGTGGCGTAAAGCTATGATGGCTGAGATGGAGGCCCTTCATTCTAGTGGGACATGGGACTTAGTTCCCCTTCCCGCTGACAAATCAGTGGTGGGATGTCGGTGGATTTACACCGTTAAAGTTGGGCCTGATGGGGAGATTGATCGCTTTAAAGCACGCCTTGTGGCAAAAGGGTATACTCAGATATATGGTTTGGATTACACCGACACTTTTTCTCCTGTGGCGAAGATTGCATCAGTTCGTTTGGTTTTATCCATGGCAGCAATGAGCCATTGGCCATTGTTCCAATTGGATATCAAAAACGCATTCCTTCACGGAGATCTACACGAGGAAGTTTATATGGAGCAACCACCTGGGTTTGTTGCTCAGGGGGAGTCTGGTATGGTGTGCAGATTGCGTCGTTCATTGTATGGCTTGAAGCAATCTCCACGTGCATGGTTTGGGAGGTTTAGTGCCGTTGTTTGCAGCTTTGGCATGATTCGCAGTGATGTTGATCATTCTATATTCTACAGACATTCTGCTGACAACAAATGTATTTATCTTGTTGTGTATGTTGATGACATTGTCATTACAGGTAGCGATGATCAAGGAATTGTGCTCCTCAAGCAACATCTCTTTAGCAAATTTCAAACAAAAGACTTGGGAAAGTTGAGATACTTCCTTGGCATTGAGGTCGCACAGTCTGCAAATGGAATTGCTCTCTCACAAAGAAAGTATGCCTTGGATATTCTTGAGGAAACAGGGTTGCTAGATTGCAGGCCAGTGGATACACCGATGGATCCGAACGTTAAACTCTTATCAGAACAGGGAGATCTTTTGCCCAACAAGGAGAAATATAGAAGATTGATCGGCAAATTGAATTATCTTACCATCACGAGACCAGATATCTCATTTGCGGTAAGTGTCCTTAGTCAGTTTCTTGATAAACCATGTACTGGACACTGGGATGCAGCTATCCGAGTTTTGAGATACATCAAGAAAACTCCAGGGCAAGGATTGTTGTTCGAAGATCGAGGCCATCACGATATTTTGGGATATTGTGATGCAGATTGGGCCGGATGTCCGATGGATAGACGTTCCACATCGGGATATTGCATCTTGATTGGTGGAAACTTAATTTCATGGAAAAGTAAGAAACAGGATGTGGTTGCCAGATCTAGTGCTGAAGCAGAATATCGTGCAATGGCCCTTGCTACATGTGAAATCTTATGGTTGAAGCATCTCCTCCAAGAGTTAAAATATGGAAACACAAAACCGGTTCAACTCATGTGTGATAATCAAGCTGCAATGCACATTGCATCAAATCCGGTATATCATGAGAGGACGAAACATATTGAAGTTGATTGTCATTTTATCCGAGAGAAGATCACAAGTGGACATATCATCACCAAATATGTGAACACAACTGAACAACTTGCAGATATTTTAACTAAGTCTCTCAGAGGTCCTAGAGTGGGATATATTTGTAACAAGCTTGGTACATATGATTTATATGCTCCAGCTTGAGGGGGAGTGTGAAAACCCTAGTAGTATTGGGCTTAGCCCATTTGTATATCTTGTATAGAAAACCCTAGAACTCTAAATATAGCTATAAATATAGCTTCTTGTATAGCACTTTATTATCAAGAATATGAAATACAACAATACTTATTCACAGTCTGGAACAAGAACGGAGCTTTGCAATGATCAAAGAAAAGCTTTGCACCGCACAAGTTCTTGCCTTGCCAGATTTTGATAAGATATTTCAAGTGGAGTGTTATGCGAGTGGCGTTGGGATAGGTGTTGTACTTTCACAGGAAAAGAGGCCAGTGGCTTTCTTTAGTGAAAAATTAAGTGAAGCTAGACAAAAGTGGAGTACTTATGATCAAGAATTTTATGCAGTCTTTCGTGCTCTCAGGCAATGGGAGCATTATTTGATCCAGAGGGAATTTGTTCTGTTGACCATCTTGCTTTGAAATATCTTCATAGCCAGAAGATCATAAACAAAATGCATGCACGTTGGGTGAGTTATTTGCAAAAGTTTCCCTTCATTATTCAGCATAAATCTGGTATGTACAACAAGGTAGTTGATGCATTGAGTAGGAGCGCATCTCTCCTCATCACATTATCTCAAGAAATTGTAGGTTTTGAATTGTTGAAAGAACTATATGATACGGATCCTGATTTTCATGAAATTTGGGCCAAATGTAATAGTCATTGTCCGAGTGCAGATTTTCACATCAAAGATGACTACCTTTTTAAAGGAGACCAGCTCTGTATCCCCCGTACTTCGCTGCGAGAGAAGCTAATCCGTGAATTACATGGTGGAGGTCTTAGTGGGCATAAAACCATTGCTAACCTCTAGGAGCGCTATTTTTGGCCTCACCTGAAGAAAGATGCTGCTACCATTGTTCGGAAGTGTTATATTTGTCAAGTTTATAAAGGCCAATCTCAAAATACTGGTCTTTATATGCCTCTACGCATCCCGCATGACATCTGGCAGGATCTCTCCATGGATTTTGTGCTCGGTTTGCCTCGCACACAGAGAGGCGTGGACTCTGTGTTCGTGGTGGTTGACAGGTTTTCTAAGATGGCTCATTTTATCGCCTGCAAGAAGACCGCAGATGCTTCTAATATAGCTAAGTTGTTTTTCAGGGAGATTGTACGTCTACATGGGGTTCCTAAATCCATTACTTCGGATAGGGACACTAAATTTCTTAGTCATTTTTGGATTACCTTATGGCGTCTGTATGGAACGACGTTAAATAGAAGCTCAACAGCTCACCCACAGA
Source organism: Cuscuta epithymum (assembly GCA_945859915.1). NCBI lineage: Eukaryota > Viridiplantae > Streptophyta > Magnoliopsida > Solanales > Convolvulaceae > Cuscuta > Cuscuta epithymum. Next base: position 1,850,675 of record CAMAPF010001000.1, read on the forward strand.
CGGATGGGCAGACTGAGGTAACTAACAGGACGCTGGGAAATATGATTAGATGTGTTTGTGGAGAAAAACCCAAACTGTGGGATCTTTAATTACCACAAGTCGAGTTTGCTTAAAACAGCGCTGTGCACACAGCCACAGGAGTCACACCTTTCTCTTTAGTTTATACCTCTGTTCCTAGGCATGTAGTGGATCTAGTGTCATTGCCTAAAGCTCCTAGAGTGAGTTCTGCTGCTGAAAATATGGCCAGAGATGTGCAAGCTGTTAAAGAGGCTACAAAAGCTAAGCTAGAGGCCACGGGGCAGAAGAATAAGGCTGTTGCTGACAAACACAAGCGGTTGAAGGTATTAACAGTTGGTGATGATGTGATGGTATTTTTGCGAAAAGAGAGGTTTCCAGTAGGCACCTACCAGAAGTTGCAGCCCCGCAAGTATGGTCCATTCAAAGTAACAAAGAAGATTAACGACAATGCTTATGTCGTTGCTCTTCCCGACTCTCTGAATATTTCTAACACGTTCAATGTGGCTGACATATATGCATATGATAGGGACCTACCTATCAGACTATTAATAGAAATAAGAATAATAATAAGGGTATTATTGTAATAAAGGTCTGAGTACCCTAGTATAAATAGACGTGTAAAGGAGTTAGAAAGTAGGCTTTTTGGGACTTTTGTCTGGACTGGGAAGTTAGAGCTCTATCTCTTTCTTTTGGGGGGCTTCGGCTCAATTGGGGGCTTCGGCCATAGATATTGTACTGTTCATCTTCCTTAATAAGAATTTCCAATTGTTTCTTGATAGTAATTTCCTGTAATTGCTGTATTTTCTGGAGGATCCTATCATTGGTATCAGAGCAAAACGATCTTGTTACCTGTAGGAACGATGGAAAATTGGGAGCACAATTTAGAGAAGATGAACGAAGAGACCAGACGGATTTGTGAAGAGAGGCGCAAATTAAGCTTGCAAAGAAACAATCGGCGTTCTGATAAACCATCGCAGTCGCTCCACAAGTCGCCGAAGGAGTCGCGAAAGTCGCAGACGGAATTGCAGTCCAAATCGAGAACTTCTCATATGTCGCAATCGCGAACTGTTCCTTCTGGTTCGCTCACCAAAGCGCATAAAGAATCGCGAAAGGATCTGCGCGGGACATTGGGGAAACTCGCAGAAAAGGTTGAACACGAGAAGGTGGTGAAAGAGAAGCGCAAAAATGTGGAGAAAGAAAAACGCAAAAAAACGGAGAAAGAGAAGCGCGAAAAAGTGGAGAGGGAAAAGTCTTCAAACCTGGAGAAGGGGAAACCCAAGCTGCGGCAACATCGTCGGCGAGGAAGGTCGAGGACTGTGCGTCGCTGCATGAATTCGAAAAACAAAGGTCCGTCGCAGTCGCAACACACTTCCTCTGGACCTCTGGCTTCGACTCGAGTAGAAATCCCTAGTTCGCAGTCGCGAACTGTTTCTCTCAGTTCGCCCTTGCTAACCGAGCATCTTCTATCATTATCGCAAGTAGATTCTTACCCTGCGCCAGACTTGTCTCTTGATTCGCAGATATCATTGCAAGCCATATCTCCCAGTGTGCTAGTGTCAACATGCCCACATGAATTATTCGTTTCAGAATTTATAACCATAGTCGCATCAGGAAAAAGATTAACAGGGACTATAATTCCGGAAATTCATACTGAATTGAAGCAAGTGGCACCAACAGTTTCAGAAAATAGCGAAGTTCACATTCTGCAGGTATATGATGGTGATATTTGTGTGGTGAAGTCCACAATGAATTCTGGGTTTGTACAGGAGAGGAACGGGCTTAAGGTTTTAAAATTTGTAACGATGGACTGTCATATATTAAACATTAGTTTGGAAGGGCTGAAGTCGTTGAACAAGTTTGATTGTTTCAGATGTGAGGATTTTACTTCTATGATAGATAATCAGAATGGGTTGGAAGGAGAATTTTCTGGGAATATTACAGAATATGAGGGATATGAGTCTGGTGTTGGAGTTGTCATTTGTTTGATGTTTGTTAAAGATCCCAATCCTGGTCGTGTCCCTGAGGCCATTTCAAGAGGAGTTTCAGCGGATGATAGAGAGAGAGTTTTATTATCAATTGGTGTTGATCATGCGAGTACAAATTCAAACCTATTACTTAGTGTTTTGGAGATGGGAAGATTAGGTGGGGTAGCAAATGCCCTTGAACTTAATAGACAGGCTTCCGTTGGAGATAAAATCACTGCATCTATCCTGGGTTTTGACACTATTCAACAGCTCTTAGCTATTGTGACAACAAAAGGTAGGCCGCATGTCGTTGAAGGAGAAGGCACTGCCTACTGTATTACTAAGTTGCGCACTCCGCCAGTTTCTGCAGAGGATTATGGACAAGAGAACTATTCGAGCTGTTATGCACCAAAGTTGAAGATCTTGTTAGTTGGAATAGCACCAGTAGACTGTGTCCAGTTACTTTCTCTTGATGGTAAGGATCCACAACCTGTTGGGTCTCGGATGACCATCGGCGAAGTGTTTGGAGCATGTATTCTGAATGTTTCAGGGACAATGCTTGCAGGAGGGAAGGTCACAACTCATTCTGAATTTTCTAATTCGTTTACTGTATTTCTTAAGCTGGGGAGTTCTAACCATCCATCTATTGAGTATGGAGTTGAAGATGTGCTGCCCATGAGCTGCCAGTTAACGCGCGAACCCATCTTATTAAAAGAAGTGCATTCTCAGAAACAAAAAGAAAGGGCGGCCAAGGCCATGCAAGGCCTATATGAGGTGAGGCGATGGGTTGCCCTTCAGGTGAACATGAGAGAACACCTGGGAACAGGGAAGGAGTTGTTGATAGCTAGGAAGGAAGGTAGCTTGTTTCAGAAGTTGAAATGGTCAAGAGATGATGAGTTGAAAGCTCTCATGCTACAAGCTGATTTGGAAAGGGTGGCAGCTGGAGATTCAGAGGCTACAATTTCAAGGAGATTACTTGAAGAAACTGCCAATGTATGGGATCCTGGATTCAAAGTGGTGGAGAGTGCATATCCATGTGTGATTGGAGGGTGCATATCTAGGAGACTATTGAGAAAACTTAGCATCCATAATGATGAATCACTCAGGTGGAATCTGCTACAAGGACGGGTTGCAGCCCTATCAAGACATATAACTGCTGCACATGGAGAAGCACAGCACAAAGAGACATTTGTCGTTATTGAGTGCTTTAAAGCCACTGAAGGGACGGAGATTTCACAAAACTTATCCTTGGCTGCAGAAACATTTGTGAGGTGGGGGGATGAAGTACAGAGACTCCTGGTTCAAAAATCAGAGAGATATTGGGAAGGAAGAGGCGCAAAGAGGAAGAAGGAGCAAAAGATCTTGGCTGTCTCCTTCCGTCCACCTTGAGGGCAAGGTGGATGTTTAGGGAGGGAGTATTGATAGGGACCTACCTATCAGACTATTAATAGAAATAAGAATAATAATAAGGGTATTATTGTAATAAGGGTCTGAGTACCCTAGTATAAATAGACGTGTAAGGGAGTTAGAAAGTAGGCTTTTGGGGACTTTTGTCTGGACTGGGAAGTTAGAGCTCTGTCTCTTTCTTTTGGGGGGCTTCGGCTCAATTGGGGGCTTTGGCCATAGATATTGTACTGTTCATCTTCCTTAATAAGAATTTCCAATTGTTTCTTGATAGTAATTTCCTGTAATTGCTGTATTTTCTGGAGGATCCTATCAGCATAACACGAGGATTATGTTCTATATCCCGATCAGAACTCGAGGTTGAGTTCTTCACAGGTGGAGGAAACTGATGTAGAGCGTTTGATTGAGCAAATTGAGACAGAGGTGGAACCCCGAAAAGGGATGCCGAGAACCATGCAGATTTGACGTCCAGTGTCAAAATGAGCCTCATATTAATTTGGGTTTTAAATTTATGTTTTGTGTCTTTCTAAATTCCTACTTTCCCAGAATTTATGTCTTGCTGAGATGGGGTTTTAAACCACATCCTAGATAGTATTTAAGGATGCTAATCACTTTACTATGGACATTACACATTCCTGAATAATACCAAGAGTTTTCTCTAGTTTCGGTGGATTTCCGAAAGTTTTTTTTTAGTTTCGTTGCTGGCGAACTCGAGTATCAATTCGGGATTAACCACTGTTTAATCTTGTGCTTCCATAGCTGCGTCAGATATCCTTCCTGATTTTAGCAATTATTTTACAGATTGTATCAAATCAGGAGTTGTAATTGATTGGTGTACATATGATTCTTTCCTTGTAATTTTGAACCTTATAAATATAGATCAGCTGAGAGTAGTTTCTCTCAAGGAAATTCATTCAACTCGGTAAATTCAAGTGGACAGAAGTTAAAGAGGCTCTGAGAAAGATGTGACGGAATAAAGCAGTGGGTTCAGATGACATACTAATCGAGGCCTGGTGAAGTTTGGGAGAGAAAGGCATCGAGTGGTTATCACGTTTCTTCAACATTATTTGGAAAAACAACAAAATGTCAGTGAGTTGACGGAAGAGTACTCTCATTCCCTAATTTAGAAATAAGGGTGATGTACAAGAATGTGCCAACTATTGAGGGATTAAGATTATGAGTCACACCATGAAACATTGGGAGCGAGTGATTGAGCAAAGACTCCGAAAAAGTGTGAAAATTTCAGAGAATCAGTTTGGTTTTATGCCTGGACGCTCAACAACTGAGGTCATTCACCTTCTTAGACAAGTTGTGGAGAAGTATAGAGATACTAAACAGGATCCTCATTTGGTGTTCATTGACATAGAAAAGCCATATGATAAAGTACCCAGAGAAGTACTTTGGTGGGCCTTAACTAGAAAAGGCTGATCACGTAAGTATATTAATATCATCATGGATATGTATGAGGCTTGTACTACAAGTGTTCGTACTAGTGTAGGGAGGGCTGCATAGTTCCCTATTAGTATCGAAGTGCACCAAGGATCGACTCTGACTCATTTCTTATTTGTTACAGTTATGGATAAACTTACGAAATCAATTCAAGAAAATATACGGTGGTGCATGAAATTGTAGAAAGAACTCGTGAAAGTAGAATGTATATTATTATTTTGTTCTGTGTAATACAAGGAGAAGACTACATAATATATAGCCAGAGAAGAAAGTAAAATAAGGAAGGAATCATCCTAATTAAGGTTCTCTAATAAAGAAAAGATATATGGGGATATTTAGAGATTCCGAGATCTCCAGGATATCTTCCCATAAATGCAATAATCTACACTCCCCCTCAAGCTGGGTGATGGATATCATCCATGCACAGCTTGCTAGATAAGTCTTCAAACTGAATTCTAGGAAGTGCCTTGGTGAGTATATCAGCTATTTGTTGTCTGGTTGGAACATAGCTTAGCTGGATATCATTAGCTGCAATCTTCTCAGATAAGAATCTTCTATCTATCTCAATGTGTTTGGTCTTGTCATGATGGACAAGATTCTTAGCAATACTGATAACAGACTGATTATCACATAAAATCTGGATGGAGCTTTCAAATGGAAGTTTGAGCTCATTCATCAATCTTCTTAACCATAATCCTTCACAAATTCCTTGTGCTAAAGCCCTAAGCTCAGATTCTGCACTACTTCTCGAAACCACTGATTGTTTTTTGCTCCTCCAGGTGACTAAGTTACCCCGTACATAAGTATGGTAACCAATAGTTGACCTTCTGTCTAAGAGGCTACCAGCCTGTCAGCATCAGTAAATACTTCAATCTTCCTGGTCCCCTGTTTCTTAAACAACAATCCTTTTCCAGTAGCCATTTTCAGGTACTTCAGAATTCTGTAGACTGCAGTTAGGTGTTCCTCAGTTGGGTCATTCATGATTTGACTTACCACACTTACTGAGAAAGCAATGTCTGGCCGTGTATGAGATAGATAGATTAGCTTCCCCACCAGCCTTTGATATCTACCATTATCAACTGATGGACTTTCATTCTCACTGCCTAACTTCTTTGATATATCCATAGGAGTGTCTAGAGGTTTGCACCCAAGCATTCTAGTTTCACTTAGCAAGTCTAGGACATATTTCCTTTGTGAAATGAAAATGCCCTTCTTAGATCTTGCCACTTCCATTCTCAAGAAGTACTTCAACTCACCTAGCTCCTTGATCTCAAATTCTCTTGCTAGATGGGCCTTCAATATGTCCAATTCGGCTTTAAAATCCCCAGTCATGATAATATCATCAACATATACTATAAGAATAGCCATTTTACCAGAGTGTGTCCTCTTTATAAATAATGTATGGTCTGCTTGACATTGCATGAACCCTTGTTTAATCACTGATCTTGTGAATCTATCAAACCATGCTCTAGGAGACTGCTTTAGTCCATACAAGGACTTTTTCAGTCTGCAAACTTGGCCAGATTTCACCAAGTCTTCTAACCCTGGTGTTACATCCATGAATACTTCCTCTTCTAGGTCTCCATTGAGAAAGGCATTCTTAACATCTAGTTGATGTAATGGCCAGTCTAGGTTCACTGCGAGTGAGCAATACTCTAATGGTGTTCAACTTTGCCACTGGTGCAAATGTTTCTGAATAATCAATGCCATAAGCTTGGGTGAACCCCTTAGCAACCAGCCTTGCCTTAAGCCTTTCAATCTTGCCATCAGCCTGATCTGTAAATACCCATTTGCAGCCAACGGTCCTCTTCCCTGCTGGCAAATCTGTAAGCACCCAAGTTCCATTCTTCTTCAATGCTGCCAGTTCATCATGTACAGCCTTCCTCCACCCTGGATGTTCAAGGGCTTCCTTGATGTTGCTAGGAACCTGAATACTATCAATCTTTGAAATAAAGGCTTGATAGTTTGCTGATAATTTCTTATAACAAACAAAATTATAGATAGGATGCTTGGTACACTCCCTTACTCCCTTTCTAATAGCAATAGGCAAGTCCTCTTCCTCCTCATCTCCTTCTACAGCCTCAACCTCTTTGTCATCAGGATTCAAATTTGAGTCAGATGATTGGGTGGTGCTATTTGGAGTGATGTGCTCTTCTTCTGGAACTTTGGTTCTAGGTTTCCTCTTGTAGGTATTCTTGTAGAATGGGGAATTTTGATTCAGTGTAAGGTTTTGAGGGGATGAAGTTGGTGGCTGAAATGGTGAGGTTAATGGAGAGACTGTATTGTCTGGAGGGATTGATTCAGGTTTGTCTGGGATTATGGGTTCAGTGTGGTTAAGGTCAGATTCTTGGAGGTTTGGAATAGTGTCTGAAATAGGGTTCAAAGACTGGATTTCATTGTGATTCTTCCCCTGAAATTCAGTTTTGACATAGAAAGGTTGATTTTCAAAAACGGTTACATCCATTGTGATGTAGACCTTTTTTGTGGTAGGAGAATAACATTTATATCCTTTCTGGTTGGCAGCATACCCTATGAACACACAAGGTAAGGATTTGGGATCCAGTTTTGACCTAAGTGGAGAATGGTTGTGAACAAATGCTTTGCAACCAAAGACCTTTGGTGGGAGATTGGTAAGAGGGATGTGAGGGTGTATATTAGATAGGATTTGGTATGGAGTTTTAAATTGATGAATTTTGGAGGGCATCCTATTTATTAGGTAAGCTGCAGTTAGGACAGCCTCTCCCCAGAGAAGTGTTTAGGAGTGTGAGTGGTGAACATAAGGGCTTTAGCAACTTCCATTAAGTGTCTATTCTTCCTTTCTATTACCCCATTCTGTTGTGGGGTGTCAACACAAGAGCTAATGTGTATAATCCCCCTGTTTTGACAGAAAATCTCCTAAGTTGGATGAGAAATATTCTTTGGCATTATCAGTTTTAAGAACTTGAATCTTGGTTTGAAACTGGGTTTTGATCATAGAATAGAATCTTTGAAAGATAATATTGACTTCTGACTTTTCTTTCATGAGGAAGACCCAGGTTAAGCGTGTATGATCATCAATAAACAAAACAAACCACTTTGAACCAGAGAGATTTTTGACCTTGGATGGCCCCCAAACATCACTGTGGACGAGAGAAAATGATTTGGATGGTTTGTAAGGTAGACTGGGATAATGACTTCTTATATGTTTATCAAGTTGACAAAATTCACAATCAAAAGTAGAACTTTTATTGATGAATAATGAAGGAAATATTTTTTTCCAAGTACAAGACATTAGGATGACCAAGACGATAATGCCATAAGAACTTATGGTTGAATTGACTCTCACTGGAAGTTGTCTTGTTGGTAGAATTTGGTGAATGTGGTGAATGTTCCAGAAGATAGAGTCCACCACTTTGCTTAGCACTACCAATCATCCTCCCCGAATCCAAATCCTGAAATTCACACAATTGAGAAGAGAATTTAGTTAGGCAAAGGGTATCATTGTTCAGTTTACTGACTGATAAGAGGTTAAACTTTAAATCTGGAACATATAACACATTTTTAAGCACTACCTTATCAGAAATTTTGACTCTTCCAATCCCTTTTATTGCTGAAGTAGTTCCATCAGCAATCTTCACAGTCACATTATTCTTCATAGGGATCAAACCAGCAAAAAACTTACTGTCTCCAGTCATATGGTCTGATGACCCTGAATCAACAATCCAATGGGGCTGACTTTGAGCAACTAGGGTTGTTGAAGCATTATCTGTCTGGGCAGTAAAGCTAGTTGGTGGTGTAGGCCCTTTGTTCTGATTTATTAGGTGTTGCAGAACCTCAATCTGCTCATTGGTAAATGCAGCAGAGTTAGAAGTGCCCATATCTTCTTTATCTCCAGTAGCTACATAGGCTCCTTTCTCTTTGCTTGGTTTGAAATCTTGGGGTTTACCATGCAGAATCCAGCATGTTTCTTTAGTATGGCCTGGTTTCTTACAGTGATCACACCATGCCTCCCCTTTTTCTTGTTTTCATTCTGTCTGGAAGAGGTATATAAGGTTGACCCTTCAATGCTTGGTTGTTGGCCTTGAGATTTTAGACCCATCATTACCTTCTTTCTACTTTCTTCTCTTCTGACTTCTGAGAAGGCTTCTCTAAGGGTGAATTTCTTTCCCATTATTCTACCCCTAACCTCATCTAGACTCTTGTCCAAGCCTGACATGAATTTGAAGACTCTTCCTCTCGCATATTTCTTGATATAACTTCTTATCCTTAGAACATGACCAACTGTATGTCTCAAACACATCAAGGTGCTGCCAGAGTCTCATAAGGTTGTTAAAGTATTGAGTTACACTCAATTCTCCCTGCTAAAGGTTATATAGCATTGATTCAACCTCAAGTAATTCAGAAGTGTTATCTAAGGTTGAGTAGGTTTCTTTCACAGCCTCCCAAATCTATTTAGCTGTTTTGTAGAGTAGGAAATTTTCCCTTATACTGGTTGTCATGGAATTGATGAGCCATGACATCACAGTATAGTTCTCTTTTTCCACTTCTTGTAGCCTGGATCTCTTTGATCCGGAGCAGGTGCATCACCTGTCAAATAGTCCTCCTTGTCTTTTCCACACACGTACATCATAACGGACTGGGACCATTGTAGATAATTACTACCATTGAGTTTATGGCAAGTAATAATCGAATCTGATTGATTAGGAGTGGTGACTGTGCTTCCATTGATATTCTGGTTGTTGCCATCTCCAGTTGGGACAGCCTTTGAATGTTCAGAGGTGACTGAGATAGATCCATCTCTCTCGGTGGTCATCCCACAGGATCCAAACTTAATCATATTTAGAATAACCACGCTCTGATACCATGTAGAAAGAACTCGTGAAAGTAGAATGTATATTATTATTTTGTTCTGTGTAATACAAGGAGAAAACTACATAATATATAGCCAGAGAAGAAAGTAAAACAAGGAAGGAATCCTCCTAATTAAGGTTTTCTAATAAAGAAAAGATATATGGGGATATTTAGAGATTCTGAGATCTCCAGGATATCTTCCCATAAATGCTCAATCGGGTGATTAATTAGAATTATCTCTGCAATAATCTACAATATTTGCCAACGATATTGTATTGATTAATGAGACGCAATCCGGTGTTAAACAAGAGTTGGAAATATGGCAACAAACATTGGAGACCAAGGGTTTCAGACTGAGCCGAAGCAAGACTGAGTATATGGAGTGCAAGTTTGGTGGAGGTAGAAGTAGTAGTAGTAGTGGGATTAACCTTGATGGCAATGAGATACCAATGTGTGATATATTCTGTTACTTGGACTCCATAATTCAGAAGAATGGTAAATTAGATGGAGATGTATCCCACAAAATCAGAGCAGGGTGGATGAAAAGGAAGAGTGCATCAGGATTTCTATGTTATCAAGGTATGGCGACCAGACTCAAGGGTAAATTTTATCAGACAGCAATTAGGTCTGCATTAATGTATGACGTGGAGTGTTGAGCGGTGAAAAAATGTCACATTCAAAAGATGAGTGTGACAGAGATGTGTACGTTGCATTGGATGTTTGGGCATCCCAGAAAAGACCGCTTGATAAATGAGACATCAGACAAAAAGTGAGAGTGGCACCTATAGAAGATAAGATGTAGGAGTCTCGATTGTGTTGGTTTGGTCATGTGCGCACAAAACCAAGTGATGCGCCTGTGAGACGATTTGAGAGGTGGGGAGAAGAGACGGGGAGGAGAGGGAGAGGAAAACCCAAACAAACTTGGATTAGAGGAATCAGAACTGATATGCTTCTTCTTGGGTTGGAAGATAGTATGGCTTTGGCGAGAGCAAAGTGAAGGGCGCATATCCGTGTGGACGATTAATCTCTTCTCTTTTTTCACTCTCTTTTTCTTGTATCTTTTATCTTCTTTATATTTCTATGTTCTTATGTTATTTTTATATTTCTTATGCTCTTTTATCTTTTTATCTTTTATCTTTCTTATGTTCTTATGTTATTTTTATCTTATATTTATCTTTATCTTATTCATTTGGAAAAACTGTCAAATAAGCCTCCTTACTGTTACGAAAATGTCAATTAAGCCCGCCAACTCAATTATCATCCAATTAAATACCTCAACTTTAAAAAAAATTCAAATCAGTTTTTTAATAGGTTAACCACCAAATCTCTGATAAATATGTATATGTGGCGACACGTGGCACAACTTATCATTTTCTTTTTTCTCTTTCTTCCTTTCACCCTATTTTGTTCAATCCTCTCCTCTCCCCTACACTTGTTAGCTTTCTCATCCGCTCCCAGAATCCCAGGTAAGCTATGGCTGGCTTTTGATTTTAATTTTAATTTTTCTTTTCTTCCCATCATAATATACTTCCTGACAAAATGTCTCCATCTTCTACTGCAACAAAGTCTTCAGCCAGGTTCCAGCGATTGTCGTTGCTGTCAATTTTGTATCTCCCGTCGCAGTACATAGACGCATATGACGAACGATGTAAGTCCTGCATAGGACGGAGCGTTGCGGTGTCAATTTGGGGTTGGATCTGGAGACGATGTACCAGGCAAGCATGATGAAGTTCTTGTGGCTCAGAGGACGTTGCTGCTCGTATTCGGAGGAGACACATTGACCAGATGGGTGCGACCGTGCAAAGAAGAAACTGGTCTCGGAAGAGAAAGAAAGAAAATGGACGGGAAAGAGAAACAATGAAAGAAAAAGAAAAGGAAGGGAGCAGGAGAGAAAGAAGAAAGAACAGAAAGAAAAAGAAAAAAGGAAAGAAAAATAAAAATAAAAAAAAATTATGCCACATCAGATGCCACAAACGTAATTTCAACCGTGAACCGGAAGGATACATACTAGAAAACCGATTTGCCACGTTTTTCATTGTTCGTGGGTTAAATTGGATGATATTTGAGTTGGTGGGCTTAATTGAAATTTCTGTAATAGTAAGAAGGCTTATTTGACACTTTTCCCTATTCATTTTATCTTATTTGATCTTTTTATTATTTTTATCTTTCTTCTCTTTTTGGCTTTGATATCATGGATCGATTCATGTTATCCGACCCCAAAATCTTTTGGGAATAAGGCTTGGATGTTGTTGTTGTTTTGCAAGAAGCATCTCAACGCAACCTCACGTTTGAAAAACATATGTGCAATGAGAGAAATCATCAATACACGTTAAAAAAGACTTGTAATTGCAGCAACACAACAAGGACCCCAAGCATAAGCATGAACTAGGGGAAAATGTGATGCAGTCTTTTATTGACACGATTAAGAAAATGCATCCTAGTCGTGAGGCAAACTTGGAGCAAGTCATTGCAATTCATTGGGGAGGTGTGGGCCGGCCCATAAGGAAAAAAATTATAAATAGGAGCTGGGAATAGAATAAAGGTAGGCAAAAATTAGGATTGGGCTGCGAAGCAGGAGAGTGAGGCCTCTTGAAGAGTCTCAATCTGTAATTTTCTTTTTCTGTTTCAGTACATTCATATCTATCTACGCTTATCTTCCCTTTTCCAAATCTGGTTCCTATCAGTATATAAGGCGTTAGCTGTTTTCCTACCTCAATAAAGCTAAATAAAGCTACCAATGCAGGAAACAGAGACAGCCACAATAGAGTACCCTATAACAAATAGTCTTATCATTTTCTGGAACATTTTCAAAGTACACGCTTTTACAAGTTATGAATGGTCACTTGTGTACCATTAAAAGTTATTTGCAAGAATGCATTGAGTAATTGACAAAAAACACTTACCGCATTACTTTACCGGATTTACTTAAACATTCAAGTTGCCTTTTGAAATCACACTCTCTCTTTTTAAACAAAAAAAAAAACGTAAAACATGGAGTGAATCACACACAAAAATGTCAATAAATCCACCATACCATACCTTAGTTGTCCCAGTGGAATTAATATAAAGGAAAATTGGTTTGTCTGCATCTTCATGCTGAAGGTATAGAAATTCTGCTACTATTAATTCAGTCACAGAAGGAACCAGAGTCATGCCTAAATAAACAATTCGATTCTCAAAAAAGTAAGACGCTAAATCTGGAGGAGGTTGGTCAGAAGCACTTCCCTCTGAGAAAGGAATAACCTGTTTACAAAATGTGGATAATCAATTATTCATACATCCTACATTAGGCATGTAATATGGCAAATGATAACAAGCCAATCAAAGATGGAGCAACAGAGAAATACATTTATAATCTCCTAAACTTGGCAAATTGACCCCCTCAAGGTAGTCAAAGTCGCGAGGCGCACTTAAGGCGCTAGAGCACTTGTATCGCCTGAGGCGCAAGGCGCAAAAAAGCGCTCGCCTGCCTCGGGTCAAGCTCACTATCTAGAAAATATTATGGATACTATTCTAGGGTGATCAAATATGACATATTCAACATCATATTGAACTAAATGCATCAAAAAGTTATGTTTCAAAAAAGTAAAATCATGATTCACCAAAATAAAGTCATTAGTCACAAAAAAAAAGTGGGGTCTGTCTTTGTTGTTTGCAATTTTAGCACTAGGAATATCATAAATTATATAGTGTATGAAACTATTAACTGAGTTAGATATATGAAGTTTTTATACAGTTAAATATGAAATGATAATAGGAAGATATAGAGTTATAGACTGTATAATAAGATAAAATAAAATAGAGTACATATAATGTAAACTGGTAGTCAGGTACATATAATATGTTTGAGTTGTATAGAATATATTAGAAGCAAAAAAGAACTATAAAGTGCGCATAGATGACTGGAAGTCTGGAACTGATAAAAGTAAAGAAAGAAGATAGACTGAAAGAATAAAAGGAAAGGATCACCAAGAAGATGACATAATAAATAAAAACCACAAGCTGAAAAAGAAAGAAAGAACATGGGAAGATGATGATGAAAAAGACACTTCATGGGTTTCTGTGGGTTCGTTGAATGTGTTTCAGTGCTTAGCATGTTGTGCAAGTAGAGCACATAGCACATTGGAGAGTCACGATGAAGTCAAGACTCAAGATGGAAGACTTTTCCCACGACTAAGAAGGGTTTTATATGGGTTTAAGTTGTATTTACTTATTATTTGGACTGACTAAATCTTATTATCAGTATGGGCTGATTATTTAAAGTAGGATCAAACAAAAAAAAAGGCTGATAAGCCTTTCCCAGCCCGGCGACTTAAGCGAGTGCTTTTCTAAACTTCTGTGCTTCAGTCGCTAAACCTCATTTGCGCTGCGCCTGGTGCACTTAAGCGCCCAGGCGCTCGCTTTTGACTACCTTGGACCCCCTTAACTAAACTTTATCCCCTCCGAAATAACAATTTATTCTTTGGACTGCTCTAATAGGGATTTGAGCCTGCTGTGGCTAACATGCTTGACTGTAAACATGCCCAGTTGAAACACTAGGGCCAAATGGGGCCAATGAACTAAATTGATACTGTAATCAAAACCTAATGTAGGTGAAGTTACATGATAAAGACAAACTGGATGAAGATAAAAGGGGGTTTGACAGTGCTGAACTTTACAAATGTCGTGCTTGATAGATCCAGTTAAAAGTTAAGGGCATCATATGGCCAACTGGCCATCACGCCAAATATAGGAGCTTAAAAATGTATTTTTCGTAGCAACACGTAATAAAAAGAGAATAAATGGACCCAATTGGCTCAAATAAGGAAAAACATTTTGGGATTACATTTACAAATGCTTCTTTGGAAATCAGAAAACTTTTTTCTCAACAATAAGTAATGTGAAATTGAAAACAGTGCTAGTTTTGTTGGAGCTCTAACACATAAAGCATCATGCAAGTCATTTGACTGCACCACACCACCACTTTCTTAATCAAACATATTATACAGTTTTTAAGGCATTTCATATTGTGTTTCACTTATTTACTAACAATTCATTTCTTCTTTCATCGTCATTTGTTGTCTTCTGTTTCCGTCATAGATAGAAGTCCTAAAGTAACTACACATTGCCAAAAGAGCATCTAAACAGGCATATAATACGTTGTATTCTCCGCAGCAAAAAAAACGATATGAATTAGCTCAATATAGCAAAGCTAATCATTGTCAAGTGCAATACTCAAAAATCAGAGAAATGAATGATTCCAAGTTTGTCATTTCATTTCACAAGTATGAACAGTTTACTGCATGACCACTTTTCTCTTTACTCAAACAATTGCACCCTTTGCATTAAGAGTGCACAAATAATGTAAGGAAATTGACACATAATTTCATAATATTTGTTCAATTAACCATAAACGACAAGTAGAACGTGAACAATACATGTAGCAAGTTTGTGGAGATACCATAGTGACAACGCCGCGTTTAGGGCGGGAGCTAGCAGGAGACGGGTTAAGGTAATCCGGTCTTACTATCTTATGACCCGGAAAATCCGAACGTAAATTGCCGCCGGCGAAGGGGGAGAAAAAGCTGGTAGACAGAGAAACTTTGGGAGCATGAAATGAACTCAGTGATGCCAGACGTAGTGACTTAGGTAATGGAAGCATAACTCGGGTCGTCGGCAAGACGTGTGAAGCCATGGCTGCAACCTCCGTGGATAGGAGAGTATGAATGCTGTGGATCCGGTTTAGCACAGTGGTTCCTACCCGCCTACCCCGCCCGGAATAAACTTCAAAATATAGGGGCTGTTTACTTCTTACCAAATCATTATCCAAACCAAAAAATGAGATATGGTTTCTTTTTTATTAATGAACTGGATAAATGAGTTTTACTAGCTTACAAATTTGAAATACGCGGATGTTGCAATCTCAGTTCTTGTTGGGTGTAGTCCAGTCAACGATCTGATGGTCCCTATATGGTTTGGTGAATGACTCAGTGGTCCTGTTCAAATGTCCGATCAACGACCCAACGGTCCCTGTCCGGTTAGGTTGACCACCCGGCGGTCCCTGTCCGGTCCATAACCTGACGGTCCATGTCTGATCCGGTCGATGACATGGCGGTCGCGGTCTGATCGGGTCCATGACCCAGCGGTCCTTGTCTAGTTCGATCAGCTTCATGATGGTCCATGCCCAGTCTCGTCAATGACTCGATGGTACATGTCTGGTCCGGTCAACAATCGGGTAGTCCGGTCAATGACTAAGCGGTCTCGGGCCGGTTCAGTTAATGACCCGGCAGTCTCGGGCCGTTTTGGACAATGACCTGGTAGTCCCTGTCCACTCCGGTCAACAACCCGGCGTACGGTCCCCATTTTTTTAATTATTTTTTCAAAGTGAAGAGTCAGAACTCGGGTAATTGTCTAGTGAACCGGTAGGTAAAAGGGAAAAAAATAGTTAAACTAGCTTTTGGGATCAGCCGGGACCTGTCAGTTTCGGTCCCCACTTTCCTATACTTGAGATCGGGTACCCTACTTGGGTTGTACTGATTTGGTTCCGAATCGGGGTCGTACTTTCGGTCTTCCGCCCGGCCTCAAAACCGAGTGAAATAATTTGATAAATATGTTTTCATATTTGAAAATTGTAAACTGTAAAATGAAAACAAAAAATTAGATATAGTCATATAGAAAAACTGGAAAATTAAAATAGAAAATTGGGGAATGGAAGATAGAAAAGAAAACGGACTCTTATTTTCTAAGTGGTTGAGTCTTAAGATTACTATACTAAGGGTCTGTTTGCAACAGCTTCTGCTTTTAAAAAAGTGCTTTTTTTAATGAAATGAGGAGAACTGATTAAATAAAAGTTGATAATGTTTGAGAAAAAAGTGATTTTGAAAAGTAAAAGTGGGTAGTGTTTGGTAAAATAAGTGTTTTTTGTGTAATAGAAAAAGTAAAAGCACTTTTGACGCGGAAGCCGAGAAAAATAAAAGTTGTAGTGTTTGGGAAAATAAGTGTTTTTTTAAAGCCAAAAGCTGAGAAGTGCTTTTTTAAAAGGAGTTGCAAACCAACCCTAACTAATATGAAAGAAATAAGAAAAAATGACATATATATATTACTAACAGAGTTTTCCCGGATAAAATTATGACTACCTATATTTTTTGGACAAAAATATCACTAGTCCCTGTGTATGGTAGCTGGACAAGAGTCATTATAGTGTCTTTCAGAGTGATGAGTCACTGGTAGATGATTAGTACTGGTAGATGATTAGTCACTGGAAATTAGTCATTGTCGCTTTTTTGGGAAATTTTAAAATAAGTCATATTTTAGATTTTTGAATTTTATCTATTAGTATTCATGAAAAAGGGCCAAGGAATAGACAAAAAGATCTTCCCTCAATATCAGTTTAAATTTCTAACTAACTCGTCTCTTTTGTCTCAGTTAAAGTTTTCCATTTCTATTTTAGAAAATAGATAACACTCTTAAATGACAAATTAATTATCAAATATTATAAATAAACACTTATAACATCACATGTATCATTAAAGACCTCATTATGTTTTATATATATATATATATATATATATATATATATATAGGTTTTGGTTCAAATAAGAACATGATCATATGAGAAAAATGAGAACGAATCTGGACCGTTAGATTTGTTTTATGTGAAATTCAATGTGCATTAGATGAAGCTGTAATGTGTATGAGGTGAAATTGAAGTGTGCAGCACAAAAGGTACAATGTAGTGACATTATGTGAAGCTAAATTGTGCATTAGGTGAACTTGAAATGTGCACTAGATGAAACTAAAATGTGCAGAAAAAAAGGTACGATGTGATGTTATTTTTGTACCTTTTATTCTGCACATTTCAGTTTCACCTTATGCACATGTGAGTTTAAATGTTTATTTTGCATATTTCAATATCATCTAATGCACATTTCGGTTTCACCAAATGCACAATTCAGTTCCACATAATTCAATCCAACGGTCCAGATTCGTTCTCATTTTTCTCCTAAGATCCGTTCTTACCGGAACCGCTCCCTATATATATATATATATATATATATATATATATATATAGAGATGAGATCAAATGAGAATAGCATCTTATGAGAGAAATAAGAATGGATCTCCACCCTTGATTAAGTTTGATTTGATCAAATGATTTAACGGACTAACGATTTGCGTATAAGTACACCATTACAGATTTAATGAACTTCCACTCATCCCATATGCAATACTTCGTATTTCGCATCACTAACATATTACGTAACTTTTTTTTAAGCACTTAACTTCTACTCCCATACTTATTAATCACTAACATATTACGTTTTTTGGCTAGATTCATTTAACTTTAAGAAAAGTTTGAAAGGTTCTGTCCATTTGGAAATCTAGTATTAACTTTATTGAGGCACGTCTAAAATAATACTAGTATTAACTTTAAGTGTATATTTTCTCTTACAAATATATATTTGGTATGTACTTTTTTTACTTGGTGGTGCATTGTTTATTATTATTATTACTATTATTAATATTAAAATTATTATTATTAGTATTGTTATTATTATTATAAAAGTTCAAAATAGTTTGTTTAAGAATAGTTATGCAAATGGAAATGATAAATGTGCAAATTGTTTTCCTAAAAGTGCATATTTACTTTTAGGTATGCAGGGCATTCAAAATTAGTCAATGCTAGAAGTGCATAACTTTAAGATAAAAGAGCACAACTAGAATAATAAAGTTGGACATTAAATTTCATTTGAATGACAATATATATTATGATCCCTTTTAGAATAAGTTATTTTTTCGATCATAAAGTTAAGAAAGTCACATATATATCATTGAAAATAGTTATGTCATAATGCACAAGCGGGGTTTAAAAATAAATGTAAACATATAAATCATAAAAGCATAATAGTATTTTAAAAAGTGCATATGTAGTACTTCTTGATATGTAGTTCTACCGTAGCATATAGTTAATGATAAAAGTGCATAATTCTGTTGATATGAGTGCACTACTACAGTAATTAAGTTGCACATTATTCATTTCATATAAAGGTTGAAAATATAAAATTTTTTAATGTACTAAACTAGATCACATATATATTGTTAGAGTAAAGATCGTACGAGAATACCATCTTAGAAGTGAAATATGAATGATTTTAGAGCGTTGGATTTGGATATCGTGCATCATGTAAAACAAAAATGTGCATATAAAAAATTGGAAAATGTGTATTTCAACTGTGCAAAAGTTTAAAAGTAAATGTGCACATTTAAATTATGCACTACTTTAACTATAAATGTGCATAGGCGTTAACGATAAAGTGCATCGTTTTGGAACATTCTCATTTCTCAAATTAAGGAGAATTCTCACCGGAACCGCACCTTAATTGTATTGTTAAAACATTTATATCATAAAAATGACCACAAATATGAATAAATGTGCAAATACAAATCATAAAAGTGACCACAAATATGATAAGTGTATATTTATTTTTTAAATATGTAAGTGCACAATTGTATAGTTAAAGATGAGAGTGCATAACTTTGCAATATGAGTGCACAACTAAAATAATATATTTGCATATTTTGGAGAAAAACTGTAAAATGTAAATAAATGTTACGAAAAGAATTTATATATGTGCATTAATTGATTAATAATAATAATAACACTAAAAATATATAAAGCATTTATTAATTGAGGGTTCTGTGAAAAAGTAATCAAAGTTGGTTAAAAGTGGAAGTGCCCTATGTATAACACTTCGTTAGCATTTATTATTTCTTGATTTAACCGCATGAAAATTAAAGGAGAGAGAATCCGCTATTGCTAGTAACTAAATCATTATGGTGGATTTTTCAGTTACGTTAACGTCAAGTGCTCCGTTAGTTGTCTAAGAGTTTGACTAATTACATGTATGCCAACGTCTAAAACTCAATTGCTACCGTAGATCACTTATTTTGGATGAGTGTGATTTGTTCTTATTTCTCTCCTAAACCACCATTCTCACTTGAACCACACCCTATATATATATATATATATATAGAGTAAACTTCATGTCAGGCCGGCCTGACGGGCTGCCCCGTCCGGCCGAGCCCGTTTGGGCACCTTCCCGGTGGAATTTTTTGATGAAATTTTTTGAGCATGTTCCTCATCAAGTCTAGTTTGTCCATACCAAATTTCAGCTCAAAATTCGATCGGAAAGGTCGTCAAATGATTTTTGCAAGTTAACTGGTCCAGAATATGTATTTTCCAGACCAGTTAACTTGCAAAAATCATTTGACGACCTTCCCGATCGAATTTTGAGCTGAAATTTGGTATGGACAAACTAGACTTGACGAGGAACATGCTCAAAAAATTTCATCAAAAAATTCCACCGGGAAGGTGCCCAAACGGGCTCGGCCGGACGGGGCAGCCCGTCAGGCCGGCCTGATGAGAAGAGCCCTCTATATATATATATATATATATATATATATATATATATATATATATATATATATATATATATAGAAAAGATCAGGTGAGAAGTGTCCCTTAAAATGAGAAGTGAGAAGTAATCTCAGCCCTTGGATTTGCATCTCATCTTACAACGCATTAAACTTATAGGCTAAATATGGGAACTTATAACCAATAAATCATAACTTATAAAGCTCTACATAATAATTACGAAAATGCCACCACGTCAAATTTTTTCCAGATTTCCGTAATTACTTTTTTGCGGTGGCAGTTTCGTAATTATTTTCACGGGGTCTATAAGTTATGATTTATTGGTTAAAAGTTCATATATTTGGTCTATAAGTTTAATTTCGCAGTTCTCAGCCTAAGAACACTTCTCACCTGATCCGCTCCCTATATATATGTGTGTGTGTGTATGTGTGTGTGTATGAGAGATCAAATGCAAACACATCTTAATATGCTAACCTACAAGCCTATTCCTAGCCATTCATCTAGTGCAAATCACCATCCGTGTCATGTTAATTGCTCAATTTGGACTAATTAAATGTAATGGGTGTTTTGGTCAATCACTCATCTTTTATAATGGAGCAAAATTCACGTTCGTTATTACTTTCCTTTCTCATAACCGCCTACTTTCCGTTTCTTCTTTCATTCCATCTTTCTGATCGATAATGGTTTTCATCTATGCGTTTGTCTTCTTCATCGAAATTTTGAATTGTTGCAGTTAATGATCTCCCATCATTGTCATCAAACTCCATGGAATTGGGTATTCCTTTATCTTTCATGAACTCTGCTTTAATACGGAAAAAAACATCAGACGTTGCTCGAGTATTTTGGTCGTGTGCATTTTTTATTTAATCGGTTCACATTAGAGGTTGATGTTATCCTCTGTCTTCTCATAGACGAATTTCATAAATAAACGTCGATAAGGTTACCTCCATTCACTTTTTTTTTGAAAATCAAATAACTAATTTATTATTAAGTGATAGCAAAAATATAAGAGAATGAATAGCCTGAGGCTACAATGGGATGAGACATAGAACAAAACAGATTCAATGAATCCTTCCAGATCGCTAACCCCGCAATAATGTAGTCTAGTCTAACAGTCTGGCTGATCTCCTTGCTACTCCAAAGAGAAATTAAAAAAATTACAACTAAAAGATCCGGCTTCACCAGCCATCGGGAAGGTAGAATTGGTTTGACCAACAACCAACAAAGGGAAATCAGTCGAGTAGAAATTTCTTGAAGCATCGGTTTGACCAGCCACCGAAAAGGAGATCCGCTTGATCATCATCATCTTCCCACAGTGAGGCGGTGGTTCAGGTGGTGTGCGAGTATTTGAAATATCAGAACAACAAGGTTGAAAAAGCTTCACCAGATCGATTACACCGATTAGAAACGCACAGCCTCTAGACATTGCTAGGAGAATAACATACCACACGCTCACATGAAGCGGACAAAATTCTCGGCCAATGAAGAAGCCGGACCAAATTCCTTGAAAATAGAAATTGAAAAAGAGCGAAAGCATAGAAAAACCTTTGATTCGATCTTTCATTGCATAGAGAATGTCTTCATCTTCCAAAATCGGATCTTGAAGAGGATTGGGGATGGCCGCCTAGGGTTTCCCCTAGGGCTGGCTCTCTATCACGCTTGACTATAGAACTATCTTTTTTACCTCCATTCATTTCTAGGTCTAATTTTCTTGTTTGTTCTATGTGACTCCCTTGTTCTCTGTTGTGTATAAATTATGAATGAAGCCGAATTGTAGCTCCATTAACGTGAAGAGATAAAATTATTATTTTAATATTTGTTGAAATTTCTCTTTGTATTCTGTTTCTGTCTTCTGCAAAGTGAAATATGTATTATGCATTTGTTTTACTTGTATGGTGCATTTATTGAACTAAGTTTTTAGTGTTGTTTTACCCCAGTGTTTTGTTCATGTTTAATACTATTTCTTGTTTGTTGTTTATATAGATCCTAATTGGGTTTGGCCAATATATATATATATATATATATATATATATATATATATATATATATATATATATATATTTAGGTTCATGTGAGAACTTAATCTTAGGAGAGTAAAAAAGAACCATTTCTCACCATTAGATGTAACCTCTAACAACATTGCACGTAGGGATGGCATTGGAATTTCACTTTCAATTGCATTAAATGGTAAGCTACTAACGTTGCTTTCCTTTTTTATTTGAGGATTGGATGTACCATTATTGAAATGAAATTAATGAAACTCTCTTATATTTAACGTGTTTAAATTGCCCCTTAAATCGATCTTTGAGTATTTTCTAATTATATCACATTTGGGCGTAAAAATAATCATACCAGATCTTCATTTTATTTTTATTTATATTACTATTTTGATTAATTTTCTTAAAATTTATTGCAACATAGAGTATGATGAGTGCATTTTATTTTCTACTGAAATTCGTGCACTTATGACAATCTTTCATTGCACACTTGTGCATACAATTTATGCTTTTGTTCCAATTCATTGCACACTTTTCATATACTCCCTCACTCCCATTTTGTAAGACATTTTTCCTATTCACTTGGTCAATACAAATCACTCTTAATCCCTCACTTTATATATCAATTTTTTATCAAATTCAATTCTGATTTTTGCAACTTTGTAAAACTTTTAATTTAGATTCTGAATATGTAATTCTAAAAGTAATTTGAGTGCGAATAGGGATTTGTTTGCTTTATCGTCTGTCAAACTTCGTAAACCGTAATGTGCATTACAACTCGGGACGGAGGGAGTACAATTTTTTCCATCTTTTCATTCTTAGTTTTAGCATTTTCAATTTATGCTTTTGTATTTGTGTGAATGCATCTTTCACGTTTTTGTGATAGTTGTGCACAAATATATGAGATTAATTGCTAAATAAACACATCCATAAAAAATGCATTTTAATGAGATAAAACGTGCATGTAAATACCATTAAAAAATGTGCATGTAAATGAGATAAAGGTGCATGTTAATGAGAATTGAATAAAAAGTGTGATTTACAAAAGTGCATCAAATTGTTCATATTTTTGTATATATTTTTTTTGTTCACAAAAAGTACACGTTAATGTTACTTGATGCACTTATATGTTCATACACATTGCACTTCTACGTTGTTCATGTGTTGTGCACTATTAATACTTGAAAGTGCAATGTTTATATAAACACAATATGGAACAAGTTCCATTAATTTTAAATGTAGAAAATATATAAACTATAACGTGCAAAACTCTTCGAGGATGAGTGCATGTTCTTAAAACTTGAAACACATTCATTTTTTGTAACGATCTATTTATTTATATGTTTGCATATTTATTTATTATACATGATGGATTGATTTTGCACATCAATAAACATGCTTTGCACTTTTTAAAATTTTAAAATAAAAGAAAATTCTATCACTTGTATTCCTGAAAATTTTGTGATTTTAAAATGAAATACAAGGGAGCATTTAATGAGCAAATTCGTAGGATGCTAAATTTTGAAAAAAAGTAATTAAAAAACTAATTAAAGTAACTCCTAATCATTAAATAGAAACCGATTTGCTAAATAATAGGAAAGTTTCCAAATGCGCATAACGTGGAAAAAGATTTGACCCTATGGTTAGACATATATGCCCCTACAATCAATTTAATATTAAATTTTCCTTTGAAATCAATTTGAAGTGGCCGATAATTGAGACATTAAGTGCTGGTCATCTTGCTTTTGTGTACATTCGATCAAAAATATTAAGGGTTAGATTTCATTCTTTTTCCCTCTCCTGGAAGCGTGTTCTCACAGGAACCCACCCCTATATATATATATATATATATATATATATATATATATATATATATATATATATATATATTTTAATTGCGCTTTGCAAATTTCTTCTAGGGGTTCAAAGTACTGGATCCATCAATGTTCACCTGAAAAGAAACATGTTGTTGAGATGATATTTGCTAATCTAGATGCTGACTTTAATAGTAGCTAGATGGAATTTCTGAAATTGGAATGCAATTCCGACCGAGTTGGTTAATAGCATAATGGTGCAAGAAGGGTTTAGTGAAGCCATTGACTGAAATTAGTGATTCCATATTTCAGCAAACTATAGTGTTAACACTCTATGGTCTGACATATATGCTTGTATGGCCTTTGTTGAAAATAACCCTATTTATTTAAAGCAATTTTCAGGTATGATTGAAGAGCAAAATGAGATTTTGCTTTCTCTACACGAAGGTGTTGGTCAGAGTTCAACAAAGAAGTCGTTGAATGAATCTTTTTATGGTTATCGTGTGCCATCCGAAGGGACTATGCATCCCCCGCAGCAGCCCCAAAAGACTTTGTAGATCGTGCAATGGGATATCACATCATGATAGTCGGAATTACCCTCTGAATAAAGAAGCTTGCTTAAACTTAATGTATATGTTTGCTGTTTTTTGTTGTTTTCCACTGCGTGTATACCTACAATGAAAACTATATGTTGGAAATTAAATAATTTTATGTTTTCCGATTTTGTATTTTACTTTTGTATTATATATGCATTACTGAACAATCTGTAATGCATCGTTAAATGACAACTACTGCATATTATGATCGTCAATCTCACCTTATACATGAAAAAGTCATATACTTTTGAATGACAAGTACCACATCATTATATGCCATCTACTGCGTATTACAGTCTTTAATACCACTGCACCTTATACACCTCAAGACCATACACCCTTTAATATCATCTTATACATCAGAATGTTGCATCTGTACATGGTCTGTATTGCATATTATAATCCTCAATCTCAACTTATTCACGACCAACTCATAGTTTTAATGTCACATTATACATCCCAATGTTGCACCATTATGTGATAGTTGCGTCATTCCTACTAATTAATCTCACCTTATATTTGACATAAAACACATATTCTTTAATGTGACGTTATACATCACAAAGTTAATTCTTTATATGATACGTCCTAGGGGGCTTATTTTAGTTAAGCTTGTATGTATGTTGAGAAGCACTTTGCCAAATTCAGCATAACATTACACAAACACAATAATCCAGCTATGTTGTATATTTCAAACTTCGAATGTTGCATACTACAGCTCATTGTTGTGCATCATAGAAGCTATAAATATGCAGGTAAAGTTATAATCAAATTTCATTCCACCCTAAAATAAGTGTATGGATTGCACATTCACACACACAATAGCTTATGTCATCACATAACATATATGAGTAACTCGTGACATTCTATGCATTATACCAAAAGCACAACATGTTTAACTAATAGTATGCATATCAATGTAATGAGAACTGCATCTTCTTTAAAGTCTTAATGCATGTTGTATGCTGCAATCATGCATCTTCAACTCCTTTAAAGCTCTCTTCTTCGGTTGCTTCTTTCGTCTTTGTTTATGAAATCTCAAGGAGGACTTTCAAAAGCATCATCAGTGTCACTCACATTTGTTTTCTTAATAGTTGATGCACTTTCTTGTTTTCTTTTTCCTCCAAGCACGTGTTGCTCTTCTGCATTTTCTATTACATAGATGTACATGTCAGGGTTTAGCTTTTCTCATCACATTAACAATTACTAAAAATTCAAATTATCATTCATTTCCACCAATGCTTATTGCAACTACAAATGATGCACCAAACTTTTTCACATAAACATGTAAAATATACATTCATGCTATAGTATGCAAAAAAAAATATAGACTCACACACATTCATTAATGCTTTCATAAGGATGCATTGGAATTACATCATACTTGCATCTTTTAAGCAATCTTTATGCATATACCATTCTCACTAACACAAGTGCATATTTTGGTTGTGAATGCATCTGGTATCATACAATTGCATCATGTACCTTACAAATGTACTTCATGAAAGACAAGACACTTAAACATAAAAAAGTTCATTAAAACTTCCATCACAAAGACAATTAAAATTAATTCAAAAATCTGCATCCATTAACTTTAACCACTGCATCTTATACCTAATAGTCATGCATCTACTTTCCTCCCTAGAACAACTGCATCGTACAGGTACACTTATTGCTCTTCTGCATTTTCTATTACATAGATGTACATGTCAGAGTTTGGCTTTTCTCATCACATTAACAATTACTAAAAATTCAAATTATCATTCCTTTCCACCAATGCTTATTGCAACTACAAATGATGCACCAAACTTTTTCACATAAACATGTAAAATATACATTCATGTTATAGTATGCAAAAAAAATATAGACTCACACACATTCATTAATGTTTTCATAAGGATGCATTGGAATTACATCATACTTGCATCTTTTAAGCAATCTTTATGCATATACCATTCTCACTAACAGAAGTGCATATTTTGGGTGTGAATGCATCTGGTATCATACAATCATGCATCATGTATCTTACACAAGTACTTCATGAAAGAATAGACACTTCAACATAAGTAAAATTCATTAAAACTTCCATCACAAAACAACTAAAATTAATTCAAAAATATGCATCTATGAGATTTAACTAATGCATCTCATACCTAATAGTCATGCATCTACTTTCCTCCCTAGAACAACTGCATCTTACAGGTACACATTTTGCACCAAGCAGATTTCTAACTTCCATATCACCTTGACTTTGACTTTCAATCCAAATTTCACAGTTACAATCACTATTATGCATTACACTGGTGTAAGTTCTTCATTTTCATTGTGCTTAAAATGCATTTAAAGAATAACTCTAATGCATCATCCATTATGCAGGTATTCAAACTGCAATTATCATATAAACTCCCTCACACAGTTGGTTTTATTGCACCTAAATTATTTTGAACTATAATTGCAAATACAATAATACCAAATACGTCCTTTGATTTTTATAAACACAAAAACATTCATCTACATTTCAGAATCTCATCTAATTACAGCTCATTTGTCTGATAACTTTATTTGATTGTCGAATCACACATGCATTCTTTGTTTTTCAATTGTTGAATCACACATGCATCCTTATTAATGGTTTTCGATCGGTATAGAATGACGAATGGATGAAATCGAGTACCTTCATCAAGCTCGTTTTGTATTTCACGCAAAAGATGTTCCATCTGCACCGAACTACCGAAGCCATTGCTTGCAGTCGACAATCACCTGCCGTCTCCTGGCTTTGCTCTCCTGGCTTCCCACAATGGTGGCCGGTTATGTTGTTCTTAAATGACCATTGTGACCTTTTAAATGACTTAAAGTTAAAAATGTTGTTATTAGAATTGTATCGTGTGTGTGTGTCTGCACCTTTTTTAAATGGGTCCAAGGTACATCAGCTGTCCGTTTTTTCAAGTCCAAGGGATGTTATTGGTTTGTAGTTTGCACCGGAAGCATGGTTTGCATGGGATTTTCCCCCTATATCTCAAAACTTATAATAGTGAATGAGAGTTATATCCTTTTGGGCATTAAAAATGTGTTGGTGTAATAGTATTGCTAAGTGTATTTGTACCCTATGCTTTGAACTTTGAACTATTTATTAATAACCTTCCGCTGCTACTAACGTACCTGTTAATCCCGTTAGCTTCCTTATCTGTTCGGATAGCCAAGCATTCTAACTCACGCTACACATCCCAATTTTATCCGCTAATCATTCTTCAAAGTCAGAAATCCCCGCTGGGACTTCGTCGTGCGACTCTCGGCTGCCGGAACATGCCGCTGTCGCTTGCAGTCGATTGGTGTGGCCCCAGAGATGGTCTTCGCAGTTCCCCTGATGGACGACCCGTCTCAGAAGAGGAAAACCTCATCTTGTGGGGTTCCAACGATTGTTGAAATCTATTTGGGTAACCGTAGCTACCCGATTTACATAGGTTTCGGAGTTCTCGATCAACCTGAGCTCCTTCAAAGGCATATTCATGCAAAAAGAGCTCTAACAGTAACAAATACTCCATACTACGGTAGCCCCTTTGTATCTGGACAAAACTATTACTCTATTAGTGTTCTAACAGATGGAAATCATAATGTCAGTGTTCAAAATAAGGAAGAGGTGGAGTCATTGGATGCGAAAGAGAGTGGATTGAGGGTCACTTTGAACTTATGCCACACCTTTGGCCATGTAAGTGTTTTGCCCCATTTTTGTTGGGACACTCTTATCTTTTGTAATTGTGTTGGAGAATTTTGTATAATCAGCTTCAGCCTTAGAAAATTGGCTTCATTTTCTATGTTAAAAAAGGCATGTTGAGGTATTGTGGAACCCATTTGATGGATATTTGTATTTGCCATGTGCTTGTGGATATTCCTAAACGAGATTTTTAGAATATTTTTCCATTTCCTATATATGAATAAGGGAACTAGGGAAACATACTTATTCAACAAGCAGTAAGATAGATGAATTAGGAAAAAGAATGTTATCCTATATAAACCGTAATAACTAACAAGCTATCTTATCAAATCTTATAATCGAAAAATAGAAGTAGAAACCAGAAGTAAAATACTTTTGATGAGTCCAAATAGGCAAGACGTCTCTTTCTTTGAAAGTTCAGTGGATATTTAAACACTTTGTCCAAAATAAGTTACCTAAATATCAATTAATTGATAATACTCTTTTTCCAAAAAATGTACATACGACATGTTAAAGGATTTGTACAGCTTGTGTTTCTGTATCCATATTTTACTACTAAAGTAATGATACAAATTTTTTAGACAGCTACTTACTTCATAGTTTGTTTAAACTATATAGTGGAAAAGCAATAAAGCTAATTATGTGAAACAAATACCTTCATTAGACACTACCAAAATGTTTTATTATCTAAAACTCAAATCGATGTGGTGTGTGCAGCTGAGGCTTCTGGTTCCACTTCTGAAAATGTTCTTTAGTGAAGTAATGGAGCATAAATTGATGGTCTTATTAAGATGTGTGTAGCTAAAATGTGCATCCATTTGAGTGTGTTACTATTTTATTGTGATGATTTTTACTTTGTAGCATCTGTAGGTTTAATAGAAGTAAACAATAGCCAAGTTTATGGAATATAAGTAAAGCCAATTTCACTAAATAAATAAAATACGGAGTATTTACTACCAAATTGTTGGAATTGGTTATTGCAGATGCCCTGCAAACCGTCCATCATAAAGTTTCTTCTTAATTTGTATAGCTAAACTGTTTTAGAAAATTTATTAACAATAATTAATTGATTGTTAAGTAAATTCAGTATTTAACATTTGCAAAGCATTAACAAAAAGAATTGTTTAACAAGGACTTGTTTTATTTTCATACACCATTGTCATCAATTTTTTAGACATCTTTCAAGGTCCCCAGGCAAAGCTGATAGTGCTGAGTTATGGATCCATAAAAAAATCATCCAGTAACATGTGTAAATTATTTAACATATTTGCTCAAGATTATGCTAAGAGGCTAATTTCAAAATTGCTCTTTTGACATTAATGATTTACGAAGTATATACCTCCTTATAACTTGGATTTCCTTTTACAATTGAACTTCATGGGTGGGGAGTGCCTAAAGATGGTATCATTTTAAATTTTTCTCATGGCGGATTTGAATTACTTCTCTGTGTATATCTAACAAATATATTTCCATGACTTTTTAGTTTGAACTGATAATGGCGAATAATTAAGATACCCAAACACTTACTGAACCAATGAAGCTTGCTACATAGGGTACTGATGTGCCAGATGATGTGGTTCTTGATGACAAAAAAAATGGCGGAAGCTCTTAAAAGGCCAGTGTTGTTTTATTTACTTTTCTTTTTAGTGTATTTGACTGTTGATACCGTTTTCCATCATTTGCAATGGAGCCAAAGATTCATTATTTTTTGGCTTGAGAATATGATGGAATAAAGCAAATTTTTATTTTTTTTTATCCCGGAAGGTCAACCACCAAAATCAGTGGGGCAAATGCCGGGAGTCTTTTTATGATGTAAGAATATGCTTTGGAACATTTTAGGAATATACTCTAGGATATTATTATGATATAGAATCTTATAGGAAGATCCCATCCTTGTAATGTATATTTATAGGGACTTAAACCTTGCAATAAAGATACAAAAATTCCTTTCCTCTCCAATATTATTTCTAGTTTATACTTTATGTTTCAACATAGGGCTTAATTGAAAACTTTTAATCTACGACTTAAAAGAGGGAAACTTCCCGAAATAGGAGGAAAAGCAATGTGCTATTCCAAAATGGGAATAGTATGTCCCCCCCCCCCCCCCCTTTAAATAGGACTAATTTAGTGCCATCCCAAAATCATACCATATTTTGGCATTACCACGCATTAAGATGGAATAAAGCAAAATGCCCCACTAAACTGTCTGCGCTTCTTTGTTATGAAGTAGCAGTCAGCCCATGCAATTTTGGACGCGATTTTCACTATGGGTCATCCGGAAACAGTTTCTCTATGCTTTAGTACAGAGGTAAGACTGCGTACATCCGACCCCCCTTACCCCACCGTAGGTGAGAGCCTTTGCGGCACTGGGGTAAATGAAAATGATGAAAATGATGACTGTTGATACCACGTCATGCTCCCACGTCATGCTCCCAGCTCCCACATCACGGTTCTTTCCTCACATAGGCACATAGAAGACTTCTCCCTCCTTGTTTGTTTCTCCTCTTTTTTTCTAACTTTGCTTTGATAACAAACTTCTCTAAGAAAAAAGTTTTAGAATGAGATGGCAATTTCTCCTTTAGCAAGCTGCACAATCTTCTTGTCTTCTTCCTCACTGGCAATGATGGTTTTCTCGTAGCATACATCGATCTTTGTCAATGACGCCTACTGTAATATCTCCTCCAACGATGCCACAATCCTTCTCCCATTTTTAGAGACAACTGCTCATCTTCCTTCTTCCATTTTATGCAAATACCAGTGTAGACTTTATTTCATACAGGAAAAAAAAATGGTTCAAGCATATTACGTGTTCGTAGCTACACCAAAGCGTGAAATTTTATAAGCACCAACATAGGATTATTTCTCATCGAAATTGGAAATAATGAACCTATCCTACTGTGAAATCTTAAATCTTATAAACTACACGAACAAAGTGTACGACTTAGGTATTAAGAACCAAGACGTCAAGACATCACTTTGTTTGATATAACTATTTTAACAAAACTATCTCTTTAAGCTATTTAGAAATAGATTTTTACAAATATGTTTCCCATCCAAATGTGTTTTTACTATCTTTTTGATAGCTCAACAATATTGCAGTGTATGTTACAACACACTAACATCTATACAACACTTAAAATTGGGCATAACCCTCTCGCGCAACGCGCGATAAAATAACTAGGGAGAAGGATTAAGTCCGGTGAATGGAGCTGAAGATGCAACGCGCTGATAGATTGAGTGTTATCCATAACTAATATGAATAGACATTTTGGGCCAATAAATATTAACAATGTGATCAACATGTTTTTATTCTTTAACTTGGGATATCAATTTTTTTATTAATTTCGAATGTTAGTTTGGGGTTTAATCAAACTTTCAGTTTAGCTTATGTATATCTTAAGTGGAAAATGCTAGGGGTACACAAGTTGTACACAACTTGTACACACAATGTCGGTCACAGACAATTGGTACGGAGTTGCCTGTGACCACAGACAAGAGTAGTCTGTGTACACAGACAAATTTTGTCTGTTTCCACAGACATTTATTTTTTTGTAAAAAGTACACTGAGAGCCGCCTGACACTGACAAGTACTTTTTACAAAAAAGTAAATATCTGTGGAAACAGACAAAATTTGTCTGTGTACACAGACTACTCTTGTCTGTGGTCACAGGCAACTCCGTACCAATTGTCTGTGACCGACATTGTGTGTACAAGTTGTGTACAACTTGTGTACCCCTAGCATTTTCCATCATAAGTTTAAGTACTACTAATATGTTTGGACTAAGGCATGGATGTTGTATAAGATGAAATTACTTTATCATTGGATGGTAAATCGTAATTTCGAATATGCTATGGACTTTAGGTAATAATGTAATATGTATTTTCTTATATAAATTAAAAGATGTTTATCCGGAAACAATTAAGTACTTAGTTCATTTGCAATGAAAGTTTATGAAGTAATCGTTGAAAATATTGAAATAAATAAAAGGTTCATACATGTACATAATATTGGGCATTTTATCTATCGCACAACGCGCGTGTTATAAAACTAGTATATATATATTAAGGAAGTAGAAAAGGTAAATAGAAATCCAAATAAACTAAAAACAATAAATAATATCTAGCAACATGGTGAAACAAAAAGTAACACGATGCAAAAAAGATATAATACATATGATACAACAAAAAGTAACAAAAAAAAAAAAATTAAAAAGTATTAAAACAAATATACAATTTAAATCTATTGCTCTAATATAATACATTTATTTATGATATTATTTGGCTTTGCTTCTTATCATTTATTCTTTCATATGTCGTCCTTAGTGACATCAGTGTTGGTGTGTCTCACCAAAGCCCTCGAAAATGCATATAGATTTTCTGTAGCACAATCAAACTTAGCAAAGGCTCCAACCAGAATAAGCCAAACTTAATCAAACAACAGATCTCAACCAAAACACAGTCAGAGAATACATCAATTGCAGCAAGAATGCTCGTTAAGGACTTTCCATGAAAAACATTAGGTAGAGCAATGACAGCAAATATGCAAAATCCAACGTGAACCATGTAGACCAAGAAAAAAAGCCAAATTTAAGTGCACTGTCAATCCTCATTGCATTGCAGAGGGGTATATACCACAAAAAATAGGACAAAGGACATCCAAGTAAGGCATATATCACAACAAGCAAAAAGATTTTGACACCTCCTCCCTTTATCCGGCACACGGTCACAACAACAATATTAAACGTAAGGTAGAAAACAATACGTCCGCAGCCAACTGGAAAAGGCCAAATACTGCAATCTCTAAGATTGTCCTCCTCCTCCTCCTCCTCCCCCTCCTCCTCCCCCCTCCCCCTCCCCCTCCTCCTCCTTCTTCCCATGAACAGTATCAGACGGTCTGTTTGGATGGAGTGTCGGGAGGTGTTGGCAAGGACCCGGAAAGAAAGGTAAGTGCAAGTGTTACACATAGTCTTACCTTGGTTGGGAGAGTTAAAAAAAATGTTAGTAATGGAAGTTTTTCCACTTAAATTGACAAAAATATTCTCATACTTAATGTTAACTTTATTAATAACCATCATATGCGTAGTATAATCAGCAAATATAATACTCGGTACCATTCAAGTCAATTATATTAGAGAACAATCAATAAAAATACTTCGTACATCTTTTCAATTTAATCAACATCAACCAGTTTTTAAAAAGGGGAAATCGCATATATGATCCCTCAGTTATCCGCCGAATTGAAATCTCAGACCCATATTTTTGAGATTTCAAATTACACCCCCGAGTTGGCCCACTTACATTAAATGGCGTTCCCGTCGTTAGAAGTCCAACTAAGAGCATCCGGTCTTCCATTTTATCAGGGGTAAACGTGGAAATTTCCATTTTTATCTTTAAATACTTAAACCTACTTAAAATAAGTATAAACCTTCATTCGTGCAACACATAAAGTTCATTCTTTCGCACCTATAAAACGATTTAGGGTAACTTTGGTTGAGGTTCGTTTTGTTCTACCCTTTAGCGTTCTTGTTTTCTGTCTTTCTTCTTTTCTTTATTTCTTACTTGAACAGGATACATAGGTTTAAATCGTGTGGTTGATTAATGGGACTCTGACTTTGTGTGGTTGATTAAACCTATATATCCTGTTCAAGTAAGAAATAAAGAAAAGAAGAAAGACAGAAAACAAGAATGCTAAAGGGAAGAACAAATAAATTACTACCAACCTCAACCAAAGTTACCCTAAATCGTTTGACAATGGCGGAGCTCCTGGACAAATCTCACAGCTGGTCGAATGAAGACTAGGAGAAAGAATGACCTTTATATGTTGTGCGAATGAAGGTTTATACTTAAGTAGGTTTAAGTATTTAAAGATCTAAGATGGGAATTTACGCGTTTACCCCTATAAAATGGAAGACCGGATGCTATTAGTTGGATTTCTAACGGCGAGGACGACATTTAATGTATGTGGGCCAAGTCATGGGTGTAATTTGAAATCTCAGAAATACGGGTCTGAAATTTCAATTCGGCTGATAACTGAAAGACCATATATGCGATTTTCCCTTTAAAAAATATCTGCATAATTAAAGAAAAAATGAAGTAGGACGTAACAAGAATGCAACACTCTGTTATGAAAATCCCAGAGCATCCATCCATCCATGTAGTAATTAAGCTAACAAGTTTAAGAAAATGGAACCCAAATAAACAATATTGGCCTGCAACAGGAGAACAGTGTTTGGCTGCGGGAGAAGAAGACCGGTCTTTGGCTGAGGAAGAAGAAGAACAACTGCAACCTGCGGAAGAAGAATTGGATACAAAGAACGTTGGGAATAAAAGGGGTAAAGGTTGTCCAACACTTCATTACACCCCAAATTGGGGCGTTAAAAAAAGTGATAAATATAGGTGTTAGAAAGGTTTTGATTAACACCCTCAAACAATTATCAATATCTCCAAATTTTTTAATCTTTCTTCCAACTAAACACTCGTTAACACTTTCATTACTAACACCTCCCAACACTACATCCCCAGGTACCGTTCATTCTTTTTCTTCCTTGCGCAAGGTGAAATGCGATTCCAACCCCAAACCATCTTCCGGTGACCTCGATGACTCATCAGGCAAGGGGACTCCCTTACTCTAATTGGAGGCCTCTCTCGATGAAACAGATGTTGGAAAAATGTGTCAAAAATTACATTAAATGGTTATTTTTGGGGCAATTTTTTGAGTGGGGTCCACTTCCGATTTGGGTCGGGTCAAAGTGGTTTCGGATTGTCCTTGTTAAGGGCTACAATTCGATATATGGTACGCTCAAAACGGATAACGGGTGAATGAGAAATCGCTTTTCAAAGTTTACCCGTTAGAATGGAAAAACTGGGAAAAAGGATGGGTTTCTAGTGTGTTAATTTCCCACACCGAAAAACCCAAGGGATTTGCAACCCTTTATAAAGGGACTCCCCCCTTGTGGAGTTAAGATTCCTAAGGGTAAAGGCTCTCTCCACGCGCGCAGGGGGGGTGAAAATCAAATCCCGAAATCGGAGAAGAAAAACCGCGACTTGCGTGCGCGGGCGACCTGCGGACACGAATGTCGGCTAAAAATCTATCTCTCAAGAGATACGGTTAATTTTTGTTTTCTTCCCGAAACGTTTATTTTTTCCCAATGACAGAAGTGCCTAGCGGCAGAGACGCTCCGGACAGAAGGGCTCGACCAGAACACCTCGGTTTGGTGTTCTGGTGGCTCCGGACAGAAACCCTCGACCAAAACACCTCGGTATGGTGTTCTGGTGGCTCCGAACAGAAACCCTCGACCAGAACACCTCGGTATGGTGTTCTGGTGGCTCCGGACAGAAACCCTCGACCAGAACACCTCGGTATGGTGTTCTGGTGGCTCCGGACAGAAACCCTCGACCAGAACACCTCGGTATGGTGTTCTGGTGGCTCCGGACAGAAACCCTCGAGCAGAACACCTCGGTGTATGGTGTTCTGTTGGGAGGTCTTCTGGTCGCGTTCTGAACCGTTACAACAATAAATGCCCAACGTTCTTATCTTTTAATGCAGCGTTAAATGGACAGTTCATGGATGATTCAATGCCCAACGGACTGGTCATTGATGTCCAACGTTCAGGTCCATTGATTCACCATTTACACACGACAAATCCTCCTATATAATGGCTGGCAGGTGGTTTGCAACAACACATGTTTTTACACGTTCATACACGAGCTCACGTATTTTCTTCAGCTAAAAACACCTCCAGTCTCTCTGAAAAATTCCTGAGTGTTCAGTCTTTGTTCACGTTCGCTGGAACTCTTGTTTGTGTGCTCAAACATTAGTTCGTAGTCATCGTATCCTGGGAAACTATTGTTGCAACGCTCCTAGCACCGTGGGAGGTAACAAATACGTTTTAAGGAAATCGTGCGTAGCACGAGCTTTGACTAATTTTGCTTCATCTCCTTTCTTGTTTTTCTCTTGTCATTTTATTTAATTAATTTTCTTTATTTTCCGAAACACACCCAACAACAGACAAGTAGACAACGACAGTTCTTCATCTAGAGGTGGCGTAAATCTTCCTTTTTGCGGTGCAGCTCCCGCCTCTCTGGAGACTATCAGCGACGATCTCTCACACTCATTAGCAACAACCAGTCCTGCAACTTTTACTCGGTCGTGTGCTTTGTATGTGCATACTCTATATATATATATGTAGGGAGGGATGAAACAAAAAAACAGTGAGCATGCGAGAGAAGTTAGTCGCCACCACGCCTTCGCGAGGAAGAGGACCAACGGCGGTGTCATGTCAAAGAGATGGTTGACAATGAGAAAACATAGAAAAATAGGGGAAGGGGTGGGGCGGACAGAAGATTAAAGAGAAGAGGGGTTGGGCAGAAGAAAAAATGGGAGAGAAGCAAAAGGAAAATGAAAAAATAAAAAAATATCTGAATTGCCACGTCACCCTAGCAACCGGTGGTAAAATATATGGTACACCCGTCTGTACCTTCCTCTTGGTACAGCCAGGTAATTTTGTAATAAAGTGCAATTTCTATCCTTTTCCGCATACACCTCTTCGCTCCATCCTCTTTTTCTTTCGCAGACATCCTCCATCTTTTCTTTCTTTTCTTCCGCCGCATCGTCTTTTCTTTCTTTCTTTTGCCATCCAATGATTGTTAATTACTCCGTACCTTTTAGTTGTCTTTTTTATTTTCATTTTTTATTTACTTTTACTGCTAGCTACTCTGTATTTGGTTTTACTTATTGATTGTTTACTTCTTTCTTTTTACTTCTTTCTTTTTACTTCTTTTGATTTGTCTTTTTTTTTTCTTCTTTTCGTTTCTTTATTGATTGTTTACTTCTTTCTTTTAACTTCTTTTGATTTGTCTGTTTCTTCTTCTTCTTTTCGTTTCTTTATTGATTGTTTACTTCTTTCTTTTTTATTATATATTATATTAAGCACATTAGAAATGAGTTTCACCTTAAACTCAAATGAGTAAAACGCTTAAAAAAGAACATACACAAATGAGTTTTTGAATTTTTGAATACTCATTTTGTAAATTATGTATGTTCATTTAGTATCTCTGCTATGCTCATTTTTAAAATGTTTTAACAATGCACATTTCAAAAGTCTCATATTACATTAGATTTATATAAGAGTTGATTATAGACACGAGACCACAAATCATTATACTCAATCGCAGATTCTAATACTCAATAACGGGAATTTATGCTCACTGAAAATGTCTTGTTGCTCAACGAATAAAACCTACAATTTTCATATCAATGCTCATCTTTCTTTTTTATTATATATTATATTAAGCACATTAGAAATGAGTTTCACCTTAAACTCAAATGAGTAAAACGCTTAAAAAAGAACATACACAAATGAGTTTTTGAATTTTTGAATACTCATTTTGTAAATTATGTATGTTCATTTAGTATCTCTGCTATGCTCATTTTTAAAATGTTTTAACAATGCACATTTCAAAAGTCTCATATTACATTAGATTTATATAAGAGTTGATTATAGACACGAGACCACAAATCATTATACTCAATCGCAGATTCTAATACTCAATAACGGGAATTTATGCTCACTGAAAATGTCTTGTTGCTCAACGAATAAAACCTACAATTTTCATATCAATGCTCATCTTGTAAGTTACACATGCTCATTTGTATAGGTCTGATGCTCATTAATAGTTCATTAATGCTCATTTAATAGAAATCATGATTTTCATCAATCTCAATAGAGGAGTTTTGATGCTGAATGAAAATGTTGTGATGTTCAACCAACAAAGTAACTAACAAATTCATTAATACTCATGTTGTAAGTTACATATGTTCATCTGATACTGATCTTATGCTCATTTTCTAAATGTCATATCAATGCATTTTTAAAAAGTATTATTTATGATAGACTCCTAATACTCAACATAATAGGTTTGATGCTCATTAAAAGTTCATTATTGCTCATTCACAAGAAACTATGATTTCCATCTCAATAGCAGATGTTTGATGTTCAATTAAAATGTTGTGATGTTCAATTAACAAACCTTACGATAAAAATTAACAAAAAGAAAGTGAATAAGAAGTTATGAAGCAGAGATCGCGATTCTGAATATTAGACTCATAATACTCAACAGAATAGGTCGGGTGCTCATTAAAACTTCATTATTACTCATTCTCCAGAAGTCCTGATTTTCATCTCAATAGTGGATGTTTGATGCTCAATTAAAATGTCATGATGTTCAACTAACAAACTTTACGATTTTCATATCAATGTGCATTTTGTAAGTTATGTATGCTCATTTGATACTGATGTTATGCTCATTTTTAAAATGCCATATCAATGAATATTTCAAAAGTATCATATTACATTAGACTCGCATATTGAAATTAATAGGAGTGAATGTTAGATATCAATAATCATCTTGTAAGTTGTACATATGCTCATCTGTATAGGTCGGATGCTCATTAAAACTTCATTAATGCTCATTGATCTCAATAGAGGGGGTTTGATGCTCTATGAAAATGTCGTGATATTCAACTAACAATTCTTACGATCTTCATATCAATGCGCATTTTGTAAGTTACTATGCTCGTCTGGTACTCATCTTATACTCATTTTCTAAATGTCATATCAATGCATTTTTAAAAGTACTATTCTATTTTGCATTAGGTTCACATATTAAAATTCACAGGAGTTGATTATAAATATAATCTAATAAGTTTGATAAAAGAAAAAATAACAAAACGAAAATGAATTAGAAGTTATCAAGCAAAGATCACAATTTGAATATTAGACTCCTAATACTCAGCATAATAGGTCTGATGCTCATTAAAAGTTCATTAATACCCATTCACCAGAAATCGTGATTTTCATCTCAATGTCGGAGGTTTGATGCTCAATTAAAATGTTGTGATGTTCAACTACCAAACCTTACGGTTTTCATATCAATGTGCACCTTGTAAGTTATGTATGCTCATTTGGAACTGACGTTATGCTCATTTTGAAAATGTCATATCCATGCATATTTCAAAAGTATCATATTACATTAGACTCGCATATTCAAATTAATGAGTGAATTGTAGAAATAATTTAATATTTTTTTGCAAAAGAAAAAATTAAAAAATAAAAATAATTAGAAGATATGAACCAAAGATCGTGATACTCATTGTTAGCCTTATATTACTCAATACAATAGCGCATATGCTCACTAAAAGTACACTATTGCTCATTTAGAGACCAATAAGTTATAATGAGCATCAAACCTATTAGGAACCTAACAATATATGATAAAATTATAAATATATTTATATAAATGAATAGTATGATTC
Organism: Cuscuta epithymum; assembly: GCA_945859915.1. Classification (NCBI taxonomy): domain Eukaryota; kingdom Viridiplantae; phylum Streptophyta; class Magnoliopsida; order Solanales; family Convolvulaceae; genus Cuscuta; species Cuscuta epithymum. The sequence continues at coordinate 1,890,187 of CAMAPF010001000.1, forward strand.
ATAGATCAAATAAATACTTCAAAAATATGAAATAGTCTTTTAATATACTACGAGTAATAATGAGCAAAAGAAAAGAATAGTTAATATTATACTCCTAATTACTATTAATAAACAATTGTAGTACGGAGTATGCAAATATGTAGAATAAGGAAGATAAAAGAACACATACATTTAACAAGACAAGCAGGCGCGATGGTTTGAAGGACGCGTGCTCTATTTCACGTCTACGGATCGAACTCCGCTGGCCTTTTAAGTTTTTTATGAAGGAATCCAATTCCTAAGGAATCCAGTTTTTAAAAATCGGATGTATGTACACCCGGGTGTACAATATAGGCTCCCAGCAACCGGTTAACCAGACATTAACCTCTTAAATTGGACAATTGAACATTTTTATACGTAGTATAGTATGTGGGCTTAATTGAGTGTCTTTTTAGTTCAAGGGCTAGGATGGTTAAGAATGAAGATTCCTACTCCTATTTATACTACCCCACCTTTGTAATACTTGAGATTAATTTAAAGGAACAAAGTGCATGTCTAAGGTTTGTGGTCTTATAGTGAGGACAATACTAGAGGTCTGGAGGGTGTGTATGCGTAATTATTTCGGGGCCTGCGAGGGCGGAGTGTTACAACCTCCATGGTGGAGAGTGATTCTCTAGAATGCTCTACACATATCTACATATTCTAGAGAATTCCAAGGAATTTCTACACCTCTCAATTCTCAATTGTAGTTCATATTTCAAATAAGGGGAAAATAATTAAAATACCCCAAACTTTGAAGGGGTGTGAGATGAGCATCCCAAACTTGTATATGTAATTTAAATACCCCAAACTTTAAATAAAAAAGTTATTTTAGCACCATAGTCAAGTATTACTTCTTTCAAAAATGTAAACTTATGTTGTTAATTGCAAAATTTAAAATATTTTATAATTCATGAAGGCACAATTAGCATTCTAAACTTCCATTGCGAAATAAATAACATTACCCCCAATCCATATAATTGCAACACTTTTACTTTTCTATTTCAAATTATGCAATTAACCCCATAAATTTACTTTTTTGAAAGAAATAATACATGAAAATGGTGTGAAAATAACATTTTATATAAAATTTGGAGTATTTAAATTACAAATGCAAGTTTGGGGTGCTTACCACACACCTCTTCAAAGTTTGGGGTATTTTTATTATTTTTTCCTCCAAATAAATATACTTTAACTTTTTTATTGTCTAACACCTCTTGAATTAATTTTTAAACAAGGTTTCCAAAAAAAAAATTGAAGGACCTGACCCGGGCGGCTTGACCGGCCCGGACCGGTCCCGGTACAATCCCGGGCCTTAAGCCCAAAACATTTGACCCGCTACTGACCAGCCCGGAGCCCGGCCCGGGCCCGGTCCATGCCTACTTTATACGCTGATAATAAAATCAGCCAAATCAGCTCATTTACCACGTGTTTGGTGATTTTCATTGGTGTTGAAGGTTATATCAGTCTATTATTGCTCCTCCAAATGGAGTCATAATATAATTATTATTGTTACGCACAAACTACAAATAGTATTTTGGGCCCAGCCCGACCTGGTGACCCGCTACAGTCCGGTTCGGGTAGGCCCGGCCCGCTGGTTAGGGAAGGGCGGGCTCATATCAGCTGAATATGGAACCGGTCGGGTCGGGCCCGGTTCGGGCTTTATTATTATTATTTTCAATTTTTTTAAAAACTCGGGTTGAGCTGGGTATTTTGGGCCATTTGGGGTGGTTTGGGGGAGGGGGGTGGGGTGAGTGGAGTCGGGGTGAATTAGAAAAAGGAAAAAAAAATACAAAGTGGCCCGAGGCCCGGCCCGACCTGGCGGCAACCCGGGCCGGTCCCGTGCCTTCCCCCAAACACAAAAGGCCCGACCGGAACCGGGCCCGACCCGGCCCGGCTCCATGCCTAACTACGAAGCATGTGAATATTTTTACAAATTCCAAAACTGTGTGTTCGGCAACGACGGCAAGTCCGTAACAAATAATGGCAGCAATATTATTACACCGTGGGCTATAGTATTACTCTATATCCTATAAAACACAATATCAAACATAATATCCTGCTACACCGTGAGCTTCAATAAATTTAACTTCAATGCTCGTATAAGAATGTATATTAGAGTGCACTACGCCCAAATAATACAATATCCCATGATAGGGTAAGGAGGAGTCTGATACCCCAATATCCCAAAGGCTCCCATGATTATGGATGGACCCGGGCCGGGCCGGTTCCGGTTCGGGCCTGAGCCCGGCCGGGCCTTGGTTTGGAAAAATGGGAACCGGAACCGGCCAATGTGGCCGGCGGTTCCGGGTCGGGCCGGGCCACCCGACGGTTTACCGGACCGGGCCGGTCCGGTTCCGGGCTTTTTAATATATTTTATTTTTGAATTTTGAATTGATGTACACAATAATAATAAAAAATTCAAGTATATTTATTTCAAATAAGAAGTACAATTGAGAATTAGGATGAATTTAATAAATGTATTAAATTTTGTAAAAAATAATCAATCGGAATCTCTGTCTTCGGTTGTTTCCTCCATGAAGTGGCGGGTGAGAGCGATGGTCATTTCTTGAGTTCTTTGTTGGGATAAAGACCTAAATAAGACTAAAACAAAGCTTATGTATTTAAATAGGAGTTCTAACTTTTTAATTCGTATTCGTAAGTAAGACTACTTTGAGGGCAGGGACAAAAATAGTCTCAAGCCCTTGAACCTACGGAGTATTTAACCGCAGCTGAACACCCGGAGTGTTTGCTCCAGTCACACACAACAGCTGTTGCCATACCTCACCGCCGTTGTTACACCTCGTCACTGCTTTGGCCTCACCTCGCCGCTGCGGCGGCGCACCTCGCCGTTGATCCGCCGCTGCGGCGGCGCACCTCGCCGCCGCCGTAGTGTATTGTAATATCCTCCAGCGCCGTATCTCTTCCCTTACAGCAACCGATTGCTATGATCCTTAACATCTACTTAGAATCAATCGACTTCCTGTCTTGCTTGATAGTTGATATTGAAGTTCTGAAACTTTTATTTTTAAATTTTTAATCTGATGTAACTAGGATCCTAATATATAGCTAAGTGGATTGAAATAGTGAATTAACGCAAGCCAAAATCTTATTTTGCAGCTAACCAGCTTCTTGAAATGAAAAGCTTCTATCAAAGCTTGAAAGAAATTAGTATGGGATATTGGGATTTCTTATGGTAGATTGGTGGGGAAGCCATCACTCGCACAGAGGACCAGAAGTCATAGGGCCGGCTCTGTTTTTTATTATTTGAGGAGTATGAGGTCTCTGTTGTAAATTCCTGAGAATGACAAGTGTGAATGTTTCATCCTTATCATCAGGACACTAATCCAACTAGTAAATCACCCGTGCGATGCACGGTCAAGGAGTTTCTTCCCGATTTTTTCTTCCTTCAAACTGTTCTCAACCACATCTGCACAAAAAGTTATGTTCATTGAAAAAAACTATTTCGAGTCAAAAAACTATTTCGAATCTGAGAGTGCACAACTCAAGCTTCCGAAACATACAACATGGAAATATACTAATAAACTGAACAAAATTAATTATACAAACAACTACATGGCGGGGTAAAAAACGGAAACCAACGCAACATTAGACATTATTGAAAACTTCCTTAAAAACCACATTTTGAGTGCCATATTTTCAAATCACGCCTATTTGTCACTCTTGAAACCGCAACATATAGTTGTCCATGCGTAAACACAGGTTTCTTCAACAACAACTTTACATGGGACAACGTCTGGTCCTGACTTTTATTTATAGTCACAGTATATTAAATCATGATGGGGTACTGTCGCCTCTGAAATTTGAAAGGCAAGTTTGCATCCAAGGGAGTCAAGAACAACCGAGTCATCAAAAAAACCTATACAGTTATTCGAAAATAAAAACGAAAATATTCATATGATAAAAACTAATGGTAATAAAGGAAATAATTACCAAAAATCTATAATTAAGCACTTTGAATATAATTAAAAGCACAACATTTTGCTAAAAAATCACCAGTGCTACCGTGAAACGAAGGTCACCAATTGCATTTTCATGCTTTTCAAATTGGCTAAAACACAACATAAATATTATCCATAAAGGAAAAGTTTTTTTTTCAAATCTTTTAACGGAGCTTGAATTAATTTAAATAACGCGACATTAAATGACAAAATAATACTATCGTACAAAACGAAAGCTCGGACAAAACGGAAACACGGCTGAAAATCTATCATTAAATCAAAACACAATGGTCCTACTCTATAACCTAAACTGAAACAACCGTTACTGACTAATAAAAGCAAAACATATCATAATGAAACCATATTTTAATTATTGAATATACAAATATTTTGCCTGGAAGACAAAACAATGAAAAATTTGATAAATATAAAGCCCAAAAAAATTGTATAAGAAAATAATTTTAATAAAAAACCAAACAATCCATCCAAGTTAAATCCGAAAAGAATGAAGCTCTACTCATTTCTGTAGCGGCAACCAAAAAGGGTCACTCGTGGAGCCCAATCAAAGCCCATAATCGCAACCCAATAACCCATAACCCACCCGTTATATTCCCTGAACAGGTCATTCCCCACCCCAAACCCTGAAATCACGCCAACACCGCAGCCCCTCTATTCTTCATCTCTCTCTAACGATATCAGCAGATCGGAAAACACCCACACTGGCTCATCGCTGAACGACGTCAGAACTCAGATTATAGACTCCGACCAGAATGAAAACGTCGTTAATAAACCTCATAACCCAAATCCATAGCCTACAACACCTCTCAAACACACAAAAGCAGCACACCGCCATCGATCGCAAACGTTGACAATAAAGAGAGCTCTAGAGCACCGTGGCAAAGACAACAGACGCCACCAGCTATTACCAACGGAAATGGAACGACGTTCCGGAGTGAGCCACACAGGTACCCTTCCTCACTTTAAATCACACAAAACCACAAAACGTACCCCCAACCCTTTACATGCACGAACAAAACATGAAACCATCCACGTTCTGGTGATGTTTTCATCAACTCTCAAGAAAATTATCAAAAAAAAATTAACACAAAAACGTGATAAAGCTTCGCATCTGATAGTTTTTTCTCATTCATGCGCGAAAGACAATCCTCCAATATGGAATGATTTTGAACGGAAAAATTGTATTTTGGAAGAATAATAACCAAAAAAATTTAGTTCAAAGCATATCAACAATTGAACACAGAGATCTGGAAGATCCGAATGTTTGTCTATTTTACTGCCATGGTTTAAACATCAACCCAGAATTTTTTACCAATATATTTTTTCGCAAATACTTCGTATTAACCAAGCATTTTTTTTTGCAGACAGAGTGATTTTTTTATCAGACCGGTTTTCAGATTAATTATCTTGTATAGAATATTTTTATTTCATTAATAATCTGAAACACATTTTAACTACGGAGTATTACTTTTATATGTATATTTTTTTCTTTTCCGGAATCCATAGATATATTTTGATTTTTACCCGAAACACAGAGAATTTATTTTTGAGTTTTTTTATTAGAGCCATTATTTCTTAGAAGAGTCAAGAAATGTCTGGGATTTTTTTTATTTAAAAAAAGCTACTCCGTATGAATTTTTACTTAACAAAAAAATTAATACGAAAACAAAATTTTTAAAAGAAGAAGAATCTAGACACCGTGAATAAGTACAGACAAAATAATGCAGTCTTATGCGTAATTTCAGACATGGACGCACCCACATTCCATTTTCAAAATTCTTTTCCTCCACTCCATACAGATCATTTAATTCAAACTACCGACAACCCAACACCATTTACAATCCTCGAACCACCCAACCACTACCCACTCCCTCAGACTCTAACACATCGAGCCTCCCACCACCAAACGGCCAACTCAAATGCAAAGTTAATAACAACCGCTCAAAAATAAAACTTTTCTATAAAAAAGATACGTAGTACAAAACTACAAACAACATTATTTGAAAACCCAACCAACAACAATAATTACAAACAACACTCCCACCCACCAAACAACCAAAGCTGAATAACAACACGGCCCTTCCATTAACCCCCCCCCCCCCCTCTCTCAACACCAGCCTTACCCACACAAAGGAATAAACATCCCAAAGTCATTACCCATACTTTATATAATAATCAATCCTATTTTATACGCCATATCCGAACTATGAAAAGGCACTAATCTCCTATTTTCCATCTGAAATTGCATGATGGAACTCGGTGAAACCATAAACACACGCGGCTACTAAGAATGAGAGCAAAGGAGGACATACAAACAACAGGTAACAACGGCTCCCTTATAAATATTCGTTGTTATTCCTTCATACAGCCCACTTAAACGAACAAACGTGTACACTACAGGACCATGAATGAACCACAACTGAAGTCAAAATGGATGCATAAAACATGATGCACACGAAGGGCAAAAAAGGTAATGTTCTATTTATATAAATCATTTTTTATTATTCATTATAACATGTTATTTCCTTATTAGTATTTATTAACAAAATTAATAGAACATTAATTGGTCCCCTGTTTCTGCCTAGGAGAATGGATCACCATAAGCAAAGGTTCATCCATCATAGGTATGAAACTCTATTCATAATATTTCATATGTTTCCACAAAACATACCAACCACAAATCACTTCTTAATACTCATCCTTGTATTCCTATAATAATGGCATTAGAGGAAATGAATACGCTGTCAAATACCCAGGTTCAAAGGTCCGCGACATTAATTTTGATAATCTGATGAATTGTTCATGAACCAACTGGATGTTTTATTTTTTATAGTGAAAAAATCAAACAAACAGTGTTAATAAATATGTTGCATACAATTAAATTATGTTCTGAGCATGACATTAGAAGAAAATTGATACCTAGTGCCCAATGCTAGGATCAAGCTATTTTTTACTAACCATAATTATTTTGAGATTTATTTTCTTCCCCATAACTATTTTAATGACTTTGAAATTGTTCATATTTTTTTATAAAACCATTTTCAATAAAAAAAAAAGTACATGATTTGCAAACTATGTTGCATTTATAAGATAAACTGGGAACCAAAACATCCACAATGCCTTACATAGTATCAGGAATTTATTATCCATTATAATAATAGGATTTGCATTATCATTAGTTAAAACCATTAAAAGAACTGCTAGGGTTAAACGAATTGCCCTGGTCATGTCAGCCAATCAGGGGGGTAATATGTGGTGGAATTTTCTCTAGATACTTTATTATTTATACTTGTTCTTTTTTTTTTTTGAATTGGTACCACATATTCTCTCAAAGATATTGCTGAAGTTAAAACATGTTCTTTTATTTCACAATTAAGGTTGCTGCCTAATTTTTATACAGATTTGACCTTAGGCTATTCACCTCAATCCTGCATTATTCATTATTCCGTAGCATACAAAGATTTGGATTTTAGATAAGCTATGACATCAGTGCATGTGTTAAAATTGCAGGGATTGTGCAAGGCTCATTAGTATTTGGTTTTGAAGACTGTCTACTACATGCCAACCCCCGGCTCATTAGTATTTGGTTTTACATTCAAGTATGAAAATGTTGTAATAATTAGATATAGGGTAGATTTAGGACACCGCAGGGTCCCTGAACAGGCCACATGTACGCTTCTCTATGCACCTAATACACTGAGATTTTGTTCTACAGCTTTACCTTATATTAACTTGCAAACTATGTCTGTACTATTTTTTTCTAACAACACACTTTCATGGTTCCACTAAACTTTTCTATTAGAAGTTAGAACACCAAATTGTTTTTTTTTTATCACAAACTCATATAAGCACTTGTGACAGTTTTGAAAAACATGTAGTTTTCCACCGCCATGAAGTTTTGGACCCCAATCACTCGGCCCTCCTTAAAAATCCTGATAAACTTGTTGATGAACTGATCAGGGATGTGTGCATGCATCTTGGAACCCTGAAGTTCAAAACAGAGTTTGCATAAATGTTTTCAGAAAAGAAAAGAACAAAAAAAGATTGCGGCAAATCATAAAACTGAACTTCCTAATCAAGAAAGACCGTCTCCAAGGACTCGGGAAAACAGGCATGACCCATGAGCCGTGTTTCCCTTCATGAGACGGGAAAACCGAACCTACTCAGATCAAAACCTTACCATCTATGGTAGTGAATGATGTTCAATTTGGTCCGAGTAGTATATATTTTCAGTGATGATTGAATAATATATTTTATATTCGTTGGACTTCACCAAATGCTTTCCTGCATTCCGTGTTTCCATTGTATTTATAGATGGTAGCAATACAAAACAGAGGTGAAGTAGTAGATATTCGGTTTAATCCAAATATTTTATCTTGAAATGTGTGCATTCATTTTGGTGCCCCGAAATTCAACAGTTTAATCTTGAATTTGTTTTTGAAATTGATGAAAACAAAAGAAACAAACATTGAAATAAAAAAAATACAAACCTCCTTGTCATGAAACAAAAATCTCCATTGACTGACTGTTCATTACTCTGATCAATCTCACGGAGTAGGGACTCCACCAGAGCTCAATGCCATCCATTTTTATTTTGCTCCTTCTATTTATGTTTCTTCGTAATGAAGAGTTGTGGGGATCAGAACACATCCGCTCCTGCATTTATAGCTGAAGAGTTGTGCCTTGATAATGAAATAAAATAGTGTGCACCTCCAATCCAACCAATAGGAAATGACTATGGGTTTAGGGGGGGAACACTGTTCACTAAAATTTTAAAAAGAAACAGTAGAACCCAACCATCCCCAATCTCCGTATTAAAGTTACTGTTTAATAAAGTTACTGCCCAATGAAATGCAGCCATGGTCATTCGGAAATCTTAAAGAAATCAATAAAGCATTTCACCAGCTGGAAAAATCTAGATGAATCCCAAGTGGCTCAACATGCACCATTACTTCATTTCATGCAAAACTCGCATACGTGGCTTTCCAAGCATCACACTCGGCCTCCAGCTGTGAGGAATTAACAACATACAGCTGACAGTGACGTTTTTGAGGGGGAAATTTCAGCCCATAGTTATTTTGCTTTTAGATTATAATAGATTCTAGTCCTTGTAATAGACAGATGTTTAGGTTTAATGTTGCCAGCAAATTATGTAGAATCATTCCTAGATGATTCATCCTAAGTCTGGCTAGTATAAATAGGGCATTCAATCCTTTGTAAATTTAATTCAAGCAATTCAGAGAACTCAGAAATTTCAGAGATTAAGAAGAAGTTAGTTAGAGCTTATTAATATATCTATCTATCTCTTAAATCTATTCTGCATCTTCTTCATTTCACAACACGTTATCAGCACGAATCTGCTCAAAACTCTCCAAGAAATCATCTTCCTGCAGGTATGAGCATCATTATTAATTATCTTGTTTAATTTTCTCAAAGTAATTAAAATATAATATTAAGTACGTAAGTATAACTAATTGGCTTAATTTAATTTCCCAAACAAAACTTACGTACTGTTTTTCAACTCTAGCTGAATTTTGATAACTAAGTACTTCGGAGAAGAAAAGTAGAAGCGAATTATGATTTGAAAAAGGAATACTGCTACAGAATATAAATATGGCTTGAAAAAAAAAATGAAGAACAAGAAGAAAGAACAAGTAATGGAGAAGACGAAATGGCTCTATGAGATATCATATGAATTCTAATATACTACGTATTAGCTAGGCTTAGTCACGTGAACAACTGAACACTACATTTATCGGGTTGTTTGCATGATCGTCAGAAACTGGACTGCACATAAGCTGTCCAGTAAGTCAATATGTATAAACTAGTAATTTTAAATACGATAAGGTTCACATGCACCGCTTAGGGTCACGGGCATATGGTTTCACACTTTTATTGCTTCACTTTTGTCAGAATTTATGATATTACTTGGAAGCATGCATGGTTATCGGTCTGGACATATTTGTTCTCTTCTACCAGAATTGCAGATTTTACTTTTTCTCCCTAATGGAGTCACGAATTGAACTCATCCCACTAACACAATAAATTAATTAAAACAAAGGCTATAACGATAAAATGATACTTCTATTAGTTTATTATTATATTTATTGTTCTTGTAAACCTATTTAGTCATTTAGCCACATGATCTCATTATTATTCTATTTCGTTTAGTTTCATTACAACTAGCTAGTTTGTTCCGTAAATAATATTTGTGATAGAGCAATAATCATAATCTATACTAAATGGGGAGGTGAACAAAATTACGTACACACATATGTATAGTTTTTACTTGTTCTAATTAAATTAATAATTTTGTAGTCTAAAATGGCCAACATTAGCAAAAGAGATTTCGACATCCTTGATCTGTCTGGACAAAAATACCTGGAATGGAAAGTTGATGCTTTAGCACATTTGAAAGCTAATGGTCTTGAAGACACTATTGAGGCACATAAGCCATCATCTGCCCAAAACAAAGCGAAAGCTATTATTTTCCTCCGTCACCATCTCCATGAAAGTCTCAAATCTGAATATCTTTTGGTTGATGACCCAAAAGAATTATGGGACAATCTACATGAGAGGTATGGCCACCAGCAAAAGGTCCTTTTGCCAAAAGCTCAGTATGACTGGATCAATTTAAGATTCCAGGATTTTAAATCTATCAGTGACTATAATTCTGCTATGTTCCAAATAACATCTAAACTAAAGTTATGCGGACAAAAAGTCACTGATGCTGATATGTTAGAGAAAACCTTTTCTACAATGCATATTTCTAATATGCTGCTACAGCAGCAATACAGAGAAAAGGGTTTTAAAAAATACTCTGACTTAATATCAGTATTATTGGTAGCTGAGCAAAATAATGACCTTCTGATGAAAAATCATAATTTAAGACCCACTGGTTCTAGTCCTTCTGTTTATGGTGCATCTGGCCATAATTTAGCCACTGAATCAAATGCAACATACAGTGGCAGTAGAAGGCATTTTAAACGTGGGCATTTTAATGGTCATAAAAACAAGTCACACCGAGAATACAAACAGGTCGAAAGACCAAATTACAAGGGCAAGGGCAAACAAAAGACCCATCAAATAAATCGCCCTCCAAAATCCTCGGGAAAGTCGACTTGTTATAAATGTGGCATGACGGGACACTGGGCTAATAAATGTCGCACGGCTAAACATCTGGTGGAGTTATTTCAAGCTTCCATGAATCTGAACAAAAGCAAAAATGTGGAAGCTAATTATGTTAATGACACAACTCCACCTCTGCCAAAATTTGGCGTGTCCGACTTCTTCGTGGATGATGCTATTATGGACGATGCCTTTGCCATTAATCAAAATGCTACAAAATAAAATATTAGACTCCTGATATTGTAAAATACTAGTTTTATGTACTTTTTCCCCCTTTTTATCATGTTTTTAAATAAATGTGTACTCTTATGTTAAATAATATGCATAATTTGTGGTCAAGCTTATGTTTATTTACATATATTGAAGATATGGATCACCCAAGTGATAAAGAGCTATGTCTGATAGACAGCGCCACAACGCACACCATTTTGAGAAATAAAATATATTTTTCTCAAATGACTTTAGTTGAGGCAAAAATCAATACAATATCAGGTGTTGCAAAGCTCATTGAAGGCTCTGGGAAAGCATATGTGATGCTCCCTAACGGGACAAAAATAATTATAAATGACGCTTTATACTCCAGCAAATCGCGGAGAAATTTATTAAGTTTTAAAGACATGCGTCAAAATGGTTATCACATAGAAACCATGAATGAAAACCAAAAGGAATATCTTTGTCTTACGACAACTAAATCTGGCACTAAATATATTTGTGAAAAATTGTCAGCATATTCCTCAGGACTATATTTCACTTATATTAGTCCATTTGAAATAAATTTGGTTTCTAACACAAAGTTAGATGATCAGAAAACATTCATGTTGTGGCATGACCGTTTAGGTCACCCAGGCCAAGTAATGATGCATAAAATCATTAAGACTTCACTTGGACACCCATTAAAGAATATCAGGGTTCCATTATCAAGTGATTTTCCTTGTAAGGCCTGTTCTCTTGGCAAAATGATCATCAGGCCTTCTATGACCAAAATTGCAACTGAATCACCTGCATTTTTAGAAAGGATTCAAGGAGATATTTGTGGGCCGATAGCCCCGCCATGTGGACCATTTCGATATTTTATGGTGTTGATTGATGCTTCAACACGTTGGTCACATGTTAGTCTTTTGTCGACTAGAAATTTAGCATTTGCTAAACTCCTCGCTCAAATTATACGGTTAAGAGCTCATTTTCCGGATCATTCTATAAAGAGAATCCGACTTGATAATGCAGGAGAATTTACATCCCAAACATTTAACGACTATTGTATGTCGATTGGGATTGATGTGGAGCACCCTGTTGCTCATGTCCATACACAAAATGGTCTTGCTGAATCTTTGATTAAACGATTACAATTAATCGCTAGACCATTATTAATGAAGTGTAATTTACCTTCATCAGCTTGGGGACATGCTATTTTGCATGCAGCAAATTTAATTCGGCTTAGACCGACTGCATATCATGAATATTCCCCAATGCAATTAGTTACTGGACAAGAGCCAAACTTAGCACACATAAAAATATTTGGTTGTGCTGTTTATGTTCCGATTGCTCCACCTCATCGTACAAAAATGGGTCCTCAAAGAAGGTTGGGAATTTATGTTGGATTTGAATCTCCCTCAATACTAAAATATGTTGAACCGATGACTGGTGACTTATTCACCGCACGGTTCGCTGACTGTCATTTCAATGAGACAGTATTCCCAACCTTAGGGGGAGAAACTAATAAATCGGACCCAAGTACGAAAGAAATAACATGGAATGCAACAGGATTATCGCACCTTGACTCTAGATCAAATATATGTGAGCAAGAGGTGCAAAAGATGATCCATTTACAAAATGTTGCAAATCAGTTGCCTGATGCATTCACAGACACAAAGAAAGTGACAAAGTCACATATTCCTGCTATAAATGCTCCTGCCAGAATCGAAATTCCAGCAGAGAATTCTGAAAAATCTCTTGCAATTGATTCTTCTATACGTAAAAAGCGTGGCAGGCCACTTGGATCAAAAGATATAAAACCAAGAAAAACTAAAAGGCAGGAATTGATCTGTGATGCCAAAGATGTTCATCCTTCTGAACAAGAAAATGAACAATTTGAAAATACTTGCATAGAAAATGATATTGACAAAACAAACATCTCAAATAATGATCCAACTTTCTTAAATGAGGAAGATGTTCCAGATAATGATAGAAACGTTGATAATTATGAAATTTCAATAAACTACGTTTCTACTGGAATGCAATGGAATCGAAAAGATATTGATATTAATGAGATATTTGTCTATGCCGTTGCCACAAATGTAATGAATGATAACAATGACAATGAGCCAACATCAATTGAAGAATGTCGGAAACGACACGATTGGCCAAAATGGAATGAAGCTATTCAGGCTGAATTAAAATCACTTGAAAAACGTGATGTTTTTGGACCGATAGTCCCTGCGCCAAAAGGCGTAAAACCTGTGGGTTTTAAATGGGTATTTGTGCGTAAACGCAATGAGAAAAATGAAATTGTTAGATATAAATCCCGACTTGTTGCCCAAGGTTTTTCTCAAATGCCGGGAATTGATTATGAAGAAACCTATTCTCCAGTAGTTGATGCAACTACATTAAGGTTTCTCATTGGCATGTCTGTTTTTGAAAGGCTGCAAATGCGCCTAATGGATGTAGTGACCGCCTATCTATACGGTTCACTCGATACAGACATTTATATGAAAGTTCCCGGAGGATTTAAAATGCCTGATGCTTATAGCTCGAAACCTCGAGACATGTTTTCCATTAAATTACAGAAGTCATTGTATGGACTTAAACAATCTGGACGAATGTGGTATAATCGTCTCAGTGAATACCTTCTCAAATAAGGATATAAGAATGATCCAATTAGTCCATGTGTTTTCATTCGGCGATCAAATTCGGGATTCGCCATAATTGCAGTATATGTTGATGATTTAAACATTATTGGAACTCCCGATGAAATTGAAAATACTGCAAAATATCTTATGAAAGAATTTGAAATGAAAGATCTCGGGAGAACCAAATTTTGTCTCGGACTTCAAATTGAGCATTTGAAGAATGGAATTTTCATCCACCAATCCAATTACACCGAGAAAGTGTTGAAGAGATTCTATATGGACAAAGCTCATCCTTTGACTTCACCAATGGTCATTCGATCTATCAACATACACGATGATCCATTCCGTCCCCGAGAAGACGACGAAGAAATACTCGGTCCTGAAGTACCATATCTGAGTGCTATTGGAGCTTTAATGTATTTAGCTAATAATACTAGACCAGATATTGCATTTTCTGTAAATTTATTAGCTAGGTACAGTTCATGCCCAACAAGACGTCATTGGAACGGGATCAAACACATATTCCGTTATCTACGTGGTACAGTTGATCTCGGCTTATTCTACCATAAAGATGCAAAAGCTTCTTTAATCGGATATGCAGACGCCGGATACTTATCAGATCCTCAAAAGGCAAAATCACAAACCGGGTACGTATTTACTTATGGTAATACCGCAATCTCGTGGAGATCTATGAAGCAAACATTGACGGCTACATCATCAAATCATTCTGAATTAATTGCACTGTATGAAACCGGGAGAGAATGTGTGTGGCTGCGATCTATGATTCAACACATCCAAAATGAATGCGGTATAAAGCCTATTACTTGTCACCCGACTGTGATCTATGAAGACAACACCGCATGCATAGCTCAAATTAAAGAGGGCTATATCAAAGGAGACAGAACAAAACACATATCACCAAAATTCTTCTCTACTCATGATCTGGAGAAAGATGAGACGATCAACATTCAACAAATCAGATCAAGTGAAAATCCAGCCGATCTCTTCACCAAATCTTTACCCCCGAAGAAGTTCACAGAACTTGTACAGAAAATCGGCATGCACCGCCTTCAAAATTTATGTTAAATTCAGGGGGAGTATTTGAATGCACTGCACTCTTTTTCCCTTCATCAGGTTTTTATCTCACTGGGTTTTTCCTGATAAGGTTTTTAACGAGACAGTACATCCAAATACAACGACATTATATGTCGTAATTTTTACCCCTTAATTTTCACACTCATTTTCACAAATACATATTCAAGGATGAACATTCAAGGGGGAGTGTTGTAAATTCCTGAGAATGACAAGTGTGAATGTTTCATCCTTATCATCAGGACACTAATCCAATTCTAGTCCTTGTAATAGACAGATGTTTAGGTTTAATGTTGCCAGCAAATTATGTAGAATCATTCCTAGATGATTCATCCCAAGTCTGGCTAGTATAAATAGGGCATTCAATCCTTTGTAAATTTAATTCAAGCAATTCAGAGAACTCAGAAATTTCAGAGATTAAGAAGAAGTTATTTAGAGCTTATTAATATATCTATCTATCTCTTAAATCTATTCTGCATCTTCTTCATTTCACAACAGTCTCTAAGTTTTGGAAGAAGTAGAGGAAATTATTTTAAAAAATATTATAAAATGTCCAAAGTTGTGTCAAATAGTCACAATGTCAAATAATTACACTCACAATGTCAATGCTATAAATAATTACATTGTAATAATGACAATGTCAATGTCAATATCAATGAGTTTCATTACACCGCCATTATCAAAATGTAAAAAAAATACAATGTCAAATCATAACAATGTCAGTGTCAATGCTATAAATATTGACAGTGTCAATACTAATGACAATGTCAATGAATGACATGACAATGTCATTTCAAAAGGCAGAAAAAATGTTACAATGTCAAATACTCCCTCCGTATTTAAATGATCTCTACACTAGGGGTTGGCACAATATTTAAGGGGAAAATAGTAAGAGTAATGAATAGTGTAGAAAAAGTAGGAGAGAAGATGGAAAAGTAGGAAAGAGAAAATAAAAAGGTTGAAAAAGTAAGGGTACTTGAATATTTTTAAAGGAAAAACTTACCAAAAAGGGAAAGTATAATAAACTTTTAAATACATTCCAAAAAGGAAAGTGTAGGGATCTTTTAAATACAGAGGGAGTATTGACAATGACATGTCAATGCTATAAATAATGATAGTGAATACCGACAATGTCAATGCCAATGCCAATGACAGTTATGACAATACCATTACCAAATTAAATATAGAAAATAATATAATGTCAAAAAATGTCCTAGTATCAAATAATAATTATGATAATATCAATGCTTTAAATAATTATAATATAATTATGACAATGTCATTACCAATGTCAATGTGTGTGATAATGTCATTACTAAAATTAATGTAGAAAAATGCTACAACATCCAAAACATGTTACTTTTGATATCACATTATATATCCTCTTAGAAAATAATACTTCTATAACTAAAGGTGAATACATCAGTCTTTAAGTAAACAATTACTCCGTATGACATTGATACAAACAATGTCAAGTAATATAAAAATGTCACAATATTAAAACAATATAAATCCCACACAAACGTCAAAAAGTTGAAATTAATTTAAATGTTTAAGTAATGTCAATTTTGTAAAAATGTTTGACACACAATGCTAATATTTAGCATAATATTTTGACTGCAGCAACTGCACAATGTAAAAACAAATATGAGATGTAAATCCAAAAAAGAGGAGCAGTTGATCAGCTTCCTCTCAGGAGTGGGTGAGCTTCTGTATCGAAGCTCTAATTTTACCTTGAAAATCCCAGATGCTCGAACCTTTCCCTCCCACAAACTCTAAGCCCCCCAAATCCATGTTAGAATGAATCTGAAAGTTTTGACACTAATTGGTCTGAACTCTGAAGTCTTCTCCGAACAATAAGAGGAATAAGGGGAAAGAAAACAGAGCGTCACAATCGAGACGAATTTGAAGAAGAGGGGCGCGTTGTTATCTCATTATCTGGTTCCTTCCCCGGCCGGGCGATGAGACGATTTGTATAATCCACTGCAGCAGTAATTCAGAGTCACCAAGCCCGCCACCACCTAGCTGGTTAGGATGGACAAGGTCGGAAGGGAGAAGATCGACTCTCTGTCCGGGCGAAGATCATCGGTAGATTGGTGGTCAAGTGCAGCGAGCTATTCCCAGCCCATTCTCTCTCGTGTCAGGATGCGGGGTAGTTTAGGGAGGCACCCAAAATTTAGTGCTACTTAGATATAAAAAGCATTTAAGTCCTATTTAAGTATATTTTGGTCCTATTTAGAACCATTTCTCTTCTTTGTTGGGTCTTCAACCAATCGTGGAAGCAAACTAGCGTCTCAAGAGAGCTCGGGCTCAACCTCGTTCTATAATCGGTTAGGACGTTGCCGGCCGCACTAAATTCTTATTCCACGACAACTATTGATATCGGCATTGCTAACACTTGCTTAGCCATCTTTGATAAAATCGGGAACGTTCTTTCATTTTCCTTCCACCACTTAAGAACGTCAAAGTCATCCCCAACTTCATAATCAACATTCAATGTTAGATACAAAGAAAGCTCGTTAACTGAGCTTTGTTCAGTAGCGGGAGTTGCTCTATTTTTTTCCAAAAGAGAACCAAATGCAGATTTTAAAAGTGATTTTCTTTTAGATGAATAAGATGTTCGAGGCATGATATGGGAGGGGGTGCATTACCATATTGTGCATAAAATTCATTATACAATTGATGAAATAAATTACTAACCTCGTTGAATTCTTGTTTAGGGTCTATGGGATTATCATCGAACTCTTGAGTTGGAAAAAAAAGAAGCATAATAGTAATCTGTACAAGTTCCCAAGTAAGCAAGTTTATAACGAGGATCAAGAACAAATGCAATACCATATATATGCGGAATATGTGAATAATATTTATTAAACTTTTGTTTCATGAAATCACAAAAATAACTAACATAAGCGGCATCATCAAATTCACAAAGAGCGTCGGCGATATTAACAGCTTCAACAAAAAATTCGTTTGCGGTAGGTTTATAAACATGACTAAAAGTTTGAGTTGCATTATTAAAATATACCAAAACATTAACAATTTTTTCACAAGTGTCGATGTCAGCCGGGTTTATAATATAGTTACAAGATTGTCTTTTAAAAGTAGGAAAATGATCTTTATATCTAATAAGTACTTTAATTAAGTTATAAGTACTATTCCAACGAATAGACAAATCTTTAGAAAAAGCACAATAATTGACACGTCTATCCTTCAAATATTGTCGTCATTGCATTTTTAGTGGAGTATTAGCCCAAATCAATTTAATTTCCCCTTCACTACCTCCAAAACATTTCCTAATGCCGCTAATCCATCTTGTACACACAAATTTAGAATATGACATGCACAACGTTGATGAAAAAACCTACCCATCAATGTAGAAGCACCACACAATTCACGCAATCTAGGTATAGCAGCAGTATTATTACTAGCATTATCAAAACCTAGAGCAAACACCTTATCAATCAAATTATACTCAATTAAAATACGCTCAATGAGAATATAAATATTATCAGCAGTATGACGATCATTGAATTCACGAAAAGCAAGAACACGTTTATGCATATTCCAATCATCATCAATATAATGTGCAGTAAGACCCAAATAATATAAATGATGATAAGTATCCTCTCACATATCGCTACAAATACTAACACGTCCATCAAAGTTTGCGAAAAATGTTTGTAATTTTTCTTTTTCCAAGTTATATTGCCTTATAACTTCATTTTTAATCGTTTTGCGAGTATAATTTCTAAATTGAGGATTTAAAGTACCTTGAGCATAATCTCTTAAAGCAAGACTTTGGGAAAAAAATATAGGGTAAATTTTCTTCAACAACTAAATGAGACATACCAGTCAAATGTTTTTTTATCATCATAGGAGAAATTACCAAAGGGTTGAGAATATGCAAACCTCGATATTTGTGTTTGCTTCCCCTTGTGTTTGTCTATTTTCGCATACTCCACAAAGTGTGCGGACTTAAGATGCCTTGTCAGACTCCCGTATCCGCCAGAAGTTCCCAAGCTATACTCTTTGTTGCAATGATTGCAACTTGCGTACCATTTATCGGTATTTTTGTCTTTCCTTTTTGTAAAATTGTTTTCAATAATAGGAGATTTAGATTTCTTACCAATTTGGGATGAACCGCTTTCGTCCTCCAACTCTTGCTCATCATCCGGGGTGCCGTCCCCCCCCCCCCCCCCCCCGCCCTTCATCCTCCTCCGCATCCTCATCCTCGAGCTCATCTTCGTCAATGGTTGTCGGGAATTGTTGTTCTTGTGCAAAGCGTGGATCATTTTGGGACAATAGGTTTTGTAGTTGCTCGTCGGACATCGTCATATCATCTCTCCGTTGGTAATCCGTTTCAAAATCATCTCGACTTTGAAAAGAAGACTCGGCCCGCGCTTTACCTTTGCCTTTGCGTGAAGTAGGACGAGTCGCCGCAATCTCCCTCTTGCGGTTGCGTTGGAGATTATCCATATCTACAGAATGTCTACCACGATCCATCTTTAAAATTGAACAAATATTAAATGATATCAAATATTTTATATGAGTAAAATAGTAATAATAAAATGTGACTAAGAGAACTATAGCAAATTCGAACTAAAATATGAGTATATCAAATGTAACATTTTTTTTCCTTGAAAAAAAAACGAACTACTTCTAATTAATACTTTAATAACAAATGTACCAATTAACTAATATTAATATGAGAAATGTAACAATTAATTAGTTTTTTTACTTTAATGAGAAATGTACCAATTAACTAATATTAATATGACAAATGTAAAAATTAACTAGTTTTTGTACTTTAATGACAAATGTACCAATTAACTAATTTTTTTTCTTTAATGAGAAATGTACCAAATAACTAATATTAATATGAAAAATATAACAATTAACTAGTTTTTTTAAACTTTAATGAGAAATGTACCAATTAACTAATAGGAAAATGAAAAATGTAACAATTAACTACTTTTTGTAGTTTAAAGATAAATGTAGAAAAATGAACTAATATTAATATGAGATATGTAACAAGTAACTAATTTTTTTTTCTTTAAAGAGAAATGTAGAGAAATGTAACAATTAACTAATTTAATAGATAAATGAGAAGTCTAACAATTAGCTACTTTTATAAAATGTATGAATGTGTATAAGTATATATAGTTTATATAATGTGTAAATGTATTATAAGTAATATATAATATAATGTTTATAGTATATAATATATAAGTATATACTATAAGATGAGTAATACACTTATACTTAATACTTTAATCTATATATATATAAGTATATATTAACTAAATGTAATATGTAAATATAAGTAAATAACAATAGTATGGATAATAACTAAATATCAAGTAAATATGAATGTGTATAAGTATATATAGTATATATAACGTGTAAATATATTATAAGTAATATATAATATAATGTTTATAGTGTATAATATATAAGTATATTACTATAGATGAGTAATACACTTATACTTAATACTTTAATATATATATATATATATATATATATATATATATATATATATAAGTATATATTAACTAAATGTAGAGTGCTCTTCATGTCAGGCCGGCCTGACGGGATGCCCCGTCCGGCCGAGCCCGTTTGGGCACCTTCCCGGTGGAATTTTTTGATGAAATTTTTTGAGCATGTTCCTCCTCAAGTCTAGTTTGTCCATACCAAATTTCAGCTCAAAATTCGATCGGGAAGGTCGTCAAATGATTTTTGCAAGTTAACTGGTCCGGAATATGTATTTTCCGGACCAGTTAACTTGCAAAAATCATTTGACGACCTTCCCGATTGAATTTTGAGCTGAAATTTGGTATGGACAAACTAGACTTGACGAGGAACATGCTCAAAACATTTCATCAAAAAATTCCACCGGGAAGGTGCCCAAACGGGCTCGGCCGGACGGGGCAGCCCGTCAGGCCGGCCTGACATGAAGTTTTCTCACTAAATGTAATATGTCAATATAAGTAAATAACAATAGTATGGATAATAACTAAATATCAAGTAAATATGAATGTGTATAAGTATATATAGTATATATAATGTGTAAAGAATTATAATATGAATGTGTATAAGTATATATAAGTAGAGTTATATGAGTGTTGTTTCTGTTCGGAAATTCCGGACAGGAGCCCCGTCCGGCCTCCTCCATTTGGGGGCCTTCCCGGTGGCAGTTTTTGCTCAAATTTTTTGTGTATGTTCCTCATCCAGTCTAGTTCATCCATACCAAATTTCAGAAAAAAATTCAATCGGGAAGGTCGTCAAATCATTTTTGCAAGTTAACTGGTCCGGAAAATACATATTCCGGACCAGTTAACTTGCAAAAATCATTTGACAACCTTCCCGATTGAATTTTTTGCTCAAATTTGGTATGGATGAACTAGACTTGATGAGGAACATACACAAAAAATTTGAGCAAAAAATACCACCAGAAAGGCCCCCAAATGGAGGAGGCCGGACAGGGGAGTGGTCTGGCCTGGCCGGACCTGAACATTCGTGTATATAAGTATATATTTATAAGTAGATAATTAATATATAAGTATATATAATAATTATATAAATAATATATATGTAGAAAGAATTTGGAGAAGATGAAGAATGAAGATGATTGAATATGAGAGAATAGAGAATTAGACTATTAGAGTAAGAAGAGTTGTAGAAGAAAAGATGTAAAAAATGTATAGAAAATAGGAGTATAAATAGGTTTTTTTGTATACCCCACCCCCACCCCACCCCCCACCTCACCCCAAACCCCCCAGACCCCCCCTCCTATGCCCCCAACGGCTATAGAGCCGTTTGGGAACAGTCCCAACGGCTAGAAGCCTTTAATTATTTTTTAAAAAAAATTAAAAATGGCCGTTGTGGCCCGAACCGGGCCGGTTCCCCTTTCTGCAGGCCCGAGCCCGGATCGCTTTAAGACCGGGTCGGTTGGCCCGAACCGGCACCTAAACCGGTTACCGGGCTGGGTACAAACAGTACCGGTCCGGGCCAGTTTGCCCGACCAGAGTCCACCCATACCCATGATACTAGGCCTGGACTCGGGCCGGGCGGCCCGACCCGGAACCGGCCCGGCCCGGCCCGGCCACTGTAGCAACCGGCTCGGCCCGGTGGCCCGGTCCACCGGCGGTTCGGGTCGAACCGGCCCGGTGGTTCCCAGTTCCGGGCCCGGGCCTTCCATATGGTGAACCGGCCCGGCCGGTTCGGGCCCGGTCCGGGCCGGAAATAATTTTTTTTTTATTTTTTTTTGAATTCTTTTTATGTTTTGGGTTAGATTAGGTATTTTGGTCCATTTGAGGTGGTTTGGGGTTGAGAAAGAGGGGTAGGGGATTAAATAAAGAAGCCAAAAAAAAAAAATAGGGCGGGTGGCCCGGCCCGGAACCGGCCACCCCCGGTTCGGTTTCGGGCCTCAATATTCTGAACCGAGGCCCGGCCGGGCCCAGGCCCGAGGCCCGAACCGGCCCGGTTCAGACCACCCCTACATGATACTGATGATAGGGTAAGGAGGAGTCTGATGTACACGGTCTTACCTCTCTAGGAAAACACAAAGAGACTATTTTCAAATAACCTATCATGAAAATTACTTCACACACTTTAGAGACTCATCTTGCTTTACTTCATCATATTCTCAAACCCAAGAAATAGGGATAATGATGGGAATAAAGAATATACGATTCTACATCTAAATAATACAGATATAAATAAATTGTTACAATTGAAATAAAGAATGAAATGAAAACATGTTTGTTGATGATGAAATGAAATTTTCAAAATGAATAGATAGGGGAGTGGGCTAAAGCAGAGTTGGATATTTGGCATCGATGAAATCTCTCAAAGTTTTGGCAGGTCGCGAGCCGCCCATGAGCTCAGCAAGTCTGTCCATGGGAAGAAGAGAGAGATCGGCCAAGCACTTGCACCCATCCATTATGGCCCTGTAGTTGGACTCTGTCACCCCGGGAAGACGCCTCAACAATTCCACCGCTGACGTGTTGTAGTTCTCTGCTCTGTTTATTGCAAACAAAATGGAATGAGAATTACAGATGTACTTCATTCATGATGCTCACATATTATGTTTTCCGCGTACAACTCCTTTCAAATTTAAATATAAATTATGTAAATAGTGAGTATGTTTTATTTTTAATACTAAAGCCATAAAAGAAAAAATCATTTTTTTATTCAGTAGTGGAGTTCATTTTGTGATGCAACTTGTGTTATGGAAAATCTAACTTAGGTAGTTAGGTGTGTATACAAAATGCAACTTGTTAAGTCAACTACAAATATAACTCGCGCATAGGGAAATGTAACTTATTTTATAACTCGCGCATAAAAATAGTTAATGAATATGAAATGCAATATACTTATTTTATTTAAATTAATAATTTTTTTGTTATGAATTGATAAAGAATAAAAAATAGATTTGAGTAATAATTTAAGCTCAAGATAAAGAAAAGTAAAATTACAATAAAATTTTTAGTATTTTAGTGGAGAAGGAAAAAATAAATAAAGAAGTAAAATAAAGATGAAGCAAAAAAGATGCAACTTGCACATAAAAAATGTAACTCGCGCATAAAAAGATGTAACTCGCGCACAAAAAGATGTAACTCGCGCACAAAAAGATGTAACCCGCGCACAAGAAAATATACCTACATCTACTATTAAATGCAACTCCATATATTGTCTGTAAACATAACTTACACATACGAAATAAACAAGTTTAAAGTCTTAAGAACACTAAAAATATACTCCGTACTACTTTTGTCCAGATTAAAGGTTACCATTGCAAAATAACACTAAAATTTAGACACCTAAATTAGGTAATTCGAGTATATTTAGTTATATAATTTTGATGGTTATATAATTGATAATTGATGGTTATATAAAGTGGTAATTGGGATGCTATAGGTTATATAAATATTATTTTTAATATTTAATGATTAAATTATCGTTTAAGAGTATTAATTGTTTCCTAGAATAGAAATAAGAACCTTTATATGGGACGTCCAAAAAAGGAAAGTGAAAACCTTAGAATGGGACGGAGGGAGTATAAAAGAGATATGTAATATATTATAGTTAAAAGTTAATGAATATGAAAAAATATATTACAAAAGATATTACAGAAAAAATATATTCATTTGTAATTTCAGTTGAAGATTAAAAAAAGTAAAAAAATAGTGTATGATTATGAAAAACAATATACTTATTTTATGTAAGAATAATCTCGGTCTCTTTATGATCAATTGTTATATTACACAGTTCAATGAGTAAAAACATTAGTTGTTACACAAACATTACACTCAATTTCTTTGGATTCTTTTCCACCAACTTTAAATGTACGCCATTTAACTACTTTCTCTGTCTCTTTTTAATGCTTACTCAATTTATCACATGAAGCTATACTTTTAATAAAAGTTATATGTTTGGCGTTATAAGTTAAATTTAACGAATTAATAGTTAATTAAAAAGAAGTGTCTGGGATGCATTTGTGGGTCAGTAAATATAAAAGTTTTCATCGTAGTTTCATACTTGTCACATACTTCCACAAATTATCACTATGAAGTTGTATTTTTTTATTTAGGATTGCTTATCTATAAGTTACAATGTGTGTGTGATATTTAGGATCGTTTGTCTATAAGTTATCTAGAAGTTACCTTATGCATTCTATTGGTTGAAACTTTGCAGTTTTCAGCCTAAGGCACACTTCTCTTCCCAAACCACCCTTAAAGAGGATCATAAATGATGTTATGATGTGTCTCACATAATTTTCAACAAAACCTTCTCTCCATACCCCCCCCCCTCCCAAAGAGATCCTGAAAGACTACATATTAGAAAATCATATGTACCTGATATCATTTTCAACAAGACCATCTTCTGAAGGAACACCAACTCTAATTGCCTTGACCTCATCTGGCTCATCCTGATTAGCTTTAAGAGAGGTAAATATTTCGGCAGTAGCATGCAAACTGCGGGACCAGACAATGCGAAGCCGTGGAAAATGAAGAATAAGCAAAGATAGCTTCGATATAATGTTGTTTGGCGTCACATCATCTCCAATTTCACTAGCAGACTTCAAGAAAAAACCTACGAGTCAGATTAATGAAAAGAAGGGGAGGGAAGGGAGAAGAAAAGTTGGGAAAAGGTGGTTAAGAAATACTCCCTCTATCTTAAAGAGAAGAAGACGTGTTTGAGTAGGGGGCATCTTTTCATTTTTAGACTCAATCAAAAGTTATGAATAGACATGTATACCCCTAGACTTATTTCCTAGATTGCTTGGAGTAAATGACTAAAACTGCTTGGAGATTGGCTTTACATAAAGTTAAGTTCTGGGTCTAAAACTAATTCTTGTTTTGGGACTAAACGTGACTTTTTTGGGGACGGAGGAAGTATTATGTTTGAGTCAATGAAGGCATTGGTATTTTGAAGAATTAAGTAGAAATGCTGAACTAGATATATTTTTTGGAGGGAAATCCCCAAAATAGGAGTAAAAACGTTTGAGAATTCCAAATAATACTACTCCGTATATTTTTTCTTAAAATAGGAGTATGTTAATGTCATCTTACAAATTTACAATCATGCTTCGGCATTACCAGAATTTAGACATGGCAGTCTACTGTCATAAGTGGCAATATTTTCCAAACTTGGCTTACTCCTATTTGGGGAATAAAACATAGCACTCCTATTTTGGAATTCGCAAAGCCTTCACTCCTATTTAGAGCAATTTCTTATTTCTTTGTAATCAAATATATAGTGATCTACAAGTACATAAAACAATAATAATGTAAAATAATTTCTGTAAAAGGTGAAAAAAATTAGAAAATGAAGATAACTTCCCAAAACCCCAAAATTAGAGTGAATTATGAGGAGTTTGAAGGATTTTATAGCTACTCCACATTCTCCCCCCTCCCCCCCCCCTCCCCAAATTCCCCTAAATCTCCAACAATGCACATAGAGCTCCTTCACTTTTCTTTCCTCTCTCCCAAATCCTACAAACAAAAAAGGTACCCACAAGAGGCATATACCTGAAATGAAAAGCTCTTGTCTTGTGAAAACTCGATGAGCAGAACAGGAATGCGGTAATACCGTGACATCATTTCCACCTGGTGGAAAAGGCGGCCAGATGCAAAACTGCCATAAAGGTCTTGTATACTCTTTCTTTCTACACACATCAGCGGAGAAAGTATATAATCTCCAACTTCCAAAGTCACCGGTATAATGTGCATGCCTTTCTGGTGGAGTACATTAGGGAGACTACTCATGAACTCTCTCATGTCCACTATCACCTAGTGTCACCACAATGTAACAGTTACTACACTAACGCTATGTTTGGAGCCTGGAAAATGGCAGGGTGAGGAAAATGGTTTTTTATGTTTTATTTTAACAAGGAAAATACAAAGAATAATCAATTCTAATCGGGAAAAAATACTCCCTCCGTATTTTAAAGTTCTACACTTCTTTTTGGGGTGTATTTTAAAATTTGTTACACATTCCCCTTTTGGTAAGTTTTCCCTTTAAAAATACTCAATTACCCTTACTTTTTTTACTTTTTATTTCTCTTTCATACTTTTACACCCTCTTTCATAGTTTTTCTACACTATTCATTACCCCTACCACTTTCCTCCTTAAATAATGTGCCAAAGCCAATTGTAGCAATCTTTATAATATAGAGGGAATATAATAGAAACATATAAATACAATGAGTTTGAACAAATACCGAAAATTTATCTATTGAGTTTGAACGAAATTATTATTTCCCCTCAAATTTCGTCCCTGATTTCTTTCCCTAGAATATTCCTTGTTCCATGTGAACCCTGAGAATCTTTTTCATGAGAGTTTCCATATTGACATACTTGCATTTCCTTCTGTGGATCCTTTTTACCACCAGCTTTTCTAGTCATTAGATTTTGGGAATGTATGGATTGCCCATCAGTTGAAGAATCCAGTCCTGTACAATGTCCATCCTGATTACAACAAAGACCAACAACATAAGCAAAATGAATGTAAGAATTAACTCTGCTTCCAAAAATAAATTAAAAATCAAGTTTTGTGGGGAACAATTATAACTTGACCCATTTACCTCAACTTATCGCCCATTCATTACATATTACTCATTAAGTGGAAAACCCTATTATAATGACTCGGAAATTTCCCTCAATATTCCATCTTTGGAAGGTTGTGAGTTGAAGAGCATCTGGTGTAAGACTATCAGAAAATATTATTTTGCATGAATTTACAAATGTCAACTAAATTTCGAGAATTAACTCACTACAAGTTTCATGCCACGGACCTCAAAGTAATTAGGATCAAGGTGATGGTGATGGTGATGGTGATGGTGATGGTGATGATGATGAGAACATTTTCTACTTTTGGCTCCGGCTTTCATTTTGCGCACCTTTGGTGCATGCCAGAGTTTTTTATTTATCAAGTTTGGTGCTTCTAATCACTTATCCAGCACAACTTTCGAATAATTGTTGCCAAATAACTGACAAAAAGAACCAAAAATGTCAAGAGAACCATAGTCATGCAAAAAAGTCGAGGACCAAAGTAGAACTTTTTTATGATAAAGAACAGTTACAAGTTTGCATGGTTAGACCAGATGACCAAAAGGTACAGAATAATGCTACCAGAACCTTTGATAATTGACTAAGCAAGATCATTTATATAGTCACTTAGCTTGTGAAATCTTATAACAGCAAACCTGATCAACTGGGATCATCATTAGTGATTTCTGCCTTATCAAAGATTCAAAGGCTGCATTTTCTCTTCGTATGCTTGCCTCAAACTTTTGGGCCTCAGTAGAATCTTCATAGAAGAGAAAGTATACTTTCACTTTAATTGAAGGATTTTCAGCTTTATAAATCTCAATCTCTCTCACGAATGCAATCTCAGGATGGTATACAATAATGACAGAAGGCTTCAATATGTCAAGTATATGCTGATTGCTCTCGAGTGCATAAAAGTGCATACGTGGAAGATGTTTACTCTGGTTCAAAGATTTGGCATCGGATGTTCTCCCTTCCTTTTGAAGCAATGTTTCATCAACAGAGGAACTTGTATGACCAATTTCTGTCTTCTTCTTGTTCTTTACTTTTCCCATTCCACTATCCGAAGTTGAAGCATTTTCTTCATGAGCAGTACCCTTTTTAGCTTTCTTACCAATTTCTGATGCCATTGCTAGTAGCGCATCGTGTTCCTGTTTACATACGCTACTAATAACTTCTGCCTTTTGTACAGGAGCAGCTAGAAAAACTCCATCAAGTACCCCAAAACCTTTTGGTTGTTTTGGTTTCTTTTTGTTCTGTTTGGGTAACGCCTGAAGCTCTACTTTGCTTAGCAGATAATTCTCCCATTCTTTCCTCATGACCTTCATAGTGAGAAATGCGTGTTGGTGAATTGAATATGATGGGAAAGGGATGCATGCATTAAGAATTCACACATTAAGGATAAGTATCTTGTGACAGATTACTTATTATGTATTACTCTTAAATTTTCAAAAAACCTAAGTTTGCAACTTACCATGTGAAACAGTTACTGCAACTGCCAGAAATTGCCCCCTAGCGATGTTGTGATTCTTTCATATTCAAATTCCACATAATTTTAAATCTGGTGATAACTGCTTGATCTTGATTAGAATGAATCACAAGATCACAATTCGGTTCTACATCAAGAAAGAATATCATGCCAGATCTTTCAAATAGTGGATAATGCATTCTTTTCGATGAAAAGAAATCGAAAAGAATGCTGTCAGAACTCAGATCCCCAAAATAATTTAAGCTATTTGGATCTGGGAAAATAGTAAAAAATGCTAGAGAAAGAAAATTGAGAGACAACTTTGGAACAAAAGAAAATTTGTGGGAAATAAAAGAGTAGAAGACGCAGTCAAACTCTAAATTTATTTTAGATCTTTGGCCCAATTCTTTTTTATTTTTATTTCTATTACACACACACACAAAGATACCTAAATATATGTAGATTTAAAAAAATAATGACAATTCATTTTCGTTTACATTTTACAAGGTAAAGCTGAATATAATATATCTTGCCACTTGCCTTCATTAAAAAACATTTTCCGCAAAATGTAAAACAAAAAAAAAGGAATAAAAACCTTTTGAGGGCAGTTTGTGATGCAGCTCTCTAGCAGCATGCAGGAGCGTTCATCTCTGCAGGCAACTAAAACAACACTGTTGTCAATCCCTTCATCTTCAGAAGCTAGTACGTCTCTACTAATAGCTTCCTTTTCTCTTTCTTCTTGTATCTCTAGAAGAACATCCTGCAGCAAACAATAATGAGAAAAACAAGCTTAGAAAACTAAGTGAATACGTGTAAATTAACAATCCATTAAAAGGAGAACGTTCTGTTTTGCACAGAAATATCAATCAACCAACTAAAGCACACAAGTCTAGCAAAGATAATGCAACTCACTCACACGCAAAACCTTCCATTTTGGTTCTTCCTCCAAGACTTCCTGCAAAACTACTCTGCCACTAGTACTTGCTGATGAATCTGAATGCAGAAAAGGTCAGCAACTTACAACAAAATAAAGCATTAATAACTCCCAAAAAACTTGAATCATGTGTGAGATCTATAAAACCTAACAAATGTTAACAAGAAGACAAGAACATATATCTACTATGTCACTACTTTTTTCCTTTCTGTTTATTTTTTTTAGTTTTCTACATTCCAATATGATGCTTCGGTTGCAACTAAGATGGGAAGAATTGTCAGAATATACACAAACATATAAAACAGTACTCATTACTCTAAGAAATGATAATATTGATGGGAATTATAGGAAGCTTCATAAAATTTTATTAAAACAGTTCAGACATGGTTGCCAATGAATGCACTCTTGAATGGGTATGAAAAAATATAGGTGAGGAAGGTGTACAGCAAAACTCACTTAGTTTGGTGTTATCGAGAAATATATGCAAGCTCAAGTGTTTAAATTGGATATAGCATTATTACGACAATTAAACAGAGAGCCAACCCTATCTATGCAATGGCCAACATACGGTTTTCAGAATAAACAAAATGTACTCCCTCCGTCCCTTATAACTTTGCCAAGTTTGACCGGCACATGGAATAATAAGGGACGGATGGAGTATCATGTATCCCCCACCCCCACACCCCAAAATAAGTAAAAGGAAATGGGAAAAGAGAAAATGTCATATCCCAGACTGGTAGACTCTTAGTTGAGTCTAAATTTTCGTGTCACTATTTCTCCTTTATTATTTCTGTGTATCCAAAAAATTGAGCAGAATACCTCAGGACATTTAGTAAACTTCAATGAAACTAGCAAATTTCAAGTCAAGTTTGATAAGGGCCATAAGGCTAGTAATGCAAAATTGCAAAGCATACCTCCATCCTTCTCATCGCCAGTTTTTCTCTTTTTAGTTCCATTACTCGGATACTGCCCTGCCAATTGTACACTATCTGACCTCCCAAAATAATAAACTCGCTTCTTAGCATACTCAAAAATCTTGTAGCTAGACTCTGCAAATATCCAAACTGATCGAAAACTCTCTGAGGCTCTGAGCGAGTCCAGATACTTCAAATAAGTTACAGCATCATACCTATTCATGTTGGATGTTATGTTTTACTACAAACACACATACATTTAAATAAATTCAAAATGCCACAAACAATATCAATGAACCCATGAACACAAACACTTGACATTAACTTTTGCCTAAAAGGTAATCCCCAAAGACACAAAAACAACAAAAGCTAGAAAACTTGAGCTTTACAAGAATATAACATAGGTAATATAGCTATAGAAAAAACTCAACAAGTAACGATAAAAATATAACCCAAGAAGACAAACCAATAAAATACCTAACAAGGTAATCCATCAACTTTCTCAATGTCTTCAAATCTGAAACAAGCTGCTTTGTCTTCTTCCCTAGCGTGTGCCAAATAGGGTCCAACTGTCTTCGCAGTATCTCATCAAATGATTTAAAGAGCCCATTCTCCACAGTCAAGTCCTCCACATCAACTTTATTAGTCTTCCTCATTTCCTTTAAACATGCATCCATAACCTCAAGCACTGCCTTTTGAATGGCAATCATGTACGGGGACATTGGAACTCTAATGTCCACAACCTCAGGAGGGTCCTTCTCCAAATCCTGTGAAACATGTACCTGCAAAGAAAATATGCAAGTAGTCCTCCATTTATACCACACTGTGTAACTATGGAGTATAACTTTGCAGAACCGCGGCTTAAGAGTCAAAACGTTCACAATTCAGAGATAACTGTAGTTCAGTTTTCAAGCTCTTTTTTTGTTTTGTTTAAAAAGGTGATAACTTTCTGATATTGTGATCGATCTTACTATGAATTAGTTTTTACAGATGAATTAGCCACTAATTTTGTCCATAAAACAAAAAAGGTCAGTCATTTTTGCTCAAACTGAGATTTTAGGCAGTCGTAACTGGTAAGTAAACAAGTAAACAAATAAAAGGGCAGTCATAAAATAAAAATTGATGCAGAATAAAATCCTCGAAAACTGAAACAATTGAAAACCTGGAAGCGAGGCCAAAGATGAAGCTTTCTTAGGAAAAGGCATTTCAAGGTTCGCTCAGCCCTTGCAAAGCCAGAGACCATGGCATGTGGGCGGTCCGAAAAGGCCCTAATATAGAGTGAGCGGTTTGCCGAACGGATGATTCTAACAATAAACGCTTCGGTGGAGGTATCTGAGATTGAATGAGCGTTGAGGATGATGATTCCGGCGACTGAGGTGGTGGGTAAACGGCGAGTAAGGAGGTCGACGATGAGAATGCGGGAGGTGATGAAGAAGATTCCGCCCGAAGTGTAAAGGGACAGACGCTGGTGCGCGGGAAGATCGGAGGTAATCTCGGAGGGCAGAATAGGAAGTCCACTGGTGCCGGGGGCAGAGCTTTCGCGTTGGATGGCGATCTCGAGATTGAGGACGATGGAGTGTTTCTGGGAAGGAGAGGCGGAGAGGATGAGGAGGGAGCCCTGTGAAGAGTGGTGGAGGAGGAGGAGAGAAGAAACCAGTTTGTGGAGGCCGAGGCCGGCGGAGAGGACTACTAAACCGCCGGTTTGGTCTTCGAGGAGTTCCGCTATTATGTGGCCGTGAAATTGAACCATTTTTTTTTATCAAGTTCCCAGGAGGGTAGGAACAGGGATGCTGCCTGCTTACATGAAAATTTCTTTTTGTTTTCTCCTTTCTTTCTTCTTTCCTTTTCTTCTTCCAACATCTTGTTCTTTCTTCCTTTCTCCTCATCTTCTTCTTCTTAGGGGTTTTTGGAACTGATTCTGTTTATGCTTCTTTTTTAAAGCAGAAGCAGAATCAGAATCAGTTTTCAGAAGCTGGTACCCCCCTAGCTTCTAAAAAAACTGATTCTGAAAGTAAATTAGAGCACAGAAGTGCTTCTGGAATTTCACCCAAACACTCCAGCTTCTGCTTCTGCTTTCTGAAGGAGTAGAATCAGTTTTGAGAATCAGATCCAAACACCCCCTTATTCTTCTTCTTTCCTTCTCTTTTTTAGGTTTAATTCACCCTAATCATCTTCATTATCTTCATCACCATCTTCTTCTTTTTCTTTCCTTCTCACTTTTTACGTTTTATCCACACTGACACTGGTTTGCTATAGTGTCTGTGTACACAGACGAAAATTGTATATGTACACACTTTTTTTATACAAGACAACTAACGTCTGTGTACACCGACACTTGTTTTCCAACTAATTTTTTCACACCGACACTTTTTTGTCTACACAGACAGCTAACGTCTGTGTACACCGACACTTGTTTTCCAACTAATTTTTTCACACCGACATTTTTTTGTCTACACAGACAACTAACGTCTGTGTACACCGACACTTGTTTTCCAACTAATTTTTTCGCACCCACACTTTTTTGTCTACACAGACACCTGGATTTGGCGACGGTCCAGGTTTTGGCGGACTTGGTTCAGTCCAAATGGCCGAGCATCCTGTTTTTAATGGAGACAAAGTTGAATGGTGAACACTGCGAAGAAATCAGGGAGCAACTAGGGTATCAAAACTGCTTTGCGGTGGATAGCCAGGGGATTGGCGGTGGGTTGTGTCTGATGTGGCGAGGCAATATACTTGTGGAAATTGTTGACCACGATACCAATTACATCGATTGTATGGTGCAGCTGGATGAAGATGATCCGAAATGGCGCTTTACGGGCTACTATGGGTACCCTGAACGAAGTAGAAGACGGGAGTCATGGGAGCTACTTAAGCGACTTTCCCAGGCAGCGGACAAACCATGGATTATTATGGGGGATTTCAATGACATCCTCTCTGAAACTGAGAGACGCGGCAGATTACCACAGCCTCCTTGGCTACTACGAGGCTTCAGGGATGCGGTTAATAGTAGCGGTTTGCTGAATGTACCCTTCGAAGGGTATCAATGGACATGGGAGAGGGGTCGAGGAACTCCGAACTGGATTGAGGAAAAATTGGACCGAATATTAGCAAATGAGGATTGGATAAATCTGTTTGGTGGATATCAGGCAGCCTCACTGGAAGGCCCTTCTAGCGACCACCTAATGCTACATATCCGGTTGTACAAAACAAGTGACCGCAGAAGGAAAAGGGCATTCAAGTTTGAAAATATTTGGTTAAGGGATGAGGGATGTCGGGACGTTATCTAGAGGGCCTGGGCAAATTCCAGGAATTTGGTGGTCTGG
Source organism: Cuscuta epithymum (assembly GCA_945859915.1). NCBI lineage: Eukaryota > Viridiplantae > Streptophyta > Magnoliopsida > Solanales > Convolvulaceae > Cuscuta > Cuscuta epithymum. The sequence goes on from CAMAPF010001000.1 coordinate 1,923,946, forward strand.
CAGCGGCTTCTTGGGTGTGGAGTGGAGCTAAAATTATGGAGCAAACACCACCGGGTGGGCTTCCAAACGAAGATTGAAGTTTGTAAAAAAAGATTAGCTACCCTACGGGAGGAAGGTGGACGTTGGAATGCAGCAGAATTCCATAGAGTAAAAACCATTCTAGTCGATCTTCTTCAGCGTCAGAATATCTTTTGGAAGCAACAAGCTAAAATGTTTTGGCTTCAAGACGGAGACAAAAATACAAGATTCTTTCATAACTCGGTGAAGCAACGTAGAAGACGGAACAAAATGAAGGTTCTATTGCTTCCAACAGGGGAATGGGAGAGAAATAAAAGTATTTTAGAGTCAATGATACATGACTTCTATGCTGATTTATTTCGCTCCAGTCATATGGAGGTGGAGGAAACCGATCTGGCATGTTTAGCACAGATAGATGCAACTCAGAATAGGGAGTTAGTTCGTCCTATCACAGCCCTTGAGGTGAAGAAAGCGGTCTTTTCCATGCTTCCAGACAAAGCACCGGGATCGGACGGATTAAATCCGGGCTTTTTTCAGCACTATTGGGATATTCTAGGCGAGGACGTCATCAAGTATTGTCAAGATCTTTTTTCTAGTGGGATAATACCGAAGGAAGTTAATAGCACTCATATTGTTTTGATCCCTAAAAAAGAAAGGCCTGAGACGTTAGGTGATTGGCGACCAATCGCGCTGTGTAATGTGCTTATTAAAATCTTTACAAAAGTCTTAGCCAATAGACTAAAGAGAGTGTTGAACCATCTTGTGTCTGCTAATCAAAGTGCTTTTATTCCGGGTCGTTCAATAGTAGATAATATTATGGTAGCCTTTGAAACTCTTCATTTTTTGAAACAAAAAAGGCAAGGCAGGGATGGTTTTGTAGCTCTTAAACTTGACATGAGTAAAGCATATGACCGAGTTGAATGGGGATATTTAAGAAGAATTATGCAAAGCATGAACTTCGATCCCAAATGGATTAATTTGATTTTGGCATGTTGTTCCTCGGTGGAGTACTATATCCCCTTTGAAGGAGATATGATTGGGCCAATTACGCCGACAAGAGGACTTCGACAAGGGGACCCTTAATCGCCATACCTATTCATTTTAATAGCAGAAGGTTTGATTGCTTTAATTAGGCGGCAGGAAAGCATGGGTAATGTTTTGGGTATTGCAGTGGCTACACGAGCACCGAGAGTTTCTCATTTGATTTTTGCAGATGATAGCTATTTATTTTTCCGGGCTCGGGAAGGAGAATGGCAGACGATGAAACATATTCTTCAGCGGTATGAAGAGGGGTCAGGTCAGCAAATTAATTATCAGAAATCCTCAGTGAGTTTCAGCCCAAATACAAGGGATGAACTTAAAGACTACATTTGTAATTTTTTGGGGGTAAACAAGGAGGCTATCTGGGATTACCGACGTTAGTGGGCAGGAAAAAGACTGAAATTTTGGGACATCTAAAGGAGCGTATTATTAGCAAAATCAGCAGCTGGAATAATAAATTCCTATCTAAAGCAGGGCGTGAGGTTATGTTGAAGACAGTTATTCAGGGGCTATGCCGACATACACTATGAATGTTTTTTTGTTACCAAAAGAGATGTGTTCACAGATAGAGACTATAATGAATGGCTATTGGTGGAAGGGTTCAGATCTGGCCAGGAGGGGTATTCGCTGGAAATCATGGCAGGCTCTATGCTGTCCTAAGCAGAAAGGTGGTTTAGGATTCCGATCATTGCGGGAATTTAATATATCTATGTTGGGAAAGCAAGCTTGGAAGCTCATCAAGCAACCGGATTCGCTAGTTGGGAGGATTTTTAAAGCAAAATATTTTCCTAACAGTTCATTTTTGTAGGCTAAAGCTGGAAGTAATCCGTCTTTTGTTTGGAGTAGTATACTTCATGCACAGGAGATGATGAACAATGGTCTACGCAGGAAAGTGGGAAATGGTCAAACAATTTCTGTATGGAAGGAGAGGTGGCTGCCCGGGACGAGTGATGGCTTGACTCACACACCACCGCCAAACGGAATCGCGAACATGAATGTGGCCGCACTACTAAACGAGAATGGAGAGAGTTGGAACGTAGACAAAATTTCTGCTCTGTTTCTGGGACTGTAGGGTGGCGAATGCAATCTGGCAGCATTTGGGAGCTAGTTTCCAAAGGAACGGGGAGACATTGGTTGATTGGGTTAGGAGTTATTTTGAAAACCTGCAACATGATGCCCTTGGCTACTTTGTGGTATCTTTGTGGAGCATATGGAAAGCCCGAAACGAGAAGACATGGAGGAATAAATCTTTGGGATGGAGACAGATTGTTGAGGGGGGATTAAGTATGTTGAATAGCTGGCAGGAAGCCCACCGGAAAGGGGCGATACAGCAGCTCAGGGAGCCTGCTTTGTGCTGGAAAAAGCCAGTGGACGGCTGTGTTAAAGTCAATATAGACGCAACACTTGATGAACGGCGGGGCAGACGGGCATGGGCATGGGTAGCTAGAGATCATCAAGGAGATTTTCTGGCGGGAGGCAGTCGAACCATGCAAGCTAGCTGGACGCGCAGGGATATCGGAAGCGATAGGTATTCGAGAAACACTCACGTGGATCAAAGAACAGGGATGGGAGAGGGTAAAGTTGGAAACAGATTCTTTGTTGGCTGTTTCAAGCATCATTGATTGAGAAGGAGATTCCTATTTTGATACAATTATTGAAGACATTAGACACATTATTCGTAATGAAGCTAGTTTAGAAGTCATATGTTGTAAACGATCCGCGGACAGGACAGCTCACTCGCTGGCAAGGGCTGCCCTTTCAATGCCGGATGGTTGTGTTTTCTATAATAATTTTCCACCTGATACCATTGTACTCCATTTGGAGAATGACAAATTGAATTAATATATGCTAGTTTTCCATTAAAAAAAACCCTAATAAGAAATAACATGAGTTCATCCCGTGAAGCTTCTCCACTACACCCTTATCCTGATTCTTCTGCGGATCCTCATCACTGTGTCAGGCAAGCCATAGAACTGCAACTCGCATCCTTCTCGTTTTTGTCACCCTCGGTTCCACCTCCATGCTATTACTGGCTGGCTCATCCTCCTTTTGATATACTCTTTTGCGATATTGCTCCAATTTGTCTCCTGCGTGCACTTGTACCCTCCCCCGCAACCATACTACTCTGATCTTCTAGATTTGGCCTAGCCGCTACCACTCGCTGCTTTAGATCTGCCTTTTACTAGTCGAAACTAGTCACTTATATCCTTCGGCCTATACTCTCCCTTTGGTAGCTCTAATCCAAGGCTCAAAAGGTTCCCCACCCCCCAACTTCACGCATCCCACAGAATTGTGAGGGCAGTACTTCTCGGCATGCCCAATGACTCCACACAGGAAGCAAAAGTTAGGTTATTTCTCATAACAAAAAGTTACATGGAAATTAACTCCTCTTTGTAGGAACAATTTCCCTTTCATGGGTCTTCTTAATCCAAACTAACTCTTATTCTCACGAAAGGATTCCTGTTAGCATAAAAATTATACTCCGTATTAATCAACCTTAATGAATTTCCCCACAAAATTACCAATTTTCACAGTATTGTTCATGGTAAAATAGCCTACCAGTATGTCATGAACATGTATCCAAATCCAAAACTCATCTCTATTCAAGGGAACAGACATAGGTAAATCCCCTTCCTCGAGCTTACACAAAATAATAAGATTTTGATCATATATCCAAGGATCTTCCTCCATAAAACGAAGCATATCATTCTCGTGATAAAACTGAAACATATAGTGTTTGGCCTCCAAATCACTTATTAACACCTTTAACAGGTTTCCACACAGACCCCATAGTCTCTCATGAAGTAGCAAAATGTGCAGATTTTTCTGATGTGATGGTCCCTATGGGCAATAAACTCACATTCGCCACGCCGGGGGTCGTGGCTTCCACCTATAGAACTTCATCATCTTCATCCGTCTTCATTCTGCCATAAGCATGAGCCAACAACTCCACCTTGTTCTGCCCGTGATTCGCATCCATCTGTAAGCCAAAGCATTGCGCAACTCCAATTGTACAAAGAAACAATCCCTGCACAACACGAGTCGTCCGAAGAGAAGTCATGCGTTACACTGCTTGCCAATTGAACAGAGCCGCCAGACAAGCTATGTCACTGCCGAAAAAACCATTCAAACCTAGGAATAATCCCAGGCACCGTCCTCTAAAAACATAGTATAAACCCTCGATTGTTGGGTTATCGATTATTTTGTTGGTGGTTATCTTCGAATGATACAAGTCTGGCGAGTATTTTAAAGAGTACTCTTCCAGGTATTATACTTTGGTTTATTTGGAAAGCTTACAATGCCCTAATCTGGGATGATATTCAGTTTGATTCAGGGGAAATAATTTTCAAAATCAAACAATATTGTCAACAATGGATGTTATCCATATCCACACCTAAGAACAACGACATAGATGAAGTTTTGATTCAAGAAGGAATAGTGTCGAGTAATTTGTGTAGGAGAAAGACCAAGATACTTATCTGGAAAAACATTTACCCTTATAAGCTTCGATTATCAGTGGATGCGGCTTTTGTTGATGGTAGAAGTTCATGTGGGGCGATTCTGAGAGACGAAACAGAGGAGATGGTGGCGGCCTTTTTCTCTCCAATGAAGGTTCGAACAGTCCTCCAAGCGGAAACTCAGGCGGCATACATGGCTTTAGATTGGTGCTCTAGATTGGGATATTCTGACCTCCAACTAGAATCTGACTCAGAGATGGTGCTGAATATCTTAACGCAGAGGTATTCTCCTCCGATCTATCTTCAACGTACGGTTGAGGCAACTCTACAATTGTGTGCATCTTTCAACATTCAGCTCAGACATATTTTTAGAGAATGCAACTATGTTGCTCATTATCTGACACAAGAAGGACTTCATTATGCTATTTTTAGAAACTTTACTTACCCCAGTAATCTACCGCATTTTATCAGATCTTTAATGTGTTTAGATAAGGGAGGTATTCTGTCTTTTCGAGTGTAATCTATCCTTTTCATTTGCTCATTGTTATTGGGTCGTTTTTTCCCCCCCAATTTTCATTATTGTTATATTTCTCAATTGCTCTATTTCGAGAAGGTATGCCTTCTCTGGGAGGTTTTGGCTTAGTCCCCTCTCATTTTGTAATTTTTACTTATTTAATAAAAGATGGTAAATGTTTCCCGACAATTTTGGTGGTTTGCCTTTCGGGATAAAAAAATGTTGGGTTATTGATTATAATATTATTATTAGTAGTAGTAGTCTAGTACTAGTATTAATTATTCCCTCCGGTTCACATTCTTCTTTACAGTTTGACTTTACGGGTTTTAAGGAAATACATTTGACTTTACTGTAGAGTACACCGTTTGACACTGTTTGGACACTGTTTCGCACTGTTTGAACACTGTTTGACACTATTTTGTGCAGATTTGTTTGCCAAATAAGGAAAATAAGGAAGTGTAAAGATTATTATGGGACGGCCCAAAAAGGAAAGTGTAAAGAAGAATGTGAACCGGAGGGAGTATAAGAATTAATGCGATGTAGGCATGTGTATCATTACAAAATTATGGATATCTCAATCTATTCTTTCTAGTCCTTTCAGATTAGTATATATAATTTGAAATAGATTAATCACTACATATTTCAAACAATATACATTGATATGTATGGATTGTAGTCTAGTTTTGAAACCATCAAGACAATTCTAAACATTAATACATGACTTCCTGATAGAGTGACATATTTTGAAGAAAGAATGGCAAAAATAACACCATGGACTTCCGTATTGACAAAAGTAAGACCAGTTTCAATTTGGACAAATACTACCTCCGTCCCAGAAACAAGTTCCCAGGTTGACTTTCACACATTTTAAGGAAATAAAGTTACTGGGGGGGTAAATTTTACTGTTTTGACACTGTTTGGCACTGTTTTGCACTGTTTGACACTATTTTGATGTAGATAAATTACCAAATAAGGAAATGAGAAGTTTATTTTGGGACATCCAAATAAGGAAAGTGGGAACTTGTTTCCGGGACGGAGGGAGTATAAGACTAAACATTACAAAATGGGCTAAAACACCCCTAGGTAAAAAAAGAGACCCAAATCCTTATCCATTGATCGATTCCTCCTGCTGCGACCATCTCTGCATAGCTCGATCCATCTCTGCGAGACTGTGATTCCTCCATGCCCATCACCACCATCTCCTTCCCATTACACCGCCTCCGCTGCCGTCGTCCCAAGTAAGCTTCCTTTATACTATTCTTCTCTTCTGGATGAACCATCGAGAATCGATGGCGATGGGGCTGCGGTGGTCGGCAATGGCGTCTCCGACAGCTAGGGTTTGAAATCGAGTGTGGTTGGGCGATTCGGCTACGATTTTACAGAGAGGCGTGGCTGCTAGGGTTTTTTGGGCATGGGCGATGGTGTGCTGGGGCTGGGGCGATACAGGGGCTATGGTCGTGCGAGGGTTGGGGGTTGGGGAAAGGACTGCTTGGGCGACGACGATCGTCGTTAGGGAGGGGCGGTCGTGTGCGGTGGTTGCAGTCTTCCAGTATTTAAGGGCGGGGTGTGGTGGTCAGTGGAAGTAGTGACCAAGGCTGCAGTGCTCGACGGTGGTAGGGGATTTGGGGTTGGGTATGCTGAAGAGGGTATTGGGATTCGATTTGGAGACAAGCTAGGGAGGCTAGCTGCTGCCAGCTGGAGTGAGGGCGGCAGCCGGTCACTGGCGTTGGTGGTCGGCAGTGGTGGCCGGCGGCGGTTAGCAATGGTCACTATTAGACCGGGTTAGTGTAATGAACCGGTTCTAGTAGATGTAATAGGTCTGATCGAGTAACTATAGATAACAGGTTCAGTCAAACATTTTCTCAGGTTAGGTAACTGTAATTGATTAGATCGTGTAACTGTAATTGGACGGGTCGAGTAACTGTAATGGGACGGGTCGGACAATTGTAAATGAATGGGTCGGGTAACTGTAATTGGACGGTTTGGGTAATTGTAACTGTAAATGGACGAACGGGTCAGTAACTGTAACTGGACGGATCGGGTAACTGTAAATGGACGGGTCAGATAACTGTAACTGGATAGATCGGGTAACTATAACTGGACGGATCTGATAACTATAACTGGACGGATCTGATAATTGTAACTGGATGATGGGTCGAGTAACTATAACTGGCGGCACGTAACTATAACTTATCAGGCGGGTAATTGTAACTGTTCAGGCAATAACAAATTAACAATATAACTGGTCAGGCGTGCAATTATAACTAATCAAACGGGTAACTATATTTGTTGGGACGGGTAACTATAATCATTTGAACGTATAATGGTAAATGTCGAATCCAAAAAGTGTAAATCGTCACTTAATAAATTAATTGGGGTTGGATATATGTCCATTTTTTGTGGCTTACCTATAGCAACTTCATCGGAAACCGCTAGGAAGAATCTAACGGAAGTGTTTAAGTTTGCTGCATGCCTGCATATTACGGAGTAATTGATTAGGTAGGGGCATAATCGACAATTTCATCCCAAACTAACTAATTGATCTTACGGATGAGTCTCTCTTTTGGCAATAATGGAATGAGGTCCTATATGTGTCCAAATGCTCTCAATTAGTAATATTCATGACCTAACCCTTATTTTGAACTACTAGAAATGTATTGTACTTGCGGCATTTCTAAATTTGGAACAGAATTGTCCTATTTTTCATACTAGACAATGGTCAGGATTTCGATTCCGAACTAAGTATAATACTATCATGTCCAAAGATTTAAGTATAAATCAAGTTTGTTATTTGATCCCTCAATGCAACTTTATTACATTACGAAAAATCAAATGATTTTACATTAATTTATCGTGAATTGCCTCATTTCTTATTACGGCTCTGTGATGATTTTTTCGTGCCAAAACCGTTTTTTGCACAAATTTTGTCTCAAGTTTGACAATGATCTGCTAATCCGTGCAAAATCTTTAAAATAAATAATTGCAATCTATTATTTTATATAGTAAAACGGAGTTATGAATTACTTAAATGTGATTCTCACATTGGTTAACAAAGAAATAAATAACATCAGTCCTAATTCATAAGTTAATCAATTCACAGCTAACAACAAGCTAAGAAGCATTAAATATATCGACTCATCATGGCTAATTAATAGCTAAGAGATAAATTAACATGCATCAGCCAAATACGACTCCACAATTATCTATAATTTTATATAGTAAACTTGAGTTAAAAAATAATGATGTGTCAACTTCTTATTGGATAATGCAAATTTTATTATCATTAAAATTAAAGCAATTAATTAATTCAATGTCCACCCCAATTAAAACTTGAGTTACGGCTCATTTAGAGCAAGAGTAGGAGAAAAAATCTGAGTTAAAAAAATAATGATGTGTCAACTTCTTATTGGATAATGCAAATTTTATTATCATTAAAATTAAAGCAATTAATTAATTCAATGTCCACCCCAATTAAAACTTGAGTTACGGCTCATTTAGAGCAAGAGTAGGAGAAAAAATCTCTCTTTTTTAAAGTGATATAACTTTTATATTTATAATCCAAATTCTACAAAAAATATATCAAAATGTATAATTTTTTAACATCTTTCATATGACACCAATATTATATATATAAAAATATATAAAAATATCTATCAATTTATTAGTAATCGCTGACATGTGAATCTCTTATTGGTTAACAAAACTTAAATTGTCATTATTATCAAAACAATTAATTAGATCGATTAATTAAAGGAAAAGCCATAGAGAAAAACGTGTGCAAGAGAAAAATTTGGAGAAAAACTTGGAGATAAAAACGTAGAGATTGTTTATAGTTAAACTTGAGTCCGATCCACACATTAAACTATTTGTTTAATAATAATTCCATGCTTATAAACTAATTATTAATTCCAAAAAATAGCTAAAATGGCTAATGGAAAAGGCACAAGGAGGAAAAGGTGGAGAAAATAGAACATGTGTGTGCATATCCACCGGGATATCATTATCTTTTAATCTTAATAATTTTCATAATATTATTATCACCCATTGTTCATATAGAAAATCTATTTCTCTTTTCATCTTTAATTTTAGGCATTAAATGTTTATTGCATTCCACTTTAGAGCCCGTTTTATAACCATGTTGTTCGGCTTATCAGACTTATTAATCAATTTTTTCATCAAACACGTAATTTTTTATTTCGCGTGCTGAATTGTGTAATAATAAAAAGTAAGGTTGATGTTGTTTTATAATTATACATTCATTATTACTCAATTCTTTTAAAAGTAAATATAAA